>CM057141.1:24976157-25251157 GCA_029964075.1 Patiria pectinifera | reverse complement strand
ATGAGTAACCGTGGAATTGCCCGTATGTTACTTTTAGCAAAATGATAACAAATTCTGTTGTTAATTACTAAAATTACATGGACTTTCACATTTTTAAAAAGTTACACGTACATGTACGTCATGTATATTTGTAAATAAATCAGGCGTGTAATCATCATATTAGGGAGATTTGTCAATGACCTGTTCCTATTTTATATATATATTTTGCATGTCAAAAAGCTAAAACACATTGTCTCCAATAATGAGTTCATCTCATAATAAATATCAGACATGTACATGTACATCAACAGGATCCCAATTACATCCCACCAATACATTTGTCAATTTTTTTCACAATAATTCCCATACTCGACATGATATTCCACTGAGTTCACATTCTTTCCATGCATAGGGTTAATGCCTGCATGAGGTATTCACCAAGGCTTGTGAATTATGCAAATCTCTGTACATGTACGTGTATGTGTATTATGCTGACCTCATGTTTATTCATTTCCCTCCCTCCCCCACTACCCCCCTCCCCTCATCAGCCTCTGCCCTAATGCTTGGCGTAGCCCTGCAAGTGACAATCCCTCTGTCTCCTAGTAACTTCTCATCAGAGGAGGAGTTGGTGAAAACAGCAGCTGAAGACCTGGACAGTTACTATGGAGGTGAGAAGAGGGAATTTGTGTCAGGTTTACTTAAAAAAAATTTAAATTAAAAGTAACAGCTGAACTGTTGAACATTGTAAGAAATAAACTTTATTCCAATAAAATACAGATAATAAGCTTCAAAGTAATACATGTTTTAATTGTGGCATGTAATTTTTTTTTATAGTTTTCATTGAAGTTAATAATTCCTTGCAATTGCCTAAAGAAGTATTTGGAAAAGATGAACTGTCAGCTTAACCCTGAAAAAATACATTTTTTTTGTTTTCAATTTTGTGTCTGTGACCAATTAATGTGTCTGTGACCACATGGTTATGAATGTGACTATTTCAATCATTGTTTGAATGTCTGCATGCAGTGATAGTATTTGACATTGGCAATGACACCACAACACTCCCTAAGGATGTCACCTATAAGATCCGTCTGCCTCACGACATAGTCCGACAGGAAACCTGGCGAACCGAGCGGACCTATCCCAACTTTGATGTAGTTGGGCCGCGACTATACAAGTAAGTTTGTAATTCTTGTTTGAATTTACCCAGATCCAAGACAGCCTGGCAAAAGTGTCATACATTTTTTTTTAATGTAATACTAGTTTCAGACTGAAATAATATCTGAGTCGTTCGCTCCAAACCAAAGTAATCCGTACATTTGAATGAGGCGCATGAAAAGTTTGATGTTTGCAACAGTTAGCAGAAACCTCGTCAAAAGTTCAACTTTACCAGAGTGTCTTGATATAAAGATGTTGCTTTGAGTGTTGCTTTACACTGCAAGTTCACCTGTCCAGGGGTGTGAAATCTCAGCTTTAAAGCTGATTTCAGCTTTTTTTTGTTTCGGATTTCAGCTTTTTTCCCTCACTTGCTGTGTACAAAAGTATAGGAGATTTCCAAAGTTAAGCTTTTGGGCACCTTTTTTCAGCTGTTTTCAGCTATTTTTATCAGTGGTCACTCACACCCCTGTTAAACACTAATTCTCTTTTCGGCCCAAGTCACTTCAATGGGAGTCAATTGATTATCATTGAATCTCTACGTAACTATCCATCATACACAGCAGTACTGTTATTGACTAATGCGTGAGCACCTTTCTCCTAATTTCCAGGTGTTTAAATGTGTGTAATTAGGCATGTACACAATCTGATTACTTGATAATCCCCTCTACTGTTACATACAAGCATGAATGTTGGGGAAACCTCTGAAATTAAGTCCTTGTCAAAAACAAAATGACCCTAAAAGTGAACAAATGGCAACTGAGAAAAGACAGTTTCATGAAATCACTGTTTGTACATTCTCAGAAAATACTTTAAACATTTCTTCAAGAAATATACAGTAAAGCTCCCAAATTGAGTTGTCTATCAACAATAAAATACAACTAGAGGTTGTAGGAACAACCACACGGTGTTGGGCCATGGACTACCGCAAATTTTTTTCAAACACATCAACTGTAAATGCATGTTTTAATCCATGTTTAACTTAGTCAACATGCCGCTAGAGGGCGCTGTCACATTTTATGACGTCACCTGTAATATTTTTGTAAAGTACATCCTAGGCAGAAATTCACATCGTTGAAAGCAAGTTCACATCTTTTGCCAATTTCAAATTATAAGGCACTTTCGGTTTCGACCAGAAGGAAGGGTCACGTGATTTTGCACTTAATACCAAAAATGAAGACCCTGCAATATTGTATCAATTGTCATAAAAAACGAAACCAAATCTGTAGCAGTTGATTTTACATGTATATTGATTTTCAAAGATTAAATATGGAAATTTGTATTTGCTTGTAATATGACACTTGATGACGTCATTGTGACATCATTGCCAGAAACCTCCAGAGCTATATTTACTGTGCTAGATATAGCCACATGTTGATTATATCTCTCACGGTTGATTTTTTAGCAATTGTTTAAGGTTTAGGCTAACGGTCTTTTATTTATAACTTCCGGTCTGATGGCATAATCAAATGTTTTTTCGCGCACAGGTCTTTTCTGCATTAAGTTCATCATGTATATTAAGTTTGAAGCGATTACCGCAAATTTCGCCTCATACATCAAGTGATAATGCGTTTTTGACGTTTTTTAACCTGCCGCTAGAGGGCGCTCTAACATATTATGTTGTCACCTGTAATGTGTTTCTGAAGTACAGCCTAGGCAGACACTCACATCATTAAAAGCAAGTTCGTATCTTCTGCCAATTTTAAATAATAGGGCACTTCCGGTTTCGACCGGAAGGAAGGCTCACATGATTTTGCACTTTAATACCGAAAATTACGACCCTGCAAATTTGTTTCAATTGCCATAAAGAACAAAATCAAATCTGTAGCAGTTGATTTCACATTGATTTTCAAAGATTAAATCTAGAAATCTTTGATTGCTTGTAATACGATACTTGATGACGTCATTGTGACGTCATTACCAGAAACCTCTAGAGCTATATTTACTGTGCTATAGGCCTATATACATGTAGCCACATCTTGATTACATCTCTCACGGTTGATTTTTTTAGCAATTGTTTAAGGTTTAAATATTGTTTTATAGTAACTTACGGTTTGATGACGTAATTAAGTTTTTCGCGCGGAGGTCTTGTCTGCATTATGGTCATCATGTACATTAATTTTGAAGCGATTACCGCAAACTTTGCCACAAAATTCAAGTTCTGGTCTGTCACGGTTGATTTTTATATGGAATTTCAAAGATTAAATTTATTAGACTTTCAAGTGACGTCACGTGACCCATGATGACGTCATAATGATGTAATTACAAAAAAGCACATCTTCAGTGGATTGTGCATTCATGTATTGACAATTGAAGTTCATATATGTTTTCAGTTTGACAGATCTGGAAACGAAATGTGTCTTGGAGAATAATATTGAACTCATACAATAACAATAGGTGTTGGGCTAAAGCCCAACACCTAAATACACCGTACAACTAGAGATTCGCGTTTGTTGTTACAAATGCAGAGTGGTCGGGTAGACAACTATTTTATGAACACTGTCCAGTTAAGTAATGAATATTTTTATGTAAGAACAAAGGATCACGAAATTGAATCCTTTTCAGGACAATCAATTATTTTGTTTAAAAAATGCATCTTTAACGCTGTGATAAATTTCAGTAAACATTCAATGTAAACACAAGTTATTTCTGGCTTGATAACGTCATTAGTCAAAAACGGGAAGTGAATACTGATTTAGTTTGGAGTGGATGTTAATTGTGAAGTTATTGAACGTATGAACATTTGGAAAATATAAGTGTACATTCATAACACCAAACTTCCGGTTTGACGACGTCACAGTATTTGGAAGCAAAAGGTGAACATTCTAATGGTATCGTTATTTGGGCTAAGATATACGACATGGATCAAATGATAAAATTAATTTTTTACAACATGATCGTTGGCAAATTCTCATAGAAGTAATTTCCGGACTGATGACGTCATGAATTTGAAACCTTGCCAAGTTATCTGTGGTTAATCAAAGAATATCAAGGGGCGATTTGGTAAAATTTGAATCTATGGTTTTAAAATTAAAGAAAAGAAACACTATTTTACATGTATGTGCCGCTAGGGGGCGCCCTTTCGGATGATGACGTCATCACACATTTTTTGTGTCTGGCATTCCTCACTAAACACTTTCATAATATATGTCTGTAGTAAAATGCTTCCGCTTTTGAGTTATATTCAGTTTTTATTGCACTTCCGGTAACACTGGAAGTAAAGGTCAAGCGGTTTTGTGTCCGGGAACACAAAATATTTCTCACGGCATTGTCTACAACCTCACGAAAAAACAAACACGATACTCTATTTAGTTTAAAAGATAAAACGCAAACTATTTTGTCAAAATTTGCCCTTAAACCGCTTGTAATTTGATACCTGATGACGTCATGATAACGTAACAAAATTTATAACATCTTCGTAACATGGTACAAGTTCACACTAGGTTTTATGATCATACATTGTACCGTAAACCGTATGGAAGAAATTGTTCTTTGTTTTAATTTCAGGCTAACGTCTTTATTTTGAATTCACCTAACTTTGACCTTCCGGTAGACCTGGAAGTAAAGGTCAAGGGAGTTTACGTACATTGTACACGACAAAAAAATGTTTAGCAATTAATGGTCTATCTGATAATAGAATACAAACATCATTGATTATTTAGTTCAAGAGTTATAGGTGAAAGTAATTGGTCACTTTTTCAGCTAAAATCGCTTGTAATTTTACAACCGATGACATCATAATGATGTGAGAGTAATATGCACCACTTAGGATGAGGGTCGATATATATTGAAAGTTACAAGTTCCTATCCTAAACCGTTTAGGAGAAAACCCGCGGAAACGTGCTATACGGAAAAAAAGAAAGAAAGAAAGATTAATCGTAACGACTCCAAAGAGTGGTCGGGTTGTACCCGACCACTCAAATATGATTACTGGGATCAGATCTTTCAGAGAATTTACAAATTCAGCGTTACTAATCTTTAATAAATGAGTGAATGAGTGTGCAGCAGATAACCCTTAATTAACTTATTTATTTAAAACAAATTCATTTACTTGATGCTTGTACATGTAGCTTGTGTAACAAAAGCCTGTCCTGATTTTTTTGTTGCATCTTTAATTACCGTATGTTCATGCAAGTAAGGGCATGAAGGGGGTTGCATGCTATACATATACACGCACACTGTATATTAACATTTATTAACATTTTGCTTGATACCGTAGTTTCAAGACCATTTATTTCTGTTAAAACTTCTTTTAAGGTTTCAAGAGCCTAAAACTGAAAAAAAATTGATCTAGCAGAACAAGGATGTACCGGTACATGTACCAGTACATGTACATGTATGAACCTTTGTATAAATTTGGGTTGTATTTGATTCAGCAGACATCACAGCTACATGTAGCTTTATTTAATGTCTGTTGGAGTCCGTGCATGCTTGTTTTGATTCTGATGGACTCTGCAGTGCCTTTCAAAAAAAAATCGATACAAAGACCTAAAAGTAGCACTGAAAATAATGAGTTTGTTCAAGCTTAATTAAAATCTGGCAATTTTGTTTTTGTTTTTTCCACGTTTCCCCTTGAAATCTTGATATCATGTACATGTTTAATTTCATGAAGGTACTGATGCATAAACATGTACAATAAACCTCAAATGTATAATCAGGCATCTACACGGATGATTGCTACTTAGTGCATGTTGCTCATTAGCCTGCCTACTAATCATTGCCGCTATATTAACCTAATTTTCCCCCTATCCAGCTTGTACAAAACCCGTTTCCTAGCCTTGCAGCATGCTATCGATTCAGTCATAGCCAGCTTCCATGTGGCTGAGATAGATGGTCTGTTCGGTGCCTTCCAGAAATTACGTACCGTTGAAGTACAGTTGCAGGTGAGGATAGCCAGATGAATTTCAGTACTGTGCATTTTTGGAAGAATTAAGCCTTTGATATTCAAATTGGATCCCATTAAAATTTTGAATATTCACAAGACACTGATCAAGTTTTTACTTCTGTCCTGCACAAGCATGAATTGTATGCCTCATTCTTTAATTATATGGGGTGTCAATCGGGAATTGCATGTGCCTGTCGAAATTTAACAAAGTATCAAGAATGTCACATACGGTACTTGTATGCATCAATACATTTTTCTCAAGGTTGCTGATTAGCTGATATTTGATAGATTTTTAAAATGCCATAAGAGCCTCTGTTCCTCAAAGGAGGTCTTCTAAGTCGTGCACCTGTCAACCGACTGTCAACCGAAATGTAGCATTTGACACACAAAAACACCGAGTCTTATGCACCTACCTGTAAGATTAAAATTTGGACCTTTTTCTTGGTCTTCTCCAGACCCTTCACTTTTTTTAATATTCAAATATTTGGTATATTTTGCACAGCCCTATCCCAATGATCTCCAGTGCCACACGGTGGCTAAGAACTGAGAGCCACAGCTTGCATTTTATTTGAAGTTAATCATTTGTGTGATTCAAGATGGACTTGCCCGGTGAATCAAATTGACGTCTGTAGGGTAACCATGGAAACCAGGCAATATAATGATGTAACGACCCGCTAAGAGATAATAAATGTTACTTGGCTCCACATAATGTACATGAGACCTGAGACACAGCCAATAGTGGCAACTGTGTTTCACCTATTGACAGTTTTTTCAGGCCTGGTTGTAAACCAAACACTTTACTTTTTTTGCTGATTGTGAACAAGTTTATCAATGGTTCGTCCAGTATTAATAATCTTTCAAGTTAATCGTATAATTGTTTTTTTAATCAGTTAACTCCAGAAAATGAATTGAAACAGTATGTCTTGTAGCCAATTTAAAAAAAAATTGTATTGAGTAATTACCTAATTAATAATTACTCAATACATGTAGATAGGTTGGTGGAAGGAAATGAAGTCTTTGAACTTTTCGTCCGGCCTTTTTCTCATACGCGCTAATAAATGCCCACATGCAGCCATCACTAGATGTCATCAAGACCTGAAGCTGGACAAATATAGAAACCAATTTCAGTTGCAAGCCTGTTATCACTCTACAAGCCATCTCCTTCGTAATAGGATGATAACGAAATGCTTGAAGTCATATTCTTAAAAGGTAATGAACACTATTTGCTAAATATGTTGTTATGCTGACTCAAGCAACAACACAATAAATCTGAAGCAGGATATTAAAAAAAATAGTCTGTTGAAATCTCAGCTCAGTAGATGTCTTTTGAAAACACTGTGAAAATACATCGTTTCTCAATGAAAGCAAGGATTCCGGTGAGAGCCCTTACTTTCAAGTAGACCCGTAAACGTTTACGGGTCTGCCTTTCAAGATGTTTATTGTTCGTTAAAACTTGCACCATATTGTGGTATGATCCGCAGTGTGTCACTTGGGAAAATATTTCGTATATGTAAGCGATAGCAAACTAAACTGAATTTAGTCAATTTGGAGCAGTCTTTGGGGAAAAAAGACCAAAACCATTGCAAGGAAATTATGTTAATCCCTTTTTCTTGAAAGTGATAGCAATGCGCAGTTATTTCAAAGGATGCTTGATCCTATTATTTACTTACAATCAAGTAGAATATTTTGTAATTTTTTGGCAGTTTTGTTTGCAAATAGTGTCCATAACCCTTATTTAAAAAAAAACCCACAACATCAGAGTTTTGATAGCCAGTCCTCTGGACTTAATATAAAAAAGTCACAATGGCAAAATTGTTACAACTTGTATTTTTCTCTGTTGATAAATGGCCGATATATTTTGTAAATGTATTAATTTTTTTCTTTCCTGTATCTTCTCTAGCAATTTCCGCACCCGGCCTACCTGTCAGACAGATTTCTACTCACCCTGGAATTCCTGATGCCTTTCCTATTATGTCTCAGTTTCATCTACACGGCAGGAACCATTGTCCGGGTAAATTAGATTTGCAAAACTGATCAGAGTGAAAAAAGAAATTATTGTATTAGTAAAGAACTTGTACATATAACATGTATAGCATTATTGCGTAGTAATTTGTTCGTCCTTGATTCTTGTTTCTGATTGTTTTTCCTGTCCATTTGTTTGTCTTCAAGTTCTTTGAAATCATCGGTGTTATTCTTCAGTTTTGTAACAGGCATGCAAGCATCCTCAGATCAGCTGATTTTCAGCTGATTTTTCACACTTTACGGTTATGCCATTAAAACTTGAAAAACACTGTAAAATCTTGTAAAACTTAGGGGTGTGCAGGAACCACGTACATACATGTACCCGATTGAAAAAAAACATGCTTTCATGGATTTTGATGAAACTTAGATGCAGTGACCCTTGGGTGGGAAAACACATTTCTATATCTGATTACTGAGGTCAAAGGTCACGAAGGGGTCATTACTGGTCGTTCAAATATGCTTCAAGTGTTTCTTTGTCTACAGAATCGATGTATTGTAATGTCACTTGGATGGAGTGATCCTTGGGTGGGGGTTCATCACAACTCTTCCGAAATTGGAGGTCAAAGGTCCTCTGGGTCAATTGAGGTCATTTTGTAAAAAATCACAAAAGTTCACTTTTTTCCAGAACACAAAACATATAGGGATCGACCGTGGAAAAAGGCGACACATGCGATCTGCAGGTCACTTGTTACTCAGTTATATTGCTTGTTAAGGTCATGCCATCATCTTATACAATGACTTCTTGTTTCCTGGTTATTTGATACTTTGCTTTTGTTGGAAATAAATGTTGCTGAAAATTAAGATTGAAATTGAACTCCAAATACAATTTGGATTTAAAACAGGAAGTCGACTCAATTTAAAAATTGCATTCACATGTGGCATTGAGTATTAATGTATTGTTTCTCATATGAAACAACTTACAACTAGAGTGTACATTCACATGTATGTACCGAAACCTCTGATTTTCAGTTGAGCCATTATGTATTTTGTCAGAGGTATACAATTTAGCCTCCAAGGCAAAACAAAGCTATTGGAAGGACGTAAAAACAAATATCCCATCACAGCAGTCAACAAGTTTTTTTTTACCTTGCCAGTTAAAAATACAAGAGAAAAGTACTGAATTATTAATTTGCAGGAAATTTATGTACATTGTAACCCTGGTACCGGTATATTTTATTCAAAGATAGATTTTTCTTACTCTGTTGTGATGTGTGGGGGAAAAAATTACCTAATTTTGACGGCATCACAATGACTGGTCTTAATTGTTTGGTCAAATTGATTGGCAGCACAATACACAAAAAGTAATACATGTATACTGTACATATGGCACTCAAAATAGTGACCTTACAAAATTAAGTCTGTAAAATCATATAGATTTACTATAGTAAAATTGACTGGTCTTAATTGTTTGGTCAAATTGATTGGCAGCACAATACACAAAAAGTAATATACCGTACATATGGCACTCAAAATAGTGACCTTACAAAATTATGTCTGTAAAATCATATAGATTTACTATAGTAAAATTTACATGTGGGCAATTTCACGAAAAAGTGGACATGGCTGAAAAGTGGAATATTTACAAGTATCACAACCTCAAATACATGTATGGTATCAAATTGAAGAGGATGTAATTACATGTATTATTAGATATGTATGGAAAAACCAGTACTCCTTTGTTTATGGCTGTTTCACTTGAAAACTGTGAAATTATATACAAGACAATTTTTTTCTTGTCCTTTTTGTGCCAAACGTGAGTAATCACATTTCCAAAGAGTGCCATGCTCAAATGAGGGAAGATACATGTACAACTTTTTCTGTCATCTGGGAAAAGCCTTGCATAATTGATGCAAGAAAAAAGGAAAGACATAGGACTTCAAATCTAGTATCAGGACCAAAGCACTTGGACTGTTAGACCAAATAAAAAAAACATGTTTAGCATCCCCGCCTGCTTCCTTTTTGGAGGCTGCCTCCTTTTTTAAAAATTTTTTTAAACACACAAAAAAATGATAGATTTTAAACAGTGACATCATTCTGGCCTCTTTGTCTGTTGCATCTAGCTCATATAAAGCTAGTACAATGTATGTCATTCCTAAGTCCAAGTGGCGGCCATTTAAAAACAAAGCTTGTGACCATCTTGAAAAATAGCCCAGTCGGGCGGCCATTTTGGAAGAAAAACAAAAAAGGGCCGCCTCCTTCCTTTTTTTCAAAAAGGAGGACGCTAAACATGCTTTTATTTACTTAGCCTGAAAGGAAGTTAAAATAAAAAAGAAGTGTAATGCAAGTAACCTTGGAATTGCACATCTACATGTATCTTTATGGCACTGGCAGACTGGGTATTTTCATTACAGAACTGACAAGGATGTTAATTGTAATTATGATTCTTTCTATACATGCATCTTTGTGTTCATAATTTTTTTGGGTGAATTTTAGGAACTGGTTTTGGAGAAGGAGAAACGTCTAAAGGAAAGCATGAAGATGATGGGTCTTGCCAATTGGATCCACTGGTCGGCGTGGTACATCAAAAATCTGGTGTTTCTTCTTGTGCCGATTATTTTGATTACCATCCTGTTGAAGGTAACTTGCCTCCCCCCCCCCCAACCCAGATAGTTTTCTCCCAACCTTAGATTTTGAAGGACCATTTCTTATTGAAGGTACAAAAGATCATCTGCTCTTTGTGTATTTTGCTCCATTGTAAGCAACACTGTTGCTCAAAATCTTAAGTACATAACAACTAATCTGTTAATATTTTAGCTCAGTGGCTACTGCAGGTATATATTTGGAGAAAACCGAGAAAATATGTTTGAGGTCCCATACATGTACAGTTGTGTAACTGGATTCCGCGGGTACGCTTTCTAAATGGCCTTCAGTGATTGCTTTTTTTTCAATTGAAACCATTTTTGGTGGAATGATTTCACCTGGATATTTGGTACCGTCCCTACATCATGTGTATTTGAGCGAAGGTTTTTCCTCATTAGATCAGTAGGTGCGTTTCCTGGTAATTACCAATGTACTTACATGCCTTTTATAAAAAAAAGAATACCCAAGCCCCCATATTTATTTTGGAAGCTGCAAATTGGAGCTCGTACAATGTAGATACAGACTCTTAAAATACTTGCCAGTAATTTTTAAATGAGCTGATCTTTCTGCAGACATCAGAGTAGAAACCTAAAGTTTAGTGTGGGCTAACACTATTCTCTTTTTCTTTACAAAAAACTTTACAAATACAATATTTGACAGCCAGGTTTTCAAAATTACTAAGAATTTTCAGGAGAGTTGTAATTTTGGTATTTCATTTTCTTTCTTATATGACAAGGGTTTACGTAAAGATGGAATGCTATTTCCTGTCAAAGTCTATGAAGGAATGTTACGTAGAATTTTACTTTTGCCCAAACTGAATAGATAAAATCATAGGGCAGAAATCAGCTGGCATGCCTGCTGTCTTCCATGTCTTCTATAGAATTTTTGATTCATACTACATGTACCGTAATTTTCGGAATATAAGCTGCGGCTTATGCGTTGAAGTTGCCCATGAAAATGTGTACTGCGGCTTCAGCTTGTACGCCGAGCCTTGAAGAATAAAAATGAGATTCAAATGTGTATTTAATGTACTGGTACAAGAAAACATCTGTTGCTGAAATGAATTATCAATTAAGAAAGTCATTAACAAACCGAAAGCACGTTCCACGAAAATATACCGAGCGGTAAAAAGTACGACAGGCTGGCCGGCCATGCGCGAGTGAAAGCTGTCTTCGACAACCAGCCTTCGACAACCAACCAGATACTGCTGCATGCCATGCTGCATGCATTCCCAATGGACCACACCACTTGTGGTTATAAAGGGGTGTACTTTCTTGGGAACAATAATTCCCAATATTTTAGCTGTTTAAAAAAAGACAAATAATACTTTTTATGGAGTTCAAAACATTTCTTTATTCGATAATCAGTTGTTCAACGTCACAATATATTTTTTTTTCTTGAAATGTATTCAGAAAACGATGTAAAACTCAAAACAGGGGCTAAATCACCCCTTACAAAATTAATGGATTCGTCCATAAAAATGTCAGCATCGTGTTGACTGTTTTCAAAGAAAGTTACATGTACTTTCGAAACTTGAATTGTTGACGTTACTACTCGTTAGTAATCACAACAATTTGATAAGTTTTGTTGTAAAAACGGACCTTTTTATTCTTAGGACAAAGCAAGATTTGTAGCGCTCCAGTCAGACAACACATGGTTGGGTTGCATACTCTCTCAAGTGCTCCAGGAAAATGTTGTCATTCGCCGGCGCTGGCTGCCAGGTCATGCACTAACATTTAGGCCGGGGACTGGAGGGGCCAGCCGGCAGCAATTCCCGGTGTTTATATTTCTCATCATCAATTTCTATATTTGTTTGTAAGAGTATCAACTGTAAATGATTTGATATAACTTCTGTGGCCCTTTTTATAGCTTTTGTAGTGTAAATGGAACTGGTTCAGAGCATTTTGACTAGAATTTAGAGGTCTTATAGTCGGTGTGGCTTATTCGCCGGTGCGGCTTATACGCCGACTTCAAATCTTAATTTGCAGATTTATACTCCGCGCGGCTCATATTCCGAAAATTACGGTAGATGTCAAAAAAATTTCATATTATTCCCTGGTTACCTTTATGAAGACATAACATTGGGACAGGGACAGACTGGTACCCATCAATAACTAATTCTAAACACCGCCTTCTTCAGTAATCCTTTCACCTGACAGTAATCAATACCTGCTAAGTGCTCTGTGTCTATCATACCGGTATGTTGACCAAGTTGCTGTAATGCCACTCTTAATACTCAGTTATTGTTTGTGTAGCTTTCTTTGTTGCATTATGTTTGTTGGTACCATGGAAACCTTTCAGTAATATTGATCTGTTCACAAAAAAGGAGTATCAACTGCTGGAAAATGGGATTTTAATGGACGTTTTCGTGCTAATGAGTTGTTGGACATTTTTGTTTTCATTGAAACAAAATAATTACAACACAAAACACTTATTTCGTCTTCCAAATTATTGTTGTCCATATTTAATACAAATTTGTTTTATTTTTAAAAATGGAGTTGGAATTAGGAGCAGAGTTTTCTTTAGAATTTGAAAGTTAATTAATTTATGAACTATATTTTAAGGTACAGTGTAGTTCTTTTTGTGTGATGCCTCATTGGAAAATTCATTGTAATTATTGCTCAAAGACTATAAATTCAGTATCAACATATCTTTGTATTATTGTAATTTGTTTTTGCTAGCACACCTTAAACATTTTAAAAGCATTGGCATGATGTTGACTTAGGGAATAAATAAAGGAAAGAGCCTCAACAGTGTTTTTACATATGTAATATGAGTCTTATTAGTAGAAATTACAGATTTACTTTCTGTGGGGAATTGTTTTGGAATGGGGGTACTTTGAACATAATGAAAAAAACCATTGAAATTTACAGTGCTAAACATTTGTTTTTTTTTCACAAAAATGGTCTGTTTCATTTTCACTATTGTTTAGTCTTCAGTCTTTGTTTGGCTCAAAACAATACCCTCTGGAGACAGCATAGGGCATTGTTCTAATTTCAACCAGTCAATTAGTCTGAGTATCACCCATTATCCATGGAGCAAGACTCCTGTACAACGTCTGATATGTCTAGACATATACATATATGCAAGCCGCGCGCCAGCCAATCAGAGTTGACTTTACGGTGACGTCATTTCATTCCTAAATCAGGACTAAATGGTTTGATTGGTCAATTTGAATGCAGTGTTTTGTAATGCAACAACAGCCGGGCGCATTATCGCGTAACATGATACAGAGCGCGTGATGCAGGGCTTTTAATCCATTGTCTATGACGCGCAACGGGTGAATGACCGAAGACACGATATAGAAAGTGCCCGCTGATTGGTCAAAATCTAGGTGGTCAAGAGGCGGGTCTTGCCTAATTAATCAGCGAATCTGCTCTTATCTATTACATAGACTACCAGTCAACATGGTCAAGGAAATTATTTCTGTACTCCAAGAATGTGATATTACTTTCATTTTGTGATTTTATCTCACAGGTAGGAAGGGTCTTCCCCAACTCGGATCCTACCATCATCTTTGTCTTTCTATTCCTGTGGCTGATTGCCAGCATCGCCTGGGGATTTGCCGTCAGTGTCTTCTTCTCCTGTGCTCGACTTGGCCTCATCTTTGGTTTTGTCCTCTGGTTTGCCAACTATCTCCCTCTGATGTTTATAGCCTATGACAGCTCCACAACGTAAGTTCAGTTGACATCCATGCATATACAGATTGCAAAATTGTTTATGAAAAGGACCATTTAGAGAGGGTGAGGGGTTCGACTCCAGCTGCTAACTAAACATTGTGTCTGTGGGCAAGCCACTTTACACCCCAAACTTGCCTCTCCTAATCCAAGAGTATAATTGGGGGTAATGCCAATCTCAGAATATATTAACTGGGGATCACCAGTGTGCCTCTCAATATGTGTGGAGGTTGTTAATGTGTTACCCGTACTTTCATCTTGGGTATAGATGCACATGCGCAATCTGTACATGTAGCAATAATCAAATGATCTCGGGTTACTCGAGGTCGAACGATAGTAACCAAAGCTGGTCAAGAGGTCATGTGGCGATTAAATCCCCTTGGCAAATGGATTCGGACTGTCGAAAGCGAGCCATGGTGACCACTGTACATGTACTTGCTCTTCCAAAGTGAAAAAGAAATGCGGGATATGTTTTAAATTAATGTAACTTTCCTCCCATCGGGTAGTACATGTACTATTGTGGAGTGAAGCTCAGACACTTTTAAATCGCCCGCCACCGCAGCGTTAGACTTGGCCGCCATGTTTTTGCATTGTATTGTGGGATAACTTACTGAAGTAACCGGCTCATTGGGTCGGTTACTCGGGTTTGCACAATTCATTGTGGGGGAAATAATTGAACGCTTTGTTAATATTCTCTTTGCATTTGAAAGACATCGAGGGAGGGCTTTTTCAATGCTGTTACCATAGTAACTGAGAAATCGTCAGAGGACAATGCAAATGTGCATACACGTATAGTGTGCATGGCGACAAGATGGAATTGACCTATCGCTGTTTGCGAGTTAGCTACGCCCCTTAGGCAACCCTATGGAACTTTTGTAGGTTGACTTTTGTTTGTCTCAGATTTTGCGCGTTCAGCCTCCATTTGTATATCATGTAATTGGACAATATTTCACAAGCTGCGTTGACGCGATTCTACAGCGATAGGTCGATTGATATTGAATGAATTGTTGAGAAGATTTAATGTGATGAAAGTGCCGTGCTATGCACTGGCATGGAAATCATCATAGAAATGAATGCAGTACCAGTACGTGTATCTTTTTTCCCTTAACGTATCGGTACACATACACTGTACAGCATCTCAAAAGTGTCAAAAGATTTGACATAAAAAACTTGCTTGACTCTTTCTGATTTTTCTTCCTGTTTTTTGGTAAATGTCTGCATGAAAATAAAGGCAAGAAAATACATGTACATGTAGGGGACTTCCCTGTTTAACAAATTCTCAAAGTTGTTTCTTTTGAGGTCTGGGTGTTCTTTTTTTTTTTTGGTGTTTTTTTTTTGGTTTGAAACAACAATCACGTGCTCCAACTTTTAAACTTGTTTCACATTTTGTTTTGCCTGAAAAGATACATGTATTTATGAATGGAGAAGTTGTAAGCATCTGGTTTAAAACATGTTAGGAGGCTGGTCACCATTATTGACGACCAGGCCAATAACAGATGTGAAACCAGATGTTTAAAACTGCTCTACCACACTATGGCTCCCAACACCATATAGAAAAGAAAGTTGGGTAGATCTCACATTTTCTTAAAATTTCAATAAAAACCGTCTCTTAATGAAAAATCATTTATTTGCTTTGATTTTTTGTGTGTTCAGACAAGTGAAGACAGCCTCGTGTCTTCTGTCCAACGTCGCATTTGGGTTTGGCGTGACGGTAGTCACGCTATTTGAAGGCAAGAGTGTGGGTCTGCAGTGGAGTAACGTTAATACATCGCCTTCCCTTGATGACCCTTTCACCATGGGCACCGTGTTTCTGATGTTCATTGTGGACACCTTGATATATCTCGTGATAACTTGGTATGTGGTGTATATTGTCATCCTTATTCCCGTTAACGTCTGAACTACGGTACATTGTATTTATTCCTTAATGAATTCATAAAACTATAGTGTGCTTAGGTGGGTTATGTGCAGTACAGGAAGTTACAGACAGGGCGGTTTGGGGTGGACAGTGACTGATGTGTCAAAACGTGATGTTGTAGACCTTGAATAGCCCTGTTTAATGATGCAGAAATCAAACTTGTTCATAGAATAGAGAGAACAACAAGAATGTTACTGCATAGCACAAGTAACTCCACGGACCGAATTTGTGTAGGTTTAAGGGAATGAAACAATTTGTTTGATTGCTTTATTATTTAGAATAAAGTTAACATTATCAAAGTGTTTTTGATAAGATCTCTGCCATTGAGTGACGAAAAAATTTCAAACTCGGTACATGCATAGAACAACTATTCATGAACATACCCAAGAAATTTCATGACTGATTAGTTAATTATTCATGCATGAATGGTAATTTTGCTCTGTGTACACTACGTATATGGGGAAATTCAGTTGTCCGATTTTTATGTTTTTGGTATCAAGAGATTTGTAAGGCTCGAGGCTAAAAAGTCAGAACAGCTCAGATCGTGGAAAAAAAAACAATTTAAAGCTATTGCGGAAAAAGTGGATTCTGCCCCCCCCCCCTTAGGGTTACAGAAACAATTGGGTCAAGTGCCTTGGAGTAGAATTCTTGTTAGTTGCAATGTGAAATTCAGCCAAGAACCTGTCACCATGGTCACAAGCAATTAACATCAAATGGTAGCCTTACCTGTCAGCTGATTGTGAGGAAAGTACATCTATGTCCAGCATTTTTTTTCTGTGAAATTGACTTCAAGTACAAAGGACCTTTTTTACTTGTGTCCTTTGGATCCAAAAAGTCACAGAATATGATTGTATAATTCCTTAACCTGATAAGCGTAACCTATATTTTTGCTTGTCCCAGAGGACCAACCTCTTGTACAGTACCTGATGGACTCTTCCACTGACTGTCACTTGTATATAAGTTTGAAATAAAATCACCCCTGTTTTAGCAATGAATGAACTAAATCCAGCCCATTTGTGTAGAGCCACATACATGAAACGACTTCCAGTGAATAGTCATTCTGAATCTACTGAATAGAATAATATGTGCTGTGGGACCAGCTTTATCACGTTTGCCTTGTGTTGTTTCCCTAGGTATATTGAGGCAGTGTTTCCTGGGAATTACGGCATACCAAAGCCAGCGTACTTCCCCTTTCAGAGGTCTTACTGGTGTAGCGTATCTCCTAAGCAACAAGTAGCCAATGATGGGCAAGAGAATGAGGTAGTTCATTGTGGGAAATGTGAAAGGGGTTCTTGTAATTGTTATCATTCAAATTCTCAAAAGTATATATTATCGTTGCTTGAAATTGTGTTAGAAGACTATAGTTGGGCTTGTCTAGTTGACTACATGTATACATGTACGTGTATTGGATACCAGCTTACCAAGGTCAGTCAAATCACTGGTCACTTCGCCGCTTGCTTTGTAATGCACAGCAGGGACACAGGATCAAGAGATCTTGTGATGATGTTTTGTCCATTGTTTGACTACAGAAATTTAGACGGTGTTAGCTACATCACAAATCAACCACAAGTCCACAAAGGGTCCCTGGTCAAACTTGATCCTTATTAGAGAGCTGAATTTCATTCTTACAAAATGAGGGCCATGCTGGACTGAATCATCAATTTTAACTATTATTGTAACACTTTTGTGTTCATGCAACAGATTGGAATGAATGCTGGCTTGGATCCAGCTAACCACGAGGCCAGCCCCGAGGGAATCCCAGCCGGAATCAAGATACACGGACTGACTAAAGTCTACAGGGTCAGAATTTTTTTTTTAAATCGCCCCAAATTCACAAAGTACAAAGTAAAATAGATTAATATGCTGTTGCCATTTTGTATGTCTTTCAAGCCAAGTGGATGTGTGGCAAAACAGTTATTGCACACACAGAGTTGCACTGATTCAATGTGCAATCGAAATAATAATGTGAGGTGTCTTAGCAGTTTGGTTAGGCAACACTCTGCAATGAGACAGTGTTGTAGTGAAGGAAAACTACATGTTTAGTTTTGACGGTTCACAAGTCGTCATAAGTCCATCACAAGTCAGTCACAAGTTAGCAAATACCAAGCATTCCTTTGTTATTGTTCCTCCCTGTTACTGGTGAACTGATTTGTGATGTATTTGTGATACATCACTAGTACCTCAACTACAAAACTGCAGGGAGATAAATCACAAACACATTGCCTTAACAGAGCTCAGTGGGCAACAAGCTTGCTGTTGACAACCTGTCGGTCAGCATGTACCAGGGGCAAATAACGGCCCTCCTCGGCCACAACGGGGCCGGCAAGACTACCACCATGTCCATTCTGACTGGCTTATTCCCGCCAAGCTCTGGCACGGCCTACGTCAATGGTTACAACATCCGGACCGACATGGATCGTGCGCGCAACAGCCTGGGCCTCTGTCCCCAGCACAACGTGTTGTTTGATCGGCTGACTGTGAAGGAACATCTGGACTTCTTCATTGCTTTAAAGGTTCGTGGTGAAATTAGAAACTGACCTTCCTTGAAAAAGCTGTCCCCATGTTTCTTGTGTTACAGAAAAGAACCGGAGGGGTTTGGGAACATTCAACAGATATTGACACGTAATTAGAAGGCTGGTTCATCGATAAGGTGATTGAAAGCAAGCTTTTATTGTTACATTTGCCATTGAAATTTACATGATATATTACGTGACCAATAAAAATCTGACAGTATCCTTTCGCTAACAAAATCATATTATGGGATTAATTCCAATTAACAATTGTCTGATTACGGAGGCCTGCAAGGTTGAAAAAGAAAGCTATAAAATAAGCAAACTTATGATGTAGAGGGTTCATGCTGACATCCATTGCACAGAAATTGAGGTTAAAACGTTTCATTTCATCTAAGTTGTATATTATTCAATCTTTTCAATGGTATAAAGTATTGATTTTTTTCTTTTCATTGCATTTCATTTACATCAGAGGTTAAGCCCAGTAGGGAAACAAAATTTAAAGTAATAAGTAGGATGTTTACATTATGTTGTTCCTTTACAATGTGCCGGAATTTCTGTAAAATCTCACAGTTTTTCTAGGCCAACTCGCACGCTCTTTTACAAAAACATTTTCTCAATTCTTGTTGCAAAAGGGAAAATCTGGGAAGGAAGCAGACCAAGACGTCCGTAACATGATAAGTGACCTTCAGCTGGTTGATAAGACCCATGCCCAGTCCACCAATCTGTCAGGTGGCATGAAACGCAAACTCAGGTAGGCCAAGATGTACTGTCGCTTCTTACTGCTTTAGTTACTGGTTTGCTAGCCAACATAAGTCATTCACATTTGAATGAAAATTCAAGTGAACAAATCTTAACAATTATTGTACACATTGCATAGGGTAGACTGCTTCCTGTTCCTTATAAGAATTGATAATGTAGGGACAAGGAACCAGTATACTCACAAGTAGATTTTTTTTTGTGCACAAAAACAACCTCAAATAAAAGCCTCATTTAATACATGGATACAGACAGCCAAAATAGAGAGAGAGGGAGGTTTTTTTTTTCATTTAAAATATGAAACATACAAGTTGAAAATTCTTCAGAAGAAAAAACCCAAAATATGTCAAACAGCTAGGGTTACATCTTTAACTGTGAATATTAAAGTTGTCAAAGTTCAACAGCTAAGGTTGAGTGCAGGTCACGTTGAAATGTCAGGGCCTTGATACTATTCTGTATTTCGTCCACCAATCTGCGCACACTATCATGTACATTCACTGAGGCCCCCTTCAGTGATGAAAGCATTGTTCTTGCTATTGTAGAAAGCACCTCTTGATGCAAATTATCTGAACAACAGCTTCATGTATGTCACCATTTCTCTCTCCCCCTGTGTGTGTCTCTCTCATTTGTTGTATGGGAACTTGAACAATAACAAGCTAAATACGAATCTGTCAAACTTTACTTAGTTAAATGTTCCATTCTTCTAGTTGTGCCATTGCTCTGATTGGTGGATCCGAGGTTGTGATTCTTGACGAACCGACTTCGGGCATGGACCCTTATGCACGACGTGCTACTTGGGACTTACTGCTGAAATATAGACAAGGACGAACCATGGTTCTCACTACACACTTTATGTAAGTTCGAAAATTATTCCTAATTTGGCAGTTGCATATTGCAGAGGTCAGTTATCAGTTCCGGTTAAGTTTTATATTAGTTTCTACTATAGAACTTACTTTGCAGTTTTCTGATCCACGTACTCAAGTTTTAATATTATCCAGATAATTTTGTTGTCCACTTCGTTTCCTACTTACCTGTTGGACCTATAATTGTATAATCCTAAGCTACGTAAATTAACCGCTAAAGTAAAGATTTGCTATAGCGTGCCACAACGCCCACAATATAGTCAGAGCCCGCGCCATTATCGTTTGGGATTATTATCTTAATAATAATATAAAGACCATGTGACAAATCTCTTTTGTGAGTTTGTGAGGTTCTGAAAAGAACCAGGGGGAAACGCAACGTTTTGGACAGTATACTCTGCCCATCGTCAGTATGTTTTCCCATCTCCATCTCCATCTCCATTGTTTAAGTCAGCAGAATATCCTGCCGGATACATCAACACTATCCCAATAGTGATAATATCAGGTCTTAAGTGATGGGAGCACTTATTTTTCCTTTGAATAATGCAGGGATGAGGCAGATCTCCTTGGGGACCGCATCGCCATCATGGCCAATGGACAGCTGAGATGCAGCGGCACCTCCCTCTTCCTGAAAAATAGGTAAGGACTCGGTGGTACTTTCACAAAAAAGTAAGATCCTCAGTGAACAATTTTAGACTGATGCATGTGACAACTATACTGAACAATCTTGTGTGGAACTGTATTGATTTGTAGCAAATTATTATTTTATATTTATAAATTTAAAACCCTAATAGGTTTGGTGTTGGGTACCATTTGACCCTGGTCCGTAACCAGACCTGTGCCATTGACTCTGTGCGGGCCGTTGTCAGCAAGCACGTACCCCAGGCTGAGCTGGAAGGCAACGTAGGCAATGAGCTGGACTTCATTCTGCCAAGGGATGAAACAGCGGTGTTCAAGTATCTCTTCATGGAACTAGAAGGTGAAATTTTACTCACAGAAATATATTTACAGTGTTCAGCAACCATGAATGTAGAATTTTTCTTTACCTAGTTAGATGACTCCTTAACCATAAGAACTTTTCAAGCGTGCAATCAGGACAAGTTCTACCAAATTGGTTTACTATTTGTAGCAATAAATACCAATTCTTCTTTTTAGGTTCCAGGGAAGCCCTGGGCATTGACAGCTTTGGTGTTTCCATAACAACCATGGAGGAAGTCTTCATGAAGGCTGGGGAGATGGCAGAGGACGCGGACAAGAGGAACGGACACCTGGAGAATCACCGTGGCAACGGGGCCATCGTGAATGCCTCCTCCACGGATCAGCTGGCTCAGAACGCTGAGATTCAGACCAACGGCAGCATGCCCAGCCAGTCGGTAGACACAGGAGGTGGGTCTTTGAGCATTGTCAATTGAGAGCGCCTGATTGACAAGCTCAGCAACAAAAGTTGATTTCCTGAAGAAACTGATAAACACACTCAGTTCCAAACAAAATACAACTCTCTTACTTGCCCAAAACACTAAATTAAATCATGTAAAAACATCTATTTTTTGGTGGGGGTGGGTGTAGAAATCCACTGACTTTGGTTGATATTATCACTCCTAAAAGTTGTCCTTAAATTCATGCTAACTCTTTGTAAAAAAAAAAAAAACTATCCCTTTGCAAAATAGCGTGAGTGACTTTTCTCAGGAATCGCAAGCTCATAGTCTTCTTCGGAGCTGGGACCCTAATTCATGTACATGTAAACAACCCTCAGTTGCTCAAGTGTGAATACCTTCTATATTTAAATTAGAGCAGATTTTAGGGCATATAATTCATTATTTCGTTGGAGGAGAACTCTTTGGGCCTAGTTATACCTGCAACCTGAAAGGGTGCATGTCTTTAAATGTTTTGTTTATCCATCGTTCCTCACCTCTATTGTCTTTTTCTGTGTAGTTCATGGTGTTGTCAACTCAACATGTACACGCGTGCATGTCCGGTTTTGAAGATACGTACATTTTACGTATGATATGAATGTACATTGAAAGCACGGTATATTGTAACAGACCTTTGATGTCATCGGAGCAGTTTGTCATCTACATGTAGTTATATTCCCTTGGAATCAGCACCGGTCTGTCATTGGGTAGTGCAGATTCCAATCTTCCTTAGTGTTGATTGGCATTTATTACTGAATACTAAGCTTACACTATTTGAATACACCAGAGAACACATCTGTATGGTTTTAATTCCAAACCAGTTCTGCTTTAACTCAACAAATACTTTTAGCTACCGGGGGTATCTTACTTATAATTAGTCATCCTTAACCCTGCCCCCTTAAATGTGATTAGATTGTTCGACCCCTCCCTTATCCCTGATTTGCTGCAATTTTCGTGAAGCATGGTCACTGTACTGTTGAGTCACAAGAGGGCCCACTCATTTTCTACCGGTGGAAAATGGGAGTGACTCGCAGAGTAAATACATACGCAGTAGGAGCTGTCCATGATGCTTAATGCAAAGACTTATAATAAACAATGATATCACAAACAGGGGACGACTGCAGGCCTTCACAATATCATGCAATGTACATGGGACCATGACTCGCGGTTGTGTTCGGAGTGGCGTTTTCATGATGATTTGACAATGATTTTAACATAGGCCTATTTACATTTTGTTTTAATTTCTCACTCAACAACAACAAAAACTTGCACTCGCCTTGGATATTCCGGCTTTGGTTGATAATGTATGGCCGTACTTGAAATTTTAATTTGGTCATGTTTTCAGAACTCTTGCCGTGCAGATGACGGCTGCACGGTGCCCTAGGTAAAACACCGTTTTGCAAAAATAAATTGATATCCCTAAAGTATAATTATCAAATCTAGATAAGCGCATGCCCAGTAGGGATACTGAACAGGCATATGGGTGACACCATTAATCCACATGTCTCTTTGTTTTATAGAATTGCATTCTGGCATCCGCTTGAAGTACCATCAGTTTGCCGCGATATTTGTCAAGCGTTTCCTGTACAGTATGCGTGACAAGAAGTCACTGATCACACAATTCCTCCTCCCGTTGCTCTTCGTTGTCTTTGGCCTGCTCATCATCAAGACCAGTGGCGACGCAGTAAGCGACCCTCTACGTGTCATGACGTTGGAGAACATCTCCCGACATGACGCGACCATCGATGTCAAGATGTTCTACGCCGACCTTCGCAACCAGAGCCGCAGCACAATCAACATTGATGGCAGCACAGTAGAAATCAATGGGACCTCCTTCACATTCAACGGTACAACAGTAACTTTCAACGGGACCACGATTACCTTAAATGACAGCACAGTAGACATTAATTGGATGGACGTTTTCCAGGTAAGGCATTTAAGAATTGTTGACAGGCAAAGCGGATTATATACATGTATTTACTTACCTCTCTCTTGCAGCAACAAAGTACATTAAACTACTTAGTTCTTCCCACCATTTGCAAAAAATTGTCAATTACTTCAAATTCATTGCTCTCTGAAATTACATACTTCAATATCAGTTCCATTCTTTGTTTGTTTTGGAAAACCTCCAAATTAAATTTCCATATCATTTCTTTAATTGTATGCTTTTCAAAGAATGACATACGGTAAATGAAAAAGTTAGAGAAAATGGAAGAGTTTGTCTTATAGCTATTTATTCCTTTATTAAATGAGACAATAAAATGAAATATTTTATTGATCATGTATGGGTGAAAAGTTCCACCAGAAATATTGACTGACATGTACAATGCATAAAATCAACATAATAAGTTGACAATTCAGAATGTGCCATTGGTTGCCTCCACAGGATTTCAGAGGATCAAGGAACGTCCCTTGCAAACACAGCTACATTTAGGAACATTAGGGTTAATTCATGTATTTGTTTATTTATTTGAAGTATCTACCAAGTGTGTTGGAACCATTGGCCATTACGTACATCAACGTGTCATCTCCTGTAGTGTCCCTCATGGAGGATAACTCAGGGGATCTTGTCGAAGGAGAACCCATGACGGAGGATAAAGACTGCTGTGCGTATCCTAACATGATTCTGAATGATGAGTGTGCAAGTACTGTAAGTATTCAGAATTAGCTGGGCCCTATAGACTGATCCATAGTCATGGTCGAATGGTGTTTTTACCAGTTATAGCCAAGATTAATGTCCGACATGCATGCACAAAAGTGCAACATTCGTGCATGTGTGAGTATGATGTGTGCAGCCAGAATATTGGAAGAAGGTTGGGCCTAATGAATAGGTCCAATGCTTTTGAGTAAAGTTACTAATTTGCTTCAATAGACGGCATTATCTAGTGTCTGTACTCAAAAACAGCGCCCTAATTCACTAAAAAAATCTGGTCTATTAGAGTGTCCTAAAGGACTTTCAATTGACTGTAAACTAATAAGGTTGTGTTAATTGAAAACATACTATATCAAA
Organism: Patiria pectinifera; assembly: GCA_029964075.1. Lineage (NCBI taxonomy): Eukaryota > Metazoa > Echinodermata > Asteroidea > Valvatida > Asterinidae > Patiria > Patiria pectinifera. Next base: position 25,226,396 of record CM057141.1, on the reverse strand, counting down.
AATTAACGTTGCTCGTCAATGTCCATATTTGGTAGAGCATCATGGTCTGATCATAGAACAGCGTCAGTGATAAAAAAAATTGGAACTTTGGCTTGATACGTGTTGCATGATTACTGAACAAATTGTAAAAGCATGTTTTGTAAGCTTGTTTCCAGAAAGTGGTATTTTTTTATTTCAATTTATATTTGTAGGAAACGTAAATCCAATTTTCATATTGTGTCATACAAGCGTAGATGGGATCATCAGCAATTACACAAAAAAGGGATCCATCAGATTATATTTAGAAAAAAACAACCTTTTAGTTAAAGATGCATTCTCTGTGCATTTGTATTTTCATTTGCTCTTTTCCTAGATAGATAAAAGTTATTCACTTTTGAATGAGACATCAAACAACAAATCTCCCAACATGAGTTTATTGAATAGTTCTTCAGAAATTTCAGATTGTAAGTTGCCAAACAATACTCTGCTCACGCAGGACGTGTTCATGTGTGCAAAATTAAAGCCTTTTAACACATGGCTGCAGATGCCCAAAATGTGGAAAAGTATTTTTATTTTTTACTTTTTTTTTAGAGCCCTAGCATCCTCTTCAAGGTAGGACTGATGTCAAAATAAATCCTGTGAAATTTATGTGATATTGGTGCCACATTTTGACGAGATTGACACTTTTGTCTTTTTGCACAGCTGTATAATAATGGTGAGAAGAGTGAACTCTGTAAAGACGTGAACGGCTTTGGATATCACAGCTGTCTTGCTTGCCTCACAAGCACCTCGTAAGAAAAAAGAAATCTTTTGTTTTTATTAAGTGGAGTCAAGTTTCTACATGTAGTTACTTTTACCACAAAAAAACATGACAGGGAAAACAGAATTCAGGAGATTAGCAAAACTGCATGTCAGAGTAAATAATCGAGTCAATGTCAAATCACAAGGCAATCACAAGGCAATCACAAGGCAATCACAAGTCAAATCACAAGGCAATCACAAAGCAATCATGAGTCAAATCACAAGGCAATCGCAAGTCAATCACAAGGCAATCACAAGTCAAATCACAAGGCAATCACAAATCAAAATCAAAAGTCAATTACAAGTCAAATCACAAGTCAAATCACAAGTAATAGGGGATAAACAATACAAAAAAGTGATGCCATGGTTACAGTTAAATAAGTTGAATTGAATTGGTTTTGACTTGACTTGAGAGACTGGATGACTTGCTTGTGATTGACCTGTGATGGTCTGTGATGACTTATGACTCGGTCAATTACAACTCTGCTACATGTACATGTATTTTATGCCTTAAAGAGGTCATGTTTCATCTTAACAGTCAACCCCTAGCAAATATTAGTAGTTTACTGTCTCACCTGCACTGTATATTTGCAGTACCACACAAAAATGAAATGTTACTCACAGTCAATACATCTAACTGAAACTGTGAATGTCTGAAATGAATTTTGAGCCAGACGTCACTGCGTACCATTTTCTTCTTTTGCTAGGTTTTATGAGAAGACGAACAGCAGTGATACCAGGTGAGTCATCAGTATTACGATTTTCAATATGAAGTTTGCAGGGTATAAATTTGCAATGCCAATGCAAAAGGTAACTGCCTAAGCAGAGAGTAAACATTGTAACACTAGACATAAATAAAAGTTTAAACAAAAATGAACTGGCAGAATCAATTTTGATCCTGAATGTGTACTGATAATGCACTCAGAAACCACTCACAATGCAAAATGTAAGATAGATGTTAACGTGGTAGAAGGTTAGTAAATATCCAGTGTGAGACTGTAACTTCAGTCTATTTAGAGGCATGACTATGCTCTGTGTTTTCCTAAATACTCAATGTATCATGTATTGTTTTCTGTCTTTTTTTGTTGGTTAATGCAGTGCATAATGTTAAACAACAAATTAATGCACTCAGTTCTACACTTGTTTTTGTCAACACTTCAATATTTACATCGTATCTTCACCCCAAAGTCTGAAATTTTCATCAGCTGTTTTTTTTCTTGATTCTCAGTTACGATGCTGATGATACATGTCCCATCGGTGCCAACCGGAGTGTTCTCATGGACGGCAACACATTCTTCCAAGAGTATGTACTGCGTCAGAGCGAGAATGACACGGCATTCTTCAACAAGTATGTGGCGGGATTGACACTGACAGAAAACGGACTGAACCAGGTCCTTTTGACAGGATGGTACAGCAATGAGGTAAGGACATTGAACTTGTTTGAACTATTTTAACTGCAAAAGGGTTGGGGGGCTACAGGTACATACCCCTGGACATTTTTTTTCTGATATCCTCGAGGCGCCATTTTTAAATTTTGTAATGAGTTTATAAAACTGATATGTTGTGTAAGTTTTCATATCAATTTCATGCACATTGGATGTAACATTCATGTAAAATGTCAAATGTTGTCATGAGTACCAGCAAAATCTTTTGTTTTCCTTTTTCCATTTAAATGATACGTAATGATCCTGATTCAAAAACACTTTGTCTAATTGAGCTAAAGCTTTGTATACATAAACGTACCAGGCATGAATGTCTATAATAGCATACGTAATTTCATTGGTAATTGCATTTTCCCAACACCAGAAAGCTCCCACCCTCCACTCCAACTGAAAAAAATTATCATTGTGAGGTTTGGATCATGTAGACTACCAACCAAAATCTGATCCAAAATGGTTTGGAACTGCACCGAAAAAAAGTATTCCTTGGCTCAAGCTTTTTTTCCCTTCAAAGTTTCACCGGCAACCAGCATCTACAAGTTGTGTTGCCCTTCTAAACAGATTGTGTTGGAAAGAAGGCTTTGGGTACAACCAAAAAAAAACGATGAAACAAAGTACCCACCATTTATGGCGGGTATCAAGTGCCAAGAAATCCATCTCAGCTGTTGTAATAGCAGGGTTATTGAATGTTGTACTCTCAGCTTACAAACAATGTATCAATACCTTATTCTCAGGCATACCACACATCCAGTGAGGTGCTGAACACCATAGCAAATATCGTCCTCAAGTACTTCACCAATGATTCCTATAGCATCACCACTATCAACCACCCACTACCCAATAGTGCTACAAACCAGGTGAGTATAAACTGATGGGTCAGGTTTGATTAACCGTGAAATTTGGGTTCAAATGCCATTTAGGAATATTCATGAGATTTAAGTCTTTCGGTACCTACATGTACTCAAATCCATGGGTTGTTCCTAGAGTATATTTTAGGGTATTTATCCTTCAAAAAAAGGCTGAGTGATTTTGCATAATCATTGTGCTCAGATTTGAGGCATTATTGCCTAGATTTTTAAAAGAAACCTTTTCATAAAGGTATCAAGCTATGACTTGCTAGTTGAGAACAGAACCAGTCAGTCTGCTTTTATTGTCATCTGGTAAAATCACTTCCCTTTTAATTGAGTAAGCCACTTTGTATGGTGTACTTATCTTCAAACTGAAGTTGTTTTCGCAATTTTGTTTTCCTGATTAATTTAAGTGGGGGTGTCATACACGTAGGTATCGTGTGTATTGCACATCACTGATTTAACGTCCCATGTACAGGTAGTTTTGCTGTTAAATTTACATGACAGCTGAATGGCTGTTATTACACATTTTTTCAAGAAATATAAATACAATTATTTTGAGGCAAAAACCTGGAGTGAGGAGATAGGGAAAATAATTGGGGGGGGGTTGCAAAAAATTACTTCCAGTGCCGATTTTTACCCTTGAAATTTGTGTGTATCTTTTTACTACCTCAGGTTGAAAATGCTGCATCTAGTTCAGATACCTTCACTTTGTCACTACTCATCCTGTACGGTGTATCCTTCCTTGCTGCAAGCTTCATCCATTTCATCGTCACGGAAAAACAATGCAAGGTCAGAAACCAATGAATGGTGGTTTAGGGGACTTGGTCCTGCAGGCCTGGTTTGACTAAATATTGATGGAGTATGATGGACCTGAGCCTGGAGGCCCAAAGCAAAGCATACATTGGAAGCAGCGTGATTGATGTTTTTTGTTGGACTTGGTCCAGTTGTAAAAGACAGTAGGGAGTTAGGGTTACTGAAACCCAAAAAGTAACCACATAACCAACAGTGTGATCGATTAATCAAATTTCTGAATAATTGTTGTGGGTTTGTGTACCACTAACTTGTTCTTGTTTTCTCCCATCAACTTTCAGGCCAAGCACCTTCAGATGGTTAGTGGACTAGACGGCCTGACCTACTGGATAGCCAACTTCTGCTGGGATGCCATTAACTATCTCCTGGTCTTCATCTGTATCATCATCATCTTTGCTGCATTCAACCTTACGGCATTCGGCGGGGAGAACCTGGGCACTGTAGCAGTCATACTGGTGAATATTTCCTGTATTCAAATACAATTCTGGGTTTTGTTCATTAAGTTCATGTCAAAAGTTCTTACTGTTTTTTTAGTTGATAATTCAGATATTCACTATTTTGTATGAAGGAATTTATACAGCAGCGAGATGTACATTCAATATCAGGAATTTGCCCTTCACCAATATTATTTCATAATTACTGAATACTCATCAAAGCTGTACCTTTTTGTACTAAAACTTTTTTGGGCTGGGACGCTTTATCTTTTTTACAGTGGATGAACAGACAAGCTAAGTGGCTTACCTTTGGTTATCCTACATTCATTTTAACTTTATGATCGTTGAGTGATACGGTTCAATAGTACAAATGGTGCTTTGTATGTGAAAATAAACGCCATTAATATCAGAATTTCCAAAAATCGATATATCCTAGATCCAATATCAAGAATATTCTATTTATCGATTATCCCATGTAAAAGTTAAAGACCATGACGATGAAAGTTAAAGTTAAAAAGTTAAAGACCATAAAAAAAAAACAATCTGAAGTCCCAATTTTCCACGGCTTTCTCTGGAGCAAATTGCTCAAATGTTTTAAAACAAATCTCAGCACTGAGAGTTTGTCCAGAATGGGAAGTTTCTTGGCATTTCACAGTGTTTTTATTTGAGTCACAAGCGCAAGATGCTGCCAAATTTTATTTCATTAAACAGAAAATGTTAAACTCAAAGTAAAAGCACAAATGTGAGATTCTTTTTGAACGTGAGATTCATTTCGATATTTCGATATGATTAAACTAAGAAAATACCATCCGCGATATCGATATAGAAAAAAATATCAAATAATCCAGTAATATCAATATATCGACAGTGCTTAATGTAAAGGTTAAATAATGATGAGTTGCAAGGGGGGTTTTACAGGATTTTTTTTCATCTCTATCTTTGTAGTAGCAAACTTTAGTCTTAGAAATGCCCAAATTTCCTAATTAAGGTATAATCTTCATTACTCCAATTATTCTATTACTTAATACACGTATTATTAAACCTGGGTTGATTTCACGAAAATATCTTTGAAACTAGAGCATCATACTTTTTTTTCTGTCTGCATTTTAAGGCAATGTTTCAGTTTACCTTTATCCTTGCAGCTGTTGTTTGGATGGGCTGCCGTGCCATTCGTCTATCTCCTCTCCTTCTTGTTCAAGACTCCCGTCACAGCATATGCTGTCACTGCTACTTTCCTGACGCTGGTTGGAATGGTAAGCATAATGTCTGTATATTTGTTATTGTTTGTGAACCCCCCTTTTGCCTCATTTACATATTTGCAAATCTTGCATTTCACAATTTTGTTTGAGCTACATGTACTTGGAGTGTAATCAAAGTTGTATAAATAATTATTTTGTAGCCTGTAACATACTGTAACTGCCTGTGACTTGCAAGTTTATAGAGCAGAGATTTCTGAAAACCAAGCAGGCCAGTTGATCAAAGCAAAATTCATTTGAGAAGGTCCATGATTTCCCATGGAAAATTAAAGAGGGATTATCTTTCAAACTTTGAACCATTAAAATTGTAGATTGGGATAAGTAAACAAAAATTGCTACAGTATTTCTGATGTACATGTAAGATATTTACAAAGTGATATTCTTGTTTTGAACACATTTCAGCTTTTGCATATTTTCTCCAATAATCTTCATTACTTCAAAGTCATGTTTCATTTTCATGCAGTATGAGCCAGGCTGTATGCATGTGTAGTAATGTACAGAGTATACAGTCAATAATTATCAGCATTCCAGTCATGGTTGACATGGTGGTTTTTACAGATTCATCATTGAGAAAATTCATTCCAATAAACAGTTTTGACGTTGAGTCATTTTTCTGTGTGTGTGATGCATGCACAGGTACATTATCATTTAAACTTAAGAAACCTGACAGATTTGTCTGAGTTTTTGGGTAGAACGTTTGAGTATTTGGAAAGAAAGGTACCGGGTATGCTTAAAAAATGCCCAGGAATTTTCAAAAAGGTTGGGAATTGGACTCGAGTTGGAGTGCCCAAATATTTGTGTTTTTCTTCTGACATGTCTGATGTGCATCCAAAAATCTCCTATTCCTACTCGTTGAAAGTACTTGATTTCTGATTTCTGCTGTACAATCCTTATTTGAGTTGACGTTTGTTTGGGACTCAAAAACAGACTCGACTGCAACACGGCTCAAAATTATTCCAAATACTGTCCATTTTTGTTTGCTACACAATCATCCCCCTGTCACTCCTGCACATATAGTCCATGGTCATCACAGTCTTTGTGCTGGAAGTCATTGGAACTTACGAAGACGAGGTGAATATTGTGGATCACATCTTCATGGCCCTTCCTACTCACTGCTTGGCCCGGGGATTGATCCAGCTGTCCACCAACGTGGCGATTCGCGACACATGCACCGCTTCAGACCTGTAAGTTCCATCAGCCCATCGGTTGCTCATACATCAGTCAATTCAGTTGTTACTCTTGACTGTTTCAGGGTGCTGTTCATTTGCCATTTCATTGGAAGCTAGTTCATTCATAACAAAAATAACTGTGGTTAAGAATGATTTGACTGATCATGAAGCCTTTTTTCTGCAATTAATTTTTCAGTTTTGCTTCAGTTACAAAGTTAAATATTAGTTATCTGTTAGCTGATGGTAAAAATCGTTATTTGTGCAATTTATGCATTAATTGGCAAGAGTTCCGTACAAAAAGTACTCTAGGGCAATTCAAGCGTTATGTAATGTCCGTGACAGAGGTTTTAAGAGCTCAGTCAATAAACATGAACATTTTTCAGATCCTGTACATCCATCATCCAGTAATGGTCAAGGAGATTACAGACTAGGAGTTTTGAATCATTTCTCTGAAACATTAATCAAATATCATGGTTAGTTGGCTCCATCATTGACATTTTCATTCATAATGTCCAAATTGCCTGTTACAGTTTTGTTCACACCATATTTAAACTTTATCAGCATGTGCACCGTTTGACTGTTTTGGTTTTTTTCTTCTCCTGATAAGGGACATGGAGGTTTGCGAGTTTGCCAACATCAGTTACGCTGCCAACAACCTAGACTGGGACAAGCCGGGCATTGGCCAGCATGCCGTATACTTGGCAGTAGAGGGCCTCATCTTCTTTGCTCTTACCCTTCTGCTTGAGGTATACCAGAGGCAAAGTTGTATTTTGTGGAAGTTTCTATCCATACTGTCAAGTCAATCACAATACCTCACAATGCCACTACAAGTCAATCACAAGTCCTGCAGTCCCAAATCAAGTCACAAGGTATTCAAGTGACCTTGCGACTGGATTTGTGATTGATTTGTGATTTACTTACTTATGGTTTCGTGATGGACTTATGATGGACTTGACAGCAGCACTGACACTTGACCTTAGATTATGAAGCCTTTTTCTAAAGAAAAAACGCAACACTTGTACCTCTTGTATGTGAAATTTTCACAAGTAAAATGATCATTTATGCACTGTTATTCATTTGCAGGGAAATCAGCGATTATTTTTGAATTGCACGTAGATGTAGATGTATTTTCAACTTGCTTTAAAAAACACATCAACTTTTCCATTTGTTTTTCCACACAGATGAATTTTTTCATTCCGTCTCACTCAGCCAAGTATCTTAAAGCTCACAACAGTGCTGCAGAGGTAAAAATATCAGGGCATGTAAATTATCAATATTTTTCAAAGATTTCAATTGAATAACGATAATGACTGATTTGGTAACCACCGACATAAATGGCTGGATGGCAAAATTTGTAGGGTTCTTTGGTGATTGCCATTTCAAGTGTCATTTTATAAATTAAAAACTATTTGCCCAATTTCAAAACTGTCTCACCTGTTTTGAAATATGATAAGCATTTACTTAATAGAGTACGGAAAACTTTATTGTAGCAGACAAAACTGTTAGTGTCAAGAAATCTTGAAATTTTGGAGAAGAGGTTAGAAAAAAATATGAAAAACTGTCTTAAATGTGTGGTGTATTTGTGTATACTTTATCAAACATAATAGGATGTCGATGTGGCCAATGAGAGGTCAAAGGTCGATTCCCTGGACCCCAAGCGCCGTGAGTACGCCGTCATCTTGAAGAATCTGTCCAAGATGTTCCGCAGCAAACCCTCGCCTGCCGTGGACCAGCTCAGCCTAGCCATACCCAAAGGAGAGTGCTTTGGTCTGCTGGGAGTCAATGGTAAATTGCTTCACTTGGTAAACTACAAACGATTCACCTTTCAAAAAGATTGTGCTTTATTCACAGTGCATTATGACAATGTCCACATGTATCTGTTTGTAGATGCTGCCAAACAATAGTAAGTTTTCACTAGGGAAATGTTTTTAACCTGTCCACATGGGTACCTGTGATGGTAGAGAATACAGGAGTATAATTGGGTACCTGTGATGGTAGAGAATACAAATTGTGCTAATGTTGAGAAGCTGGGCTCATGGCTGGATGAACAGGGGTGGGATATTGGCATTAACAAGCATCATATTATTATTGTTACATCCTAAAGGTGCGGGCAAGACTACCAGCTTTGGCATGTTGACTGGTGATCTAGGCTTGACTGCAGGCGAAGCCTACATGGAAGGATACAGCATTCAGAAAAATCGTAGAAAGGTAGCTAGAGAGCCTTGCTCATACCGCCACAATTCACTGTAACAATCTTAAACACAGTGCAGGGGTGTTTAAAACTTGGGGCATATTAGGGCATGTCTTTGGTTCTCATTTTTATCCCCCTGGCATTTTAGCCAGAAAGGGGGATATTGAGATGGTGCATTCCTTCTGTCTGTCCTTCCGTCCATGTGAAAAGTCTGACTTCAATCTCAACCAAACTTGGTGACAATAATCTTTGGGTAGGGGGTTTAAGAACACTTCAGACATTTGAGGTCAAAGGTCATGTAAGGGTCAAATGAGGTCATTGGTGATTTTGGTTAGGTAAACTGAAAAGTGTTGTCATATGAAAAGTCTGACTGCACTCTCAACCAAATTTGGTGACAATAAACTTTGGGCAGGGGGACTTCAGATGACTTCAGGCATTTGAGGTCAAAGGTCATCTAGGAGTCAAATGAGGTCATTGTTGATTTTGGTTAGCTACACTGAACAGTGTGCTTACTGACTGACTGTATAAATACTGCCAGCATGCCAGGGTGATCGCGCAAGTTTGACTTGCAGTACTTTTTCTTCTTGGTTGTAAGCCCTACCACCTATTAAGCATTTAAAGGTAACATATAACAGTTGCAAAGAAACCAAAAAACTAACAGTTTATTACGAAATACTTTACTTAACTGCAATTGAATAATTGTGTCAAGCTCCTGTGAAATTGTGGCACCTGGTGTGCTGTCATGGTCAAGAAAAGCGTAATTGTATCAATTTCCAACAATGGTCGGCCGACCATCTTTGAAAAAATAACGACATTTTCAAATACTGCCCCCACTTTACAAACTTTAGGTAGTCCACATTTTGTTTGCAGTCATTTACACATCCTTGAATGGGTGCAAGCCAGCTAGTCTGGTTTCCTGACCTGACATTTCCCGGATGTCTGTAAATTGCTCTGTTTCATCTGAAGTATGGTCAGGGAACCAGACTACAAGAACAGCATTTTTTGCTTGGCTTTTTTTAGTATCCAGGAACTTAAATACCTAAGCAGCTCTGTGTAACAATATTTGCTATAGAATACTAACCCCAAAATCCATCCATTTCTAGAAATTACAGCAAACACAAATGTTGCATATTACATTTAAGCATTTGATGATTGTTGGCATATTGCTATTATTCGTGTCTTTCCATATAAAATAAGGTAAAGTAATATTTACTGTTTAGAAGCACTCTTCAAAATACTGTTGTTTTTGTTGGAATGGAATTTGTAAATTTAATTTGTTTTTTTTTAAATAATTTACAGGCCCAACAAAGAATGGGATACTGCCCACAGGTAAGCACTAGCTGATTCTACTTTCCATTTTTGTCTTCAAGAAAACAAAACCAAACAAAAATAGAGCTTCATGACTGTTGAGTAAAAAACACTGGGTGATCGGGCCGAAAAACTACTTCATAGGACATTGCCCAGTTGTGAATATTTTTATGTCGAAACAGAAGAAAGGATAATGAAGTTTAGCCTTTCCAGTAAAACCATTTGTTTTATGGAAAAAATGCATCTTTTGGAGTATGGTAAATTTCAATACACATGTACACGTACGCATTATATCTGGTTTGATGACATCAGCAGTTAAAATGTGCAAACTGAAAACTGATTTAGTTCAAAGGGTACATGTTCATTGTAAGTTGAAACAAACTTCTAAAATTATAGAAATTATAATTAATGTTTGAGTGTTTGTATTAACAACACCTAACTTCCAGTTTGGTGTCACAGCATTTTGAAGCCCAAGGTCAATGTTGTCCTAAGTATCTGATTACAAAGTTTGAACATGATTGATCATTTTGTTCTGAAGTTATAATGAAAGAAGTTGGTTACTTTTTCAACTTAAATCGATTGTAATTTGATACTTGATGATGTCATCATGACGTCAGAGTAATATGCACACATCGGGATCAGGGTCGATCTTTGTTCAAAGTTTCATGTTCAGACCAGTACCGTTTAGAAAAAAAGTTGCGAATAATTATTGTCGAGAATAAAAAGTACAGAAAGAAATTTAACGACAGGTTGTACCCGATGACCCAACAAAGCAAATACAATGTGTGACTCACTACCCAGTTGTATTCTTTTCCATGTACGGTGTACTTAAGTATTTCAACCATAAACATTCTTTAAACATTTTTTTAAACATTTCATCATGCACATCATTCCCAGAGTTTCGAAACAGTTTTTGCTGCAGAATTTGAATTTACTACATGTACATCATAATTATGCTAATTCTGACTTGTTTGTGTCTGATATGTATCTCTTTTGTAGATGCATGGTTAGATACATTTTCTTCAAAATCATCATTGTCAAATGCAAAAAAAAGGGAGCACAACACTGACTCATGGTCGATATATAATCAAGAGTTTTGCCAAGGTAAAATGTAAATGTTGAGAGAGTGATAGTAATCAGTTGGATTCCGATTGGTTTGTGTCAACCAATCCAGTTTGATGCTTTGATTGAGCGACTGACGGGCAGGGAGTTACTGACCTTGTTTGCTCGTCTGCGTGGGATTCCTGGAAAGAACATCAAGTCAGTGGTGAAGAGCACCATCACGCATCTGAACCTAGACAACTGGGCTGACAAACTGTGTGGGACATACAGGTAAGATAAACCTTTTAGCACCTGTCAAATGTCTGTAATACATTGTATTTATTGCCTTATAAATCCATAAAACCATTTAGTGATTTGGCAGCACAGGGAGTAACGGGCAGACATTGTTTCAGGCAGTACAGGGACTAGTGGGTTGAATGTGATCAACTTAGTCCAAAAACGGCAGACAAATATCACTGCTTTCAGCTATGGGTTTTCAAGAGTGATTTTTAATTATGTCCAATTGTCCATAAAACACCTTTATTCATTTTGTTTTAAGAAGATCTGTGCACATAGTTGTTGTGACTGTTAATAATTCTGCCACAAATTTCCCAACCTCCCCCTCCCTCAAAAGCACAAAACAAAAACATTTTCTTCAAAATTACATATTACTCCACTCTTATGATCTACAAAAGACAAAAAGAAGGTAAAGATATGTGTAATTATACGCTTGTCATCGGCATTGTTTTTCTTGTCATTTTTCAGTGGGGGTAACAAGAGAAAGCTCAACACTGCCATAGCCATCGTGGGCAATCCACCTATCATTCTTCTTGATGAGCCAACATCAGGCATGGACCCCAAGGCACGGCGCCATCTATGGGATGCATTGACTACGGTCATGAGAGACGGCCGGTCTATTGTCCTGACATCACACAGGTAAGGGACTACCTCAGAACTTGGTTATTCAATTCTGTAAAACCTGGTGTGTTTACTATCTTTTATGCTTTTCTTGTTGTGCTTAATTGTTAATTAATTAATTTCTCTGTTCTTCCGACCACATTTTTGTTCTGCTTCAACATTAATTTCTGGATCCTTGCTTCATTGACATTTAGACTGTTTCTTTTGATCCATCTTTCATGTTCATGACGTTTTAGGTTTCCTCCATGTCTTCTGTTGTTGTTGATTTATGATTTATGAATAAAAGACACAAAGTAAAAAAAAAGAACTGCTGAACAGCATTTTGAACAACAAAGGCCTAGTCCTCTGTGTATCAGACTGACAGACTGACTGACTCATTGACTGACTGACTCATTGACTGACTGTCACTTGAGCCTGGGGCAAAATCGCACACGAACTATTGTTAACCATATTTCGACTAAATTGGTTCGAACTCTGTCTATTCGACGATGGTTGGACTGTGCTAGTCGACTATTCGGAACCAGACGACGTGGCACATGTCCATCACTGGTTTCCAATAGCCACTGGCATCATAAAACACAGCAGGGAGCCAGGACCGAGACGTTTCTTGATGACATTTTAACCATCATTTGACTAACGACGTTCACATGTTGCTATTAGTACGTAGGCGTAAGTTAGCCACCGGAACTTGCTCCTGTTTGTTGACTGGTGAAGAGAGCTGGGTAGTGCTTCCAGTGAATAGCCAATCAGAATAAATCGAAAAGAATTCCAGGCTTGTCTTCTCTTTTTTCCTATGTTTGTTTCATTTTGTTTTGCAGCATGGAGGAGTGTGAAGCCTTGTGCACACGTCTAGCCATCATGGTCAATGGGCAATTCCAATGCCTCGGTAGCACACAGCACCTGAAGAGCAGGTAATTGTAAACGCCTTGCTCCATAAGGCTAGGCCTATGCTGTAGTCGGGTCTATTACAATTCTGGTAGCAAGAAATCGTAGTCCATGTTGCGGCCAGTTTCTACCCTGGCAAGCTGGTCATGCCACCTCAGTGGTGGAGGAAGCTATCAACAAGATGACCAAATCCAGTCTTAGGAGCCTTGGCACTCGGACCCAAGAAAATATGAGCATACTTCACGCACATTTATCAGATTGAATATAGGTACACTTGAAACTTGTCAGGGTCGAGTGCCAAAATTCCCAAGATCAGATTTTATTTATCTTGTTGATAGTGCCCTCTGCTGCCGTGGTGGCTTAAGTGCAGTTGGCAGGGACCTGCTGCATTAGAGGAACAAAACCAAATCCAGTCTTGCATCAAAACTAGGTTACAAGTCCATTCACAGGTATCAGGGCATGAGCAATATAGAAAGCACATGGCCTTTATTCATTGGAATAGCTTTTGACTTGATCTGGGACTAAATAACTTGTAATAGACTCTTGATGGTTTGTGTGGACTTGTGATATACAGAACTTCAACAATGGAGCAGGGCAGAGAAAAGAGATTTGGAAGAAAAAAAATGCTTTTCCATAACTATAGAAGCATGATTTTGTTTAGCTTTCCTGCAAGATTTATGCATTGTTCCTTGAAATAACAAGGGTTCACCATGTGCACTCCTATCTTTGTGAAGATTTCTTTGAAGTAAAATAAAAAGGAAAACATCCTGCTAATATTCATGTAGATATGAAATCATAATCCACATATATTTGTATACAATTGCAAGCAGTTTTTATCTCAACTTTTGCAAGCTTCAAGTTTAGTTTATACTGTTATAATGCCACTACAAGATACATGTAAACATAACAGAAATTAGAATAAAAGTATGAAGTTAGATACTTGGCTGAAGCTTGTACTGGGCCTGTCCCATTCACCAAGATTATGTCATAAATGTTTACATATAAGATAAATAATAATTTTGTAATATTTGATAAATCAATTATATGCAACATTTCATTGCATTGTCCAGGTTTGGGACAGGCTACACCATGATGATCAAAGTCAGACCCAACGCTGATGTGCAGATAGTCAAGAACTTTGTCCATTCTGTCTTTGATGGTGCTTTTCTTTTGGAGGAACACCAGGTAAACATTCTTGGCCTGTTAAGTGTGTTTACACTATGCAATCGTACCCATTCACTGGTTTAAATTAACCAGTTTACACAATGCACGTACATTCCGCTGGGCGTAGAAACTTGAACTTAACACCAAGATCTTGGAAATGACATGCTCTTCTGATATGTATACCATGCTTAGAGCTCGTCACCTTCGTTGGACTGGCCATGTTTGTAGAGAGGTGATAATAGGCTCCCGAAAAACATCTACAGTGTGCTAGCAGATTCCTTCCGTCCCCCTGGTTGCCCAAAGCTGTGGTACAAAGACATAATAAAACGCGACCTCACCGCGTTAGACATCCCTCTCTTATCATGGGAAGAAATGGCACAAGAACACTTGCTGTGGCGTGATAGACTTCTCAGTGACTCGCATGTATCTGCCGAGAAGTATATCGATTTCTGTGTCAAGAGAATGGAGCGGAGACACCAACAATCTTCCAATACAAGTCATTTACTTCATTTTGCAGTTCTACTGTGGCGTTATGTGCTACTATCATCGACTACGATGTGCAGGCTAGGCCACGATGATGATGAGAAACTTGAACAATCTTGTCAAAAAAAATACCATGTGATGATTAAATCTTTCTATGTAGTCGCCCCGGAATGTTTGAAACCTCAAACTTCTCATGCACTCGATTTAAATTAACTGAATAATTTAGCTAGGCACCGCAGTGAATGCCAGTCTTTAAAAGTGTGCAACTGTTTTCATGTGTCAGCAGTTTTTTGGGTACTTTTCCACGTAGTCTATTGCAGAATGACTGCAACCATTTCCCACTTTTCTTTTTTTTCAGGGATTGCTTCACTATCAGGTCAACAATGAGCAGCTGAGCTGGTCCTTCATCTTTGGTGCTTTGGAAGAAAGCCGTGTTGGTCTGGACATTGTTGATTACAGCGTCAGCCAGACTACTCTGGAACAGGTAATACTTGCACCCATTTCTGGCATTCCACTCAAGCTGGCCTCAAAAGACTTTGGTTTTGGAAGTTTAAACTTCCATAGGCCTTTGTGAAAGTCTGCCTCAGCTTTTGTGGAGCTGGGTCGAGATTTGTCAGGATGTTTTACTGATTTTCAGGATTTTTAAATAATCCCTTTTGTAACCTGGCATTCCTGAGGTTTTACCATTATTTGTGTTTTTACATATCAAAGTTTGTATAGAATAAAAGAAATGGGTATTTTTAGGGGTTCCTTTAGGCAAATACAAACCATAGACCCAACAACCCTACGTTACTCTTGGGCCCTCGGCGACCATCAAACCTTCTGCCAATTATTTCATGGATTTTTCGTTTTTCTCCCAATGTCATCCCTGGTTGAGTAATTGGTATTTTTACAAAGTTTGCACAATGGAAACACTGGGAGGAGTCAACATGTTTACCTACATACTATTTGCATATACTGAGATGCCCAAATAATTGAGGTATCAAAATAAGTGCAAAGTATGCCTTTCTTGCTACACATAATAAACTAGTAAGTAAAACAAAATTGCTCTTATGACTCATTTTGTAGTATCTGATCACATTTTGGGAATTGTTACGCTGTCCCTTTTTGTTTGCAGGTGTTCTTGAATTTTGCCAAGATGCAGCATGCTGAGGGGACCACATCAAAGATTGGTCGTCAGCAACGGCCCCCTGCACCCTACAACGAGCCCAGCACTGGCCTGCAAATGCCTGTCGTCAACACTTAGGTTATAAGGCATGGGTACAGAATAAGGACCCAATTGAAAATACAAACCCACTCAGAATTAAAACACTACAAGTTCAGGCTCTGGTAACTGACTACATCTTGGTCATCACGACAGACTAAGGGTTTGAAACTGAATTGCAATGAAACAATTGAAATTCCAAACCCAATTTAAAATATGTCCTGTATCTCAACCTAGTCCTGATATCTGTGGATTGATCTTGACTTTTTGCACGGAACTTACAAATTACACAGAAGACAGAAAAATTAACACAACAATTATAAGAGAAAAATAGTGTTTACAGACTTCTAATGATGTGATATAAGTCTGAAATGAAAAAAAAAACATTCCAAGGTTTGTTTTCAAAGGTATTTTATGATCAAATGCATGAATATATTATCACATTTCAATGTATGTATAAACTTTGCACAAGAGGGTAAAACTTGTTTACTCAGATGATGTTTGTGTGTGTGACATTAATGTCTAACTTTGCACAAAATGGTGTATTATTCTTGTTATCAGATGGTGTATATGTATATTTATGAACATTCATGTATTAATACAATATATTTTAAATATTAAGCTATTTTCTGACACAATTTCTACGTATTTTTCCTCACTAGTGCTTTCACAATTCAAAAATGTATTTTTTCAAAAAGATTTCCAATGATCAAATATTACATTTTTTTTTCACTTTGAATCCAAATGATCAATGTTACATTTTTAAAAACATTTCTATCTTCAATAGAGATGTACTGTGCGTGCTTTAAGTTCAGAAATTCAGGGTTTTTACCCCTGTGAGAAATGATTGTTTTAGGCCTCAATAAGTGGGAATTTGTAAAATTACTTTTCCATAATCAAGCATAATTAAACAAAGGTGGATTTTGTGCTTGATGTCTCATTCAGAAGTGAATAACTTTGGCATTGCTAGAAAATAGCAATTTTAGAAAATAATTGTATTTTTCTGGTTGAAACGCAAAAATAGAAGTGAAAGTACATCTCTATTAAAAACCACAGCAAAGTTGACCAATTTTTCAATGCTGAACTGTCCACTCAGATACTAAAACTTAAAAAAATTATATGCACACAAGTCATTTGCTTGTTTTCAAAATGTTGTTTTGTCATTAAGAAGTGATGTTGTCAAAACTAAAATGTTTGTAATCATGTGCTATTTTTTGCAATGGTTTTGTAACTTGTATTAACTTTTGAGGCATACAATGCATTTTGTGAAATCAATGCAGATATTGTTATAGTGCATTACACTATTTGCCATCATAGATTTGACCTCACCAAGAGGTCAGCAGCTTGTTGCCATAGCTTTTGGAAACAGCAACATTTGCAAGTATGCAGCCTCTCATGTTGTGCCGTGAAATGTTTAACATCAAACACTGAATTATTTGTGAATTCAGCTGAAAGGTTCCTGATATTGCACGGGCAGCTTGGTTTCCTTTATTTAGTTCATTATGATTGATATATTCATGGCTTCATTTGTGTGCCCTTTCAGTTATCAGTTTGTATACCAGGCTGTAAAGGTTCTTCCCGCTATGAGCCCACCATGTATTCTATTAGCAAGTTATCTGTGAATTTAAGTAAGATTTGAAGGTTTACATGGTGAAAGTCCAAAGATGTAAGGTTTGCGGTAGCACCATGGAGTCAAATCTCTTTTTGTGACTGTGTGTGGTTCTGAAAAGAACTGGTTTCATACAGTATGCTCTGTCCATCTTCAGGACCACAAACAGTCACAAAAGAGATTTGACTACACGGTGCTACCATAAACCTTATATTGCTTAAATCTGTAAAGTGTTTCAGATGGCAGAACTATCTTGGTGCTGGTATGTATGTTCAACCCCCAAAAAGAAAAAGAAATAAAGAAAGGATTAAATGCTTTCTACCAAATGGGGGCACGGTTTATGTATTCAAAGTTGAATATGCACCTGTCACATATTCACTCCAGTCTTTTGTGTTCACAGTCGACCTTTCACTGTCACCTTTTTTCTTGTCCATAATTATTACTACCTAGTACATACAAAATTTTATTACACATGTACCACTTTCATAGTTACCCAGGATACTTTTTAGAAGTGTTTATCAAGGCATTATAGTGAGTGATTTATTTTGGTTAGGAAATAAGTGTGTTAGTAGAAAGGGGATGTTAATGAAATGCAATATATTGTAAATCATATATTTATCTATAAAGACATCTTAAAATGTATTTCATTAAGCAATATATTTTAATGTCTTTCTTCTTAACATTGGGCTGTACCATGTGGTTACTGGTCTAAATACTGTACTGGGCATCGGCTTTTGGTCTGCAGCTTTAGGTTTAAATTTGTTTTTTGCCTTTGAATAAAGTTACTTGCAGACATAACATATTATAATTATTACAAATTTGCAAACTTTGTAAAGACCACAATCTAAAATGTTTGCATAGTTCAGATACATACTAAAAGGAGGATGAAAGTATTAGATTGCGTAGATCAGTACTGGTGTAGATTCACCAGAAGTTGAGATTGTTTGTTTGAAATTCATGAGCTTTGTACAGCATCAAGATCCAACTTTCCTCCTTGTGTTTCATGGCTGATGTATTGAACATTGTGCAATGTTTCATGGCTGATGTATTGAACATTGTGCAATGAATAGCTTTCTTTTTATTACATTCTTAATTTCATTTTATATTCAAACTTACATTTTGGAGAAAGTATGAGAAGTATATTTTTTCACTAATGGGCAACATTCCTGGATATTTGTGCACTTTCACAAAAGATTTTTAAAAAGAACAAGATATCTATATGTATATTTATGGACTTTTATCAAAGTATTTTGTGCCTAAGAATATTTCACACACTTGAAATGTTAAGTACATTGTAGTGTATATTTTGTGCCTTCTGTTGTATGTTTTAACTTTTAGTCACTTTTAAAATGCATTATTATTATGGACTATTATCAAAGTATTTTGTGCCTAAGAATATTTCACGCACTTAAAATGTTAAGTACATTGTAATGTGTATTTTGTGCCTACTGGTATATGTTTTAAATTTTATTCACTTATAAAATGCATTATGGGGTGTCTATTTAACTCTAATTTCAGAACGAAAAGGGAACAAAGGTACTTTAAATGCATATTTACATGGGGAAAGGGTAACCTTTAATAAAGTGTGTGTTCAGATTTGTGTGTACAAATGCTTCGTGACTGTATGTATGGGGTTCCCCTCCAAAAATAAAACGTCGGAAGATTTGCGAGATGGGTTTACATAATGCTACTATTTGACTTAGCGAACCCCAGGAAAAGCAACAAAAAAGGAGAGAAAAAAGACGAGGTGCGAAGTCATATTGCTGTTATTGTTAATTATGTAAATTTAACAACATGGGCGTCCGCAGGGATGTCAATGGGGGTGGGGTGGGCAAATGTCCCCCCGCCCACCCTCGAAAAAAATGATGAATATTGTGAATATGCTAGAAACAGTACAAGGACTTTTGGAAATACAATGTACGTGTAATGTGCTTTGCCCCACTCTAGATATCTCCACGCGACGCCCATGACCACAAAGCTCCAAAACGTGTGTCGCCTCCTATCATCTGTCAGCTGCTAACTTGGTGCAGCGAAGTATTCTCGTTGGTCTATGAGTATACATGGATCTATGATTGTGCTTTTCCTTAGGTAAAACAAACAGTTGCTCACATTTATTGTCCAAAATATAATCCTTTTTTTAAGATCCATGCTCAGTGCTTGTTTTGTGAATGTGAGACATTTTCAGGGATTTCAATGATATATCCCCAATGGGGCGCTGTGGCCCTTGTGCCAACCACCATCCACCCAACCCCATCTCCAAACGAGAAGTTTATTTCCCTGGGTTACGAAGTATAGCAGGAAAAATGTGTATGATACTCACACGCTTAAAGCTACAGTCCATCATTTGTAATTTGTGCATTTTGCTTGTTTGAAGCAACAAAAGAGTTCAAAATCTAATGAAGGATACTGAGCAACTAACCTGATGAAGTTTCAGCTAAGCTTCAGCTGTACATTCCGAGAAAAACAGCATTCTAAGATCTCAATTTCAAATCCAAAGTTACTGAATCATGTTTTGAATTGTTTTGAATTGCAGCTATACGCGACGTCGCGCACTGATCCGACGAATTATAACAACCGCGCGCGCGTGTGCGTCGTTCCAATACTTGTGCGCGCTGCGCTGAATAACAAAACGAACTACTAATTTAAATTTTCCTACGGTGCTTCTTAAGAATCACCGTTGGAAATGCCTTCTTTCGTTGATTACTTCAAAATGACAGCTTCCCAGAAAGAATAATTTCACAGGGAGTTTAGTCCCCTTACAATCTTTCAACCAAGTTTGTTTTTCAACAATAATTACGCCAGTTACTTTTCGGATGGCTGCAAATGATGGACTATACCTTTAATGCTTGAGTGATCAGGATAATGAATAGGGTTAATTTGAATAGAATGTCATTGACGTAATTGAGTAAAAGGGCGTGTGTTCGTGTGGCCGCGCAGTGTGGCCATTCTAGTCTGCGTCCATTGTCAGTAATCTTTTATTGTAATCTTTAACAGGGTAGGTCGGTTAATTTTAATAACGACCATAAGCCAGACACTCTGAGTATATATGTAAACAAGGAAATTAATGTTGTCGGGGCTCGGCCACAAGGTTTTCCAAAGTTTTTAGCTCATAGAGATTTACCTCTAGTTGTTCACCCTGGTCAGTTGACAAGTAAATGAAATCATAGTTCTATACAAATTCTGTATTAGGCAAAAAAAAAAAAAGTCTCCGGTTTCTGGTATGCGCGCGCGTCGCCGCAGCCATGCGCGTCGGCAAAATGAAAAAGTTTTTTTTTCAATACAAGATGATGTCTCAAAACCGCCAAACTCACTGGTTTGACTGGAATCCTGCTGCTGCACAATTTTAACGTGTTTTTAGATGGGGTTATGATCGAGAATAAGCTTTATGTGGCCTCTCTGGACTCCCATATATTTGCACTAAGTTTAGTCGGGCACCATTTGTAGTCATCAGCCGACATTTGAAGCCCCCAAAAAAAAAAACAGGTAAAAAAAAAAAAAGCCGCGTCGCCGCACCACTTTTGGGGCAAGCTCCATACCAGAAACCGTAGACTTTTTTTTGGCCTCATCTAAAATTTTATCTTGCAGCAAACACAATTGAGAGCGAGAAACGAAGACCCAAACCGACGCAAAAGAGAGCTTACATCGAATGTTTTGTAATAATACAACAATTTGAACACAAATATGTGATTTTGAACTGTATTAAAAATTACAGGCATGTATAACCTGTCGCCTGGCAAGCATTCAACCCGTTGCGCGTCATGGACAACGGATTAAAACAAAAACCTGTGTCGCGCTCTGTATCATGTTACGTGCATATGCAGCCGGCTGTTGTATTACAACACAGTGCATCGAATTGACCGATCTAATTATTTTTCACCATTTAGTCCGGATTTGGAATGAAATGACGTCACGATTTAGTAAAGTCGACTCCGATTGACTGGCGCGCGGCTTGCATATATCTGCATGTCTAGACAAGTACATACGGTATCAGACATTATACAGTAGCCTTGTTCCGTGGATAACAACGGGTGATACTCAGACTAGGCTAGCGTCGGCTGATTTATTCAGTTTATTAAAACCCTTCTATGGAAACATGCATTCTGAGCCATGCTGTTACTTGGGTCAATATTGGTAAATTGACCCATTGGTTTGTTACAAGTATAACATGGGAAGTGGAAGGAAATTTTGACCGTTTGTGACCTTTTAGACGCAGAATGCATGTTTCCATAGGAGGGTTTTAATAACTTGCGTTTTGGACGCGGCCTGAGGCGCCCACCGGACGTTGCATGGCCTTATGGGATACTTTGTATTGTTTGAAAGTATAAATATATGACCAAGTCCAAATTGAATCTATGGTCAGTTTCAATATTGAACCTGAAAAGGCCGAAATGGCCGCTTCGGCCCAGTTCAAGCACAATTAGAGGGCGCCCTCTATATAAAACTTTGAACCAATCGGCGCGCGTGTACGTGTAAGTTAAGTGCGTGTACCGCGTACGTACTTCCGGTTAATCGCTGCGCTTTCTTTGTGCTGTTCACGTGTAGATAACCTGCAGAAATCTCTAGCTCTATCGTCATTTTCGCCTAGATAAACTTGTCAAGGTAAGTTTGTATCGATAGTTTGTATAAGCGCAGTTTTTCTCTTTTATCTAGATCATTGCGAGAGCAAAAAATGTTGCTCCGAATTTCACCGTTAAAAGACTGACGAGAGGAATGTTTTGCCTAGGCCTACGATACATTTTTCGAAGTCCCTGTTGTGCCCATTCTTGAAAATCACGCATTCTCGAAAATGAGCGCGTATTCTTAAGAATGAGCGCCCATTCTTGAAAATGAGCGCTCATTCTTGAAAATGAGCGCTCATTCTTAAGATTGGGTGGGAATACCACGTGCACAATTTATGAATTTTGCCCAATCTTAACAAACATTGCACGACATAATTATGTTAAATGAATTGTATAGCGGTTAAAAGGGAAACAATTCATATAAAGAGGAAAGAAAATGTTCCATGCTTCTGTACTCGTATATAACTACGATAATTTGAATCAAATTAAACCTGTTATTATTGCTTTTTCCTGCCTACTTACGGGAAGTTTTGTAATAACGGAGGACTGGGAACTAGTCTGGGAAGTGCTTTGTTTAGGCTAGACAAGTACAAGTCCCTGTATGTATCATGTGCGTGCCACGAACAAAAACGATGTCCAGAAGCTGCCAAAATTGCTCTTTTGACTAGATAGAATCCAGCTCTGCGACGTTATGGTGGGGTGTGAACAATAAATTGGTGGCAATTTAAATGGGAAATAGCATTAGCACTATGGGATGTCGCAGTATTCATTCTCATTCTTCACAATCTTCATTCTTACGTCTCCCCCCCCCCTCTTTTATTATCCCAAAAATCTGAATTCTTTCTTATTTATTCTTATTTTTCCCCTGGTCCCCTCCCCCAATACACGTATACTTTTCATATCCACTCTACTTTTCAGCGCCTTGCGTTGCAACAGTATAATTATTAAGAATCAGTGAACGAGGATTCAGCTAGACTTGCCAAGCGCAGCCGGTGCTCGGCATCGACAAGACCGTTATCTTGTCGCGTATTCTCGAGAATGTGCGCTCAATCTGGGTGAGTTATTTTTTGCCAAGATTGAGCAAGGATCCAGTTGCACATTTTCGAGAATGTGCCTGCCCATTTTCGAGAATGCATGATTTTCAAGAATGGGCACAACACCCCCAATGATTGACAAGGGCAAGTTGATTATACCAGTAGGCCTAGCCTAACGTTAAGCCCCACAAAAAAACGCCCCCAAAAAGAATATTTTTTGTGGCATAATTTTTTATATCCTAGTTATAAATAATAGATACCTGAGTAAAAATAATTGGGTTTATGATAAAGAGTTAAGTTTAAAAAAAATGTTCGTAGGGCCTAGGCCTATGTTGAACTTGAAATAAGATTTCAGTGAGCTTTTTTTTTTAGTTCGCCTGATTTTGTGCTCAATCAATTTCCGAACATCTTTTTAACTTTCGTAGGCCTACCACATGGATTTTCACAAAGTTCTCACATCTGTATTAATTTAAAACTTGCCAAGCAAAGAGTTTGCAGCTCTGCATGAGGAAAATGGGGAAAGTAGTTTACCTTACGTCTTGGCACATTTTGGAAATTATGCATCACTACATTTGTTTACCAATTAGGGGCCTACTGCTTAAAGTCAAGCCTATAAAAAATAAGTTGTATGTTATCTGGTTATAAATATACTGTTACAATTGTGGCTGTTATTCCATTTCGTCTCAGGTCGTTCCACCATCATTTTGTATGCAACGATAAGATTTCATTTTACAAACCCTCATGGCACCATGGTCAGAACTTCTCACAAATCCCTCCAAGCGCCGAGTTGTGTTAGCGACAGTGGCCATCACTGGCATCGTGGTAGGCGGTTACTTGTACCTCAGAGATAAGTTGAGTACATCTGGAGATGGAACAAGGTAAGTCAAGTTGTGTTCTTGTGAATTTGTCCCTGTTGTGCGCTTTCTTGAAAATCATGCATTCTTAAGAATGCGCATGCACATTCTTATGATTGCGCAACTGGATCCTTGCGCAATCTTCGCAAAAAATAACTCTTCCAGATTGAGCGCACATTCTTAAGAATGCGCGACAAGATAACTGTCTTGTCGATGCCGAGCACCGGTTGCGCTTGGCAAGTCTAGCTGCATCCTCGTTCACTGATTCTTAATAATTATACTGTTGCAACGCAAGGTCACTTACTTAACGCTGAAAAGTAGAGTGGATATGAAAGTATACGCGTATTGGGGGGGGGGGGGACCGGGAAAAAATAAGAGACATAATAATAGTGTATTGGGAAGAATTCTGATGTTTGGGATAATAAAAGCCGGGGGAAACGTAAGAATGAAGAATGAGAATGTATACTGTGACATCCCATAGTGCTAATGCTATTTCCCATTTAAATTGCCACCAATTAATTGTTCACACCCCACCATAACGTCGCAGAGCTGGATTCTATCTAGTCAAAAGAGCAACGGAATTTTGGCAGCTTCTGGACATCGTTTTTTTTTTTCTTTTTTCGTGGCATGCATATGATACCGGTACATACAGGGACTTGTAACTTGTCTTGCCTAAACAAAGCACTTCCCAGACTAGTTCCCAGTCCTCAGTTATTACAAAACTTCCCATAGTGGGCAGTAAAAAAGTAATAATAACGGGTTTAATTTGATTCAAATTATCGTAGTTATACGAGTACAGAAGCATAGTCATAGAACATTTTCTTTCTTTTTATGAATTATTTCCCTTTTAACCGCTGTACATTTCATTTAACATAATTATGTCGTGCAATGTTTAAGATTGCGCAAAATTCATAAATTGCGTACGTGATATTCCCATGCAATAAGATAGAACGAGCGCTCATTCTTAAGAATGCGCGCGCATTCTTAAGATTGCGTGATTTTCAAGAAAGCGCACAACAGCCCTGTGAACAGTGAATGAATACAAGGCCTTTGGGCATAGTATTTGAAAATTCTGCCCTCCTTTTCCTTGGTGAGGCCATGTGTCCTTGATTAAATATTCCCTTTTAGCAACCATATTTTTGCTTGTACATTTGGCCTCTGCGTAGTACAGGAAAGCTTGCCCAATTTGAATGGGATGAAGATATAGTTTTAACAATCCCCGGGTACAATCAATCAAGGGAAATTACAAACTCCTATAACTATATAGCATGTTATCAAATTTCATATTTTTAGGCTCTTTATAGACATATAAATATTGCAGTAATTAACTTTCTCCTGTGTAAATACTACAGGCGTATCTAGGTTGCTATGGTGTTGGCATGCCAAGAAAGAAATCCACGTTGGACTTCTAACACAATGTGTTCTCACAGTGCTGTGCTTAATTACATCAATGGTTCTCACGCCACATCAAAAGATGAAGACTTGTTCTAGCAACACTTGTTTTTGTAACGGGCCTATATTCAAAAAAGATTTGCTGCCTGCAGTAAGCAGAGCTGAGAAATAGAGAACAGGCCAAAAAATGGAATTTCGACAAATGAAATGAAAGCTCATCAATCAAAGTTATTAAAGGTATATACATGTACATGTATCAATAAATACATATTTTAATATCAGTGTTGAACTTTTAAAAAAAATGAGGCAAGCAAACCGAGCAAAACAAATTTTATGTGGACAATTTCACACAAATATTTAAAGAGTTATAAAATACATGAACTAAATATAAATCAGTATGAAGTATCCAGACTGAGTGCATTGTATTCGCAACTTTTTATGCAAGTAAACTATCATAAAACTAATGCACTTAGAAGGAAACACATTAGCATAAATGTAATCTTCAAATCCTATTGAAGTTATTTCGTTTGTGTTTTGTATGTGTTATGCAAAATAACTTGTGTATTTTAAATAATGCACGTAAATTACCGACAATGGTACCTTGGGGCGACATTCCCATGGACTTGCGCCCCCCCCCCAAAAAAAAAACACCCAGCAAAAAACAAAACAAAAAAAAACCGTTTGAATTACAATGTATATTATTCTTGACCTTAAATAGTTGTAAACATTTTATTCTAGAAATGGTAGTTAAAACATTAGGGAGACACTAAAATGTCTCCATGATTTCAAATAATTTACTAAGGTACCATTTAATGTTGTACAACTAAACATAATTACATACATAATTAACTGTTTTTTAATTTTGTTTATCTCATTTAAAATATTTAAGAGTGTAAATAATTGTGGCTGTGTTTCACAGATTTCCTACCACAAATGTGACAAATCCCTACAAATTTAAAGCTATAGTCCATCATTTGCAGCCATCCGAAAAAGTAACTGGCGTATTATTGTTGAAAAACATACTTGGTTGAAAGATATAGTAAGTGGACTAAACTCCCTGTGAAATTAAGCTTTCTGGCAAGCTATCATTTTGAAGTAATCAACGAAAGAAGGCCTTTCCAACGGTGCGTCTTAAGACACACCGTAGGAAAATATAAATTAGTAGTTCGTTTTGTTATTCGGCGCAGCGCGCGCAAGCATTGGCACGACGCACAGGTCCGCGACATCGCCTATAGCTGCAATTCAAAACAATTCAAAACGTGATTCAGTAACTTTTGATTTGAAATTGAGATCCTAGAATGCTGTTTTTCTCGGAATATACAGCTGAAGCTGAGCTGAAACTTCATCAGGTTAGTTGTTCAGTATCCTTCATTAGATTTTGAACACTTTTGTTGCTTCAAACGAACAAAATGAACAAATTACAAATGATGGACTATATCTTTAACTGAAATACTTTCTGAACTTGAATTTGCACATAAAACAGTAGTAAAAAAATTATGATCACAGAGTTGAATATGTCAAATGTTTCAATGGGGAGTTGTGACTTCTGCAATGAAATTAATCAGCCAGTTTCAAATCAAGTGACAAGCTCTCAAAATGGACTGTGCCATATGCATCCATTATCATTGAGGATTCCCAGCCACATGTCAATTTAACTTTCGATTGACTTGGTTACAACTCAGAAAAAAAAATACAAGTGCATGTAGTTTGTAACGGAAGATTGTCAAAGGTAGATAGGTTTTTGTTTTTTATAACAAGGTCTAATTTTATTTCACAGGTGAAATGATTATGACTTTTAATATATATTTACCATTATTGTTTTTGTTTATACATCTTTAAAACTGAATCTTTTTTTAATCTCATGATAATAGCCAAAGGTACAAATGTCAATAAACCAAACTGTACAGAAGCCGAGTTAATCCACCAAACCTAATTTCTTGTACATACTTTACTTGATTCAAAAGGATTCAGAACCAAGAGAATGTGAATTTGCTTCAATACTCATCCCGTGTTAATTGTGACTGGACCTGTGGATTGACTTGCTATTTACTGCATTACAGAATAAATAAACTTTAATTTCAAAGAAGAAACTTTACTCCTAAAAAGTCCTATCCCTCTTGCACAAATACATCACAATCAAGAATTGCAGTATGAAGCATATACAGCCACAGGAAAACAGCATTGGTTCACCATGACCAATAGTTAGGGTCTATTATAGTGATTCCAGGTGGGTAGCAAAAAATAAATAATACAACACAAGCTGTAATGCAAACAAAATCAACCCCCCCCCCCCTTTAAAAAATTGGGGCATTTGGAAAGAATGACAAAACTGATCATCAGGAGGGGCTACATAAGGCTTACCCAAAGCCTTCCCAATATTTTGGTGCCCCTTCCTCCAATCCCTAATAGAAATACTATGTCCCAACTACAGTAGTGGCCCCAGCCATAATATAGTTTTGACTTAACAAAAATAACAAAAACCATTAGAGCCCCAACAAAAATGTCGTGTGTAATGTACATGTAGAGACATTCTTGTTTCGTACCTGTGGGGACTACACACGTGTTGTCCCATGGTATTATGGGAACTGAAGACACTATGGGGACAGCAGAAAGTCCCCATAACTCAGTCCGAATTTCCCTAACAATAAAAAACTACCCCATAACGCGGTGATGGCCCACGGCCGCCCACATATACATGTACACAGATGCAGGAGAATCTTATTTGCAATCCATTGCGTTTGTGTCATGTCTACTGTTCTGAAATGCCAAAATAATTCTATTCAAACCATCAAACTATTTACATATTAAAATATTAAAATACTGTATGTTACAAACCGAATGTCTTGATATGATTTGAATCGCCAAGTTTAAAAATATTGTTTGAAACATTCGAAGATTTCCCAGCTAACTGATGTTTTCTTTCTTCAATAACATTTCAATATCTTACTTTTTTCAAATTGGTTAATAAAAGCAAATGATGAGCTTTCCCTAATTTTCAGACAAGAAATCTATGCAAATGTGTGGGGTATTTGATATAATGCCACTGACCATTGTTTCACTCTGTTGTGGGGAAGGTCCAAGATATCTTGACGATCTGGGACCAGTTTTTTAAGACTGCTTTGCAGAAAATTTCTGCTCAGAAATATTTTCTGGCAAAGTCTCAGCTTGGGACCACAAAACTACATACATCAGGGCCTGATTATATGGCTCTGTTTACCGCAGAATTCTGCGCTTTTAATCACCATTCTGTGCTAACAGCGCTGGCCAAAATCATTTGTACTAACTCTGTAAGCACAGCATTCTTAGTAATGGCATTTACCCATGCAGATAAGCCTCAATTCCTCCCTAACCTGTGAAATAGGCTATTAACTGAAAGCGCTGATTTTTTTGCTACAGTAATTGGCGATTTTTTGCTAAAGGTAGGCAGAGATATGACATTGGGTCCAAATGGCATTCTGATTTTTTTCCCAAAATTTATCTGTGGTTAGCAAATGTGCGTTTGACAATCCATGAGATTGGCCTCTCAAGACAGCACTGCCAATGCCAACTTGCACTGACACTTGCAATTTACAATACACCGACGAAAGCCAACTGTAGTCACTTGTCTTGCAGGGATGACTCCAAAACCTTCTGCAATATTTCCTCTTCGTCCTGATTGTAATCCTGAATTGTAGATAGTGAAGCACAATAAAAGCAGTGTTAACTAACTCATGTTCTGAGGGTCAGGGGTTTGAATCCAGCTGCTGGCCATATGTTTGTGTCCTTGGGCAAGCCACTTCACCCCACTTGCCTTTCTCTACCCAGGAGTATAAATGGGTACCGGCATTAGCTAGAGAGTAACCTGCGATGGACCAGCATCCCATCCAGGGGGAATAGAAATATTCTCAAGTCGTTTCATGCCAAGGAAACAGGAGATAATGCCAGCCTGGTGGGTCATATTGGCTTGTGACAGACTTCACTTACACTAATATTCTATGGTCAACATTTGGCTCTACAAACCAAATCGTTTTGGAACTTCAGCCTGGTCCTCTCAAACTCGGCAACAATTTTAAACATTAAAACAATTGCTGTACTTACCACATAGGTATCGTACTCAAATTTATGTCGCAGGTTCAGGTGTTCAATAAAGTTACTGCTTTGGTAGTTGGGGTCCCCCCAGGGCATGGAGGCACATATCGGGCAGACAACGGACATTGTGGTCTCCTTGTGCTCCTTGTTGCAGTGCCTGTTTAGGTCGTTACTGTCTAGGTTCTTAAGGCCGCAGAATGGACACTTGAAGGTTGACCGATTTGGAACATCGCTGCAAAGTACAACATGAGTGATTAAATCAAATCAAATCAAATTCAATCAACTCAATCATATCTAGTCAAATATAATCAAGCCAAAACAGACACAATGAAGTATTATAATAGACTTAACCATTAATTAAGCCCAAACTCATGATGATTCAAAGACCAATCATAGCCATAATTAATGTCCAAAAAACCCCGGACATGCATACATTTTGCATTGCACTGTGGCATCGGAAGATTCCTGGATCTTTACATGGAGGTCTTTCTTGAAAAAATTAACATTAAACTGATATTATTTTTGGTCAATGATTTAAACTGTGGATCTTAATTCAAACCTTGGATGTGAAATATCGATCAGTATTTAACAGGTGAGAGAGGAAATTTGCTCAAAGTGGATGACATACATGTACTGCTGGTCAGAGTTGAAGTAAAGTCCATCATATAGTCTATCACAAGTCAAATCATAGAAACAGCTACGAGTCAAATCACAAGTCGAATCACAGAGTCAGCCAGGAGTCAAGGAACAAGTCAATCACAAGTCCATTTTTAAGTCAATCACAAGTCAATTTACAAATTGAATCACAAGTCAATCACAAGTCAAGTCCAATCACTAGCAACAAGTAGGGTCACAAGTCAACAAGGACCTATTTTGTCATATTCATTTCAACAACTGGTATTTTGACTTGACAATGAATGACTTGTGATTGACGTGTGAGGACTTGTGATTGATTTGTCAGGACTTGTGATTGACTTGTCAGGACTTGTAAGGACTTGACTAAAACACTGCTCCTGGTTGTCAGAACTTGAATTCCAGCACGCCATCTTAACCAAGAAAACAAACTCAAACTGCACATATGCAATGCTGGGTTACTTACCGTGGTGCTTTCTGTGATGTAGTAGCTACTGGCTTGAATTTTGAAGCCGAGTCTGTCATGGTTCCCATCTTGGGGCAGGTTGCTGTGTGGCTTCGGATTTTTGACATTGACATCTGTGTTCCCAAATATATGAAGACATGAAGAAATCTCATGAATAAAATTCCTCTTCCTTATTTAAATCTGGCTCACAATATACATATATAAATATGGGGCTCCCTTTTTCAGTCCCAATTACAACTGACACGATTTTGTAAACTACCCAGGATAAAACTTCTTTTCGAGGAGTGATTTAACCCAATAATCACTGTAGTGCCTGTAATGCTAGAAAGCACTCAAGCACTTTATGCTTTTATGACTTCATTGGTCACATGAATAAACACAATATAATATAATGTAGTACAGTTGCTAACATGTTAATCTTCATTTAAAGCTTCATTAAACATGTTGAAACTGAATATAAAGCTTTTGTTCAATCAAAATTTGTAAAAATCTATTCCCGTATCACAAACTAAATCCTTCATGATCTATTTCCCGCTATGAAGCATTATGCAAAAAAAACCTATTGCACCTCATCTGTTAGACTGTTTCCTAGTGGTAATGATGAGTCAATGTTGCGCATTCAGTTAGGACTGACCCAACAATAGTTGGAACTGTGTTACTTAAACTTGGTGGGGGAAGGGGGGGGGGCACAGACAAAATTGCCTTCAGAATGATGGAATTAGCAAGACATTGCCACTATCATCCTGAGCTACTCACGAACCAGCTAATACTCTGGGAGCCAACACATGGAAGAAGACACAGAGGCAGACCACAGGCATCAAACAACAATGTACTGAAGAGAGACACAGGGGTGGAAGAGACAAATGAGCTTGATGCATGCATGAGGAATCGTGACGAATGGAGTATCCGTGCCAGGGCTCGGCTGAGGCCGACTTTAAGTGTAGTGAGTGGGGGGGGGGGGGAATTGCTCTGATTGGGCATAACATACCAACCTTCTTACTACAGCCAGTGCAGACAGACTTAGTTGATGATATTTGTTTCTCAATGTCTTTTGCTTTGGCCTTCTTCTTGGGGTCAAAGACCTTCCGACACAGTGGGCAGTTTGGTGAGGGGACATCTAAATATGGAGCTAAGCATTCTTCACAGAACCTGATGGACAAAGCATATATGTGAACTACCGTTAATGATCAATGTTCTAGGATGTGGACATTACAAATTAATGTTATGCCCCAACTGTAGGTACCATGGATAGATATGATCCAGTTTATAGTTGGGATTGTAATTGTCTTGTAATTTGCCTTGTGATAGATGTGTAATTTGGCTTGTGGCAGACTGTTTGTGACCCTTCGTACCACCTGATGTCATCCTATCTTCCATCTGCCCAACAAAACTGACATCTCAGTCTTAATACAGTGATACAACTGTCACCGATATACTTACGTATGTTCACAAGTAATCTTAATTGGTTTGCAGTAAACATCCAGACATATTGCACATTTCAGACCATCATCACTTTCGTCTCCAGTGGCCATCCTCGACCTACTCCCTGACCAAACAAATTATTCAAAGAGTATAAAAGCCTGTTAACTAAATCTTGTTATGAGAAGATTGCTGAGACTGGTTACATTATATCTTGCTGATGATAAATTTAAAGGCAAGGTGTACTAATTTGTACCAATTTATTGAGGTAAAACTTGCTCAAAGTGAATGTAGGAATGGCTCCAAATGTGAAATTATTCCTCCTGAAATGGTATCGTTCGGGAATAAAATAATAGTTGAAGGCGGTTTTAAACAAGTGTGCCCATGGGCACACCTTTTCACCATTCACGTTGTAGCAATCATGCCTGGCAATCGAATCCAGGAGCACGTTTTGGCGGCCCTTGAACTGGAACATGTTTCTGACATCACAGCCGTGACCTGAAACATGTTTCCTGTGCACCGCGAAAATAACTGACCGGAAAATTGTTCATGACGTCATGTTACTGCCTACGTAACTGCACAACCCCCCAAAAAATCACGCGGCGACCGGACATGATTAACAATAACATTCAAAGCAGAAGTGGGAGGTTTTTTTTATACATGTTATAGCGTTTCCCCTAAAGTTCTAAAAAAGAGTAGGCCTGATATTCTGTATCAACTTTCGTACTAATTGAAGGTAAAAACCCACTATTTAAACCCCATTTATTGTAAAAGGTAACGTCGTCTGCTAAGCTTGTTTACCTTTCTGCCATCTTGAAACATAAGTGAACCGATCGGAAACCTCGGTTCAACTTTGGTCGAAACAATGACGTCATTTCAGTGTAACCGAAGCGCCAAAACGGCCGCGAACCAGAAACATGTTTACGGTCACAGCGCCAAAACGTGCTCCAGTTAATACGAAACCCAAATCATAATGGCCTGGTACATTTATTTGTTACATTTATTTTTGTTATTTTTAGACGCGATATCTGATTGACTGAAGCGGCCTAATTTATCGTGGTTAACATTACAAATACAACATAACGAAAACATGGAAAACAAAGGACCTGTTCTTCTTTGTCAGCTCCGTTGTTTCAGTTGTTTTTAGAACGTCAAATAATTGAAGATAACTCATCGACTCGGCGTTGATGTTTTTTAACTAGTTACAGCTGCTGGGTCAAAGGTTACGCTTTTCCTCTGCCTGGCTCCTGCACGACTCTCCAGCATTAAACATGATCCCTTGAAAGAACCAGACTAAATACAACAAAACACACTGCACTCGTTAATTTTGTGCGCGCGGTGGGTCGTTTTGTTGTGTGCGATCTGTCTACAACTGCGAATTTCTGTTTGAACGCATAGGAAATCTCTGGAGAATTCTAAAAAGTTCGTGCCTCTCTCATCGCCAACATTTGCCAATTAAGAACATGTCGCTTGCCTTTGTGCCGCCTCGACAGCGGGGGAAATCCGTGCCTGACCAGGCAACGATACAAAAGGTGAGTGGTCTGAGTATGGAGGAAGGTCACTGCACTGGTTTGCACTGCATGCAATGAGTGCAGTGCAAGACGAATTGCCTTGTCTTTTGCATTGCATCCTGGGAATGAATGGATGACAAACAAGCAAGCAATGCAGAGAGTTAGACCCTATAAAAAGGCTATATATGCACAACCTATATGGGCAGGGGGCAGTAATGTAGAAAACCAGTCAAACTTTAGATTATAAGTCGAGGGTGTTGTATATTTGTCATTCCAACATGAATTTTCAATTCATCCTAAAGCAGACTTTTCCTTATCACCATCATGATCGTGCTAGTTATTTTAAAGGTGTTTTTTTTAATAATTTTAGAATTTTAAATTTTTTTAACTGATTCATTTGTATTTCTGTGAAGCGCCTTGAGCGTCAATTTTGACGGATTTGGCGCTATAAAAGAGTTAGTTTTTATTATTTTTATTTATGCTTATCAATAATCATTCTTTCTAACATGTCTAATGAAACCATATTTAATTTTTTTTTGCAATTTTGCAATTTTTTTTATGTGTTGTATAGTTGGTGCCATGCGAATCAAACGTGCATTCACGGTTTCCTTCTAAAAATCAATAACTGCCTACAAAATATAGGCCCTAATTATAATTTTGTTTCATGTACATGTAGGCCTACAACAAGGCTACATGTACATGTTAGTTCAATAACCAACATCATGACCTAATAAAATTAGATTGTTGTTTTCGTATATATGGAACAGCCCGTAAGCTACACAATAATGTAAACAAAGTCAACATGGTCAAAGTGTTTATACATGGAGCTGTTAAATGAGTTAAACTGGTTCATCTTTTTTTCCACATTTGTGACAGCACTCCTCTCCACATTCGCACATATACATGTACATGTACTCATGTGATAACAAAATCTCCTTTTGAACCAAGAGAACATGTGGCTTTTGGTCCATTACATGGCATTGTTACGCCCCAACTATCGCATCGGTCCCAACTATAGTTGGGACTGTCCCAACTATAGTGCGGCAGTTGGGTCGGCCCAACTATAGTTAGGACTGGAGTTGCGCCGGATGCTTCATGCTTGATAGATCTTGTTGGATTAAATGTTTCGCAGCGCTGGCACCGTGTATTCGTCGTGCATGCATGCCGCAAGGCTGGCCGGTCACGTGGTACTGCGCCTAGTTGGATGAGTTGTCCAGCTGTTGGGTTTTATTGTCCAGCAACATTTTGCAAAATTCAAAGATTGCCATGGCCGGCCAACTATAGATGGGCCCCACCCATAGCTAATGTCAAAGGTCCCAAGTAAAGTCGGACATGTAACAGAGCTGTAGGGAATGTTTTATAGTCGTACATCAATGTAAACTTTAGTTGGGACCGCCAAATAAAAATATTGCAGTGGCCCAACTACAGATGGTCCCCACCCATAGATAATTTCATTGGTCCCAAGTAAAGTCAGATGTGTATTGGAGTTGTAGGGAATGTTTTATAATCGTACAACAATGTACACTATAGTTGGGACCACAAAATAAAAAGATTGGGGTGGCCCAACTATAGATTCGCTCCATCATTTCAATAGCTAATTTCAGTGGTCCCCAGTAAAGTCAGACGTGTATCAGAGCTGTAGGGAACATTTTATACTTGTACATCAATGTAAACTATAGTTGGGACACCGCAAAATAAAAAGATCGGAGTGGCCCAACTATACTGTAGATGGGCCAGCCCAACAGTGGAACTTACAGTTGGGACCGTCCCAACTATAGTTGGGACAGGCCCAACTATAGTTGGGCCAGCCCAACTGTGAAACTTCAGTTGGGACAGGCCCAACTATAGTTGGGACAGTCCCAATTATAGTTGGGACCGATGCGATAGCTGGGGCGTGACAGCATTATACATTTACATGTACGATCTTTATCATTTATGCACAGCCGCTACTGGCACATGTGCAAGGAAAAGATAGCTGGTCACTCTGCACTTGCACCACACACACCTGTTTTATCTTGTTCACTTGATGATCATGTTCTCATTTTGAGTGGACCCTGTGCTCCATGAATGACTGTTGGGATTGGTGGGAGTTACCTGAATACGATGTCGAGCATGGAAAATGTTGGCTGTAAATGTTAAAACTTCAATTCACCTGTGCTCTCATTGGCAAATTTCCAATGAGCATTTAAGCTGAGGTTTTGCAAGCTACATTACATACATGTAGGCCTAGTTCAAGATTGGGAAAGATTCCCATATCTGGCCATCACTTATTTTTACCTTCAGTGACCTATCAGCCATCAGAAAGTGATAATAATGTCCTAAAAAGTCAAATTTAGCAGGGAAAATATTGAAGATTTACTGGAAAAACACTTAGCAATTTTCAGACTAGTCATGGCCAGATATGGGAACCTTTCCCAAGATTACAGTTTTTACAACTTTAGAGTAACTTTATTTATTGGATAAATTGTCAAGTTTCAAGATATTTTGGAATTGTTACAAAATGTGTTCATTTCCTTGTGGGTTTTAGTTTCGAATAATCTTTGAATCTACATTAACATTACATACAATGTACAAACTTGCTTTTGTGGCTTTCCACTAAATTTGTCATCTTATTGCTGATCAATTTTTTTTAGATGCTGGATGAAAACAATCAGCTAATACAAGCCATTGTGGACTACCAAAACAAGGGAAGAGCCTCCGAAGTTGCACAGTAAGTTTAAAAGAGCACATTTTTACTTGAAACTTGTTTGTAAACTTGTGTATGTTACGCCCAAAACTATAGCAATGGACACAACTATAGTTTGGACAGTCCCAACTACAGTTGGGGCAGTCCCAATTTATAGCTGGGATAATCCTAATCAACAGATTGAACATATTAAGTCTGTTTTGTTCCCTTTTGAGATTAACAGCATCCAGCAGAAGCTGCCAACATTTGGTTTTTTTGAGTTCATCATTGTATGGTTATTTGGTTTAGGTTTGTATTCTTGGACATGGAATTTGGGGAGAAGCAGACATTTTGTAAGAGCCAAAATGTATACATGTTCAATGAACACGTACCGGTATTCTCTGATTGTGACGTCTCGATCGTGTTCCCCACAACTGCATTAATATAATTGTTGCAGTGTTGTGCCTTGAATAGTCACACCAAATTCTAAGACCTCTGATTTAGTTACAATAAGCACTTTCATGGGAAGGGGGAAAGAAAGGGCACATGTTGGCTGAATTGAGTAGCAGAATGGACAAAATGCATAGAGCAATGTGCCATTTTTTACCCTTGTCCAAGATGGAAAATTGTCTGCCTTAGAATTCATTGTCGGTCTGGATTCTTCTTCTGTAGATACCAACAAATTCTGCACCGTAACCTTGTGTATCTGGCAACAATAGCTGATTCCAACCAGGGCATTCAGAACCTGTTAGCAGTAAGTAGTGTGTTAGAAGTTCTAAATAAGCCAGTTTGGTATTTCAGCTGCGCATGTGCACAAAGATATGGGTCACGGTCATTTGGCATGTTTGGGATGATTGAAATTCAAATGCTCATCAACGTGAGCTCACGACGGGTAAATTACCAGCAGAATGGGCGCACGCATAACATCGCGTAACATCACATCAGCAATGTTATCCCGAATGACCTCCTGTCATTGAAATACCAAACTGACTTATTCATAAAGAAATGCATAACAGCCCTTCAGACTACTAGGTAATATTGCTACTTGAATCATAACTCAGAATTCAAACTTTGACCTTCAGAATTCTCTCTCTTTGCAACACTGGAACAATGTCCTACATTGTATTCCCAATTAGCTTTACACTCATGGTTGATTCTGAAAAGGAAGGGACATTCTTTGAAATCAACTGTGAACAATTATACAGAATTTAGTTTGATAGTCTATTTCACTGACAATTTTAAGAATTTCCAAGTCTACCTGCCTTAACACAATTAATACTGCATCTTGAAAATCACTCAAGCTTTTTTTAATTGAATGTAGCCTGATTATCAAAACAGTTGTACAACTATATAGTTCAGATATCTTTCTATACGCAGAATAATCATTTTCATAGTTGATACTTAAATTACTCTTTAAAAAGTACCCATTAACTGTGCATTTATATTTTTATTTGTAAGGCACCAAACCAGAGCAATGCTAACATGGGCAACCCATCTCAGGGGATGAGTGGCCCCAACCCACCCACTATGGGCCCTGGACCAGGCGGAATGGGCCCCAATTCACAGGCTGATAATGTGATGCATCAGCAGCAGCATCCACAACAGCAGCAGCAGCAGCAGCATCCACAGCATCAACATCCACAGCAGCAGCAACATCCACAACAGCAGCCGCATCCACAACAGCAGCAGCAACACCCACAACAACAGCAGCAGCAGCAGCACCCACAACAGCAGCACCTGCAACAACAGCAGCATCCACAACAACAGCAGCAGCATCCCCAACAACAGCATCAGCATCCACAGCAGCAGCAGCATCCACAGCAGCAACAGCATTCACAACAGCAGCTACAGCAACAACCACCACCACAGCAGCAACAGCAGCATCAACCGCCACAGCAGCAACAGCCACAACAGCAACAACCGCAGCAGCAACAACCACAGCAGCAACAGCAGCCGCCACAGCAACAGCCCCAGCAGCAACCACAGCCACAGCAGCAACCCCAGCAACAGATGGGCAGTGTGCCTGCTAGTATTCCACAGACCTCTTCAGGCCAAATGCCTATGGGCCAGATACATGGTAGGATTTTTGGATGTATGCTTTCAAATAAAGTATGTATTGTCCGCCCCGCATACTTCAAGTATTAATTGATCAACTTTAACTTTTGCGGACCCTTTAAAATCCACATACATTGTAGACATGATAGAGGTTTTGAAGGGTGTTGTCTACCTAAGAAATGTACTACATGTAGTACACTTGGCATTAGCTTTACAGTTGTAGAGTCCGGATGTTTTTAGCTTAAAAGCTCAGAATACATTTTATATTTCTGTAGTAGATAAGAAACTATGGTATAAACATGTACATGTGTAGCTTTCGTTTTGAATACATATATATATGCATTTTAAGACTGCTCTTTGTGTTTCCTTTCCAGGGTCACAAATGGCCGAGCAGTCTTCAATGGGCCCACCGTCTAGCACTACCAACAATAACATGCCTAGTTACAGTACATCAGGCAACACACAGAGTATGGGAGGATACCCAAGGAGCTCCATGCCCCCAGACCAGGCTGCACCAGGTAGATACTCCCTGCACAACCCCTGAGTAGATATTAATTGTCAGTTTGGTTTTCATTCCCCCACCAAAAAGAGAAAAATTTAAAGGGAGGTGCTGTTTACAGAAGAATACAGAAGATAAATGTAGTCCTATGCCCTTGATATCCGGGGCTGTGTTTGAACTTCTTTCTGTGTTATCGATAGACTGATTCGGTGACGACCATTTTTTGCGTTGGCACCAGGTTTGTGTGAGTTACGCTCAGGTATTACGCACACACTCTGGATGCCTTCGACCAATAGGGTTACCAAGATGCACGCGCACCTCCTACCTAAGAACACATGCGGCATGCGCATGAGCGTGGCACTACTACAAAAATGGCTTCTGATTTTGTTCTGTGAATTCCATTATTGTTGTCACATAAAACTGATGTACTTTTGAGGTGTTGT
The DNA here is from genome assembly GCA_029964075.1 of Patiria pectinifera. Classification (NCBI taxonomy): domain Eukaryota; kingdom Metazoa; phylum Echinodermata; class Asteroidea; order Valvatida; family Asterinidae; genus Patiria; species Patiria pectinifera. Next base: position 25,187,256 of record CM057141.1, on the reverse strand, counting down.
GTGAAAGTTAATGGTTTTTATGGAAATTGTAATGAAAAGGTTTTGTGCCAAAATTATCAAAACATTGACAAAAATCTCTCGTTGCAATTACATGTATTTCTTTTAAATTCTGACCTAAAGGAAAAAGGGAGTTTTCAGATTGAAGAAATTAACGTACACTCTTGTTTTACTCAAAACTACACTGGCTACTGCCAGTGTAGTGTGAAATTTGGACTCTATGAAATATGGACTGTTTGGTTGTATTACGTATGCCTGAGTGAAAACAATTGTGACAGTGACAGGTCATGTGTGGGGGTTAGAGTCCATGTTATGTCAAAGAGACCAGATTTTATAGGGGTCCAAATTTCATATGACACCAGCAGTAAAACTTGTTGTTTACAGCTGCTTCATAGGTGTATGTATTGTTGCTAGCTGTAAGCCAAGTAATTCAGACATGGCCAGAGAATCTACATATTTGTTTGTTTTTTTTTACTTTAAAAAAATTGTGTCTTTACCAATGTATGACTTCCTTCAATTTAGGTCCCCAAATGAGTGAGCAAAGCATCATGGGACCCCCGGCCAGCTCTGCCCTTGTCGGCAACAACATGCCGGCCAACCCCAACAATCCCACAATGCCTCCAAATCCCAGCATGCAGAGCGGCTACAGTCCCAGCATACCCCAGGGTAGTTCCTCATACTCGCACACCTCTATGCCGCAGTCGCAAGGTGAGAAGCTTCAATTTTTCGCTGGACCTTAACCCTAAAAGGGCCGGGGGGGGGGGGGGGGTTCAAAATCCGGAATCCCCCCTCAACTTTTCCAGCCAAAAAAACATGAAAATCGGACCACGGGTAGCCGCGCAGCGAATAAGTGGTCGTCAAAACTGAATTTTTCCATATACGTAGTGGACACAGAGCAAAATTACCATTCGTACATCTGAATAATTAAGTAGCAGACTCGCAGAGTCGCTGACTGGCAGAGTTGCAGACTCGCAGAGTCGCAGACTCGCAGGGTCGCTTACTCGCAGAGTCGCAGACTCGCAGAGTCGCTGACTGGCAGAGTCGCAGACTCGCAGAGTCGTTGACTGGCAGAGTCGCTGACTCGCAGGGTCGCTTAGTCGCAGAGTCGCAGAGTCGCAGAGTCGCTGACTCGCAGAGTCGCAGACTGGCAGAGTCGCAGAGTCGCTGACTCGCAGAGTCGCTGACTGGCAGAGTCGCTGACTCGCAGAGTCGCAGAGTCGCTGACTCGCAGAGTCGCAGAGTCGCTGACTCGCAGAGTCGCTGACTCGCAGAGTCGCTGACTCGCAGAGTCGCTGACTCGCAGAGTCGCTGACTCGCAGAGTCGCTGACTCGCAGAGTCGCTGACTCGCAGAGTCCCTGACTCGCAGAGTCGCTGACTCGCAGAGTCCCTGACTAGCAGAGTCCCTGACTCGCAGAGTCCCTGACTCGCAGAGTCACTGAGTATAAAGAAGTATCCTATTGCATAAAGTTTACATTTGAAATCTTTGGAAAAACAAGCCTTTAAATAATTATCAAAATTTGAACAGTAGTTGTGATATCAATAACAAACATTTTATTCTGTAATGAATAGGAAGTATGATGCCACGGCAACCAAATATGCCTAGTAACCAGCCAACCAATCAGCAGCAGCAGTATCACATGCCCCAGCAACGGTATCCAGCGCAGCAGGGCATGATGGGATCATCGCAGAATGGTAGTCAGGGCAACCAGATGATGGGCGGGCAGCAGCCAATGGGAGGCTTCAGGCAACCAGCACAGTCAGGTGATTATTCAAACAATGTCAGGCCATCCAAAATTTAAATCTTGGTTATCACTTCTGAGTTCATGCAGCACTAGGTGGTTACCCGGCTAGTCCCTGTTATGCCGGAAAGCACCCTCATACATATTCATAACTGAAAACCGAATTCTCACTGGTCCATTCACCATCACTTGCCAGATGCCATATTTGCTGTTAACCAAGCGTGCGGGTAACCCTTGTGACAGTCTACTACGCACGCGCTTTACGAAGCAATCGTAGAACTATTGCACAGGTGAAGTACACACGTGTGAACATCGCCCTATCTACGCATGAAAAGATGGTTGCACACGTAAATCCCCGAGCTCAATGATGCCGAATTGGAGGATATTGTGGACAATAAGGATGCCTCCTGTGCTTAAAAGAATGTTGCCCACAAACGGATGTATTTACAACTGCATAGTTACTGTATTGCAAACGGAACTGAACTTCTCGGAAGTAAGCAATATTATTCTTCTGGTGAGCTGGATAAGTTTCTCCAAAGATGTTTTGCCCGCGAGGTGCATACTGCAACGGGACAATTCGGCAACTGAATATGTATGAGGTATAGTAAAACAAATATAACATGATTTATTTCGGGTGGACAGTTGATATTAGCTCCTCTCGTTATTGGAAGTTGACAAACTAGTTCCCGAGGCGAATGTCAACTTCCAATACCTCAGGGAGCAAATATCGACTGTCCACCCTCAAACAATGTTTTATTTGTATACTGTTGGGCCCGAAATATGTACAGTCATATTGGTGAGTAGCTTGGGACTTCCCCTTTCAGACGCAATAGCAAGGTACGGAGAGTAAGAGAGAGTCCCTCCGCCGAGGCTAAACAATTCCCTGCCATATTGTCAGTGCACCCAAAAGAAATACTCGCATATCCACTGGACTTCCATATTGTCAAACATAACTGAAAAATTACATCAGTTTTGTAAGAATTCTTCTACACTTCAGAGACTGGCCTTTAAACTCATCCTCAACAAAAAATCCTGGATCCAGACTGAGATCTGGATACTTTCAAAATTGAATCGATTTGTACTTTTACCAAGGAAATTTGAAAATAGAAATCTTGAATTGTGTGATCGTATTCATATTATTCGCACCTCCACTCCCCCCATCCTCCATAGTTTGAAGTGGTTGAGTCCATTGACCTGTTGGTTTCAGTGTATGTTGGGTATGAAACTGAAAGCGGGATTGACTGTATGGTAATAATCTCAGAAAGAAGTATGCAACTTACATTCGCTGGAATATTCTGCTGCACCCAAAACTGGCCCGAAATGGGTGCTCTTGTTGTCACGCTGTACATAATATCATACAGACCCATATGAACAGCAACCTCTATAGTCATATTGGCGTGACGCCTGGGACTTCCCCTTTAAGATGTAATCACAACATGTGTATTGTGTTGTCGTGGTGTGTACAGTGAACTGTACGTGGAATGGTAACTATGGCTACACCGAGTTGACCTCTGAGTGACTTCACTATTGGGCCCATAGTGTACGTGTGTGAATGTATGTGTACACGTACACACGCTGTACATACGTACGTCCGTCTGTACGTAGGTAAGAGAGAGGACCCCGGGCGGCGGCCCCCGGGGTCGCAATGGCTTAACGGAGATTGAAAAAATCTAAGTTGGACCAAGCCTCACCCACCCAGGGAGCCTGGACAAACATCCAAACATCCAAACAGAGACTTCCGTATTATTATATAGATGTGAATTCATTTGTAACCACTTAGGAGGTGTTTGCGCAGTAAATGTATGTTAAAAAAAACAACAACAAAAAACACACACGCACACACAAAAACGGTTTTTAAATGGCTAAATGCTAAAAGAAAAAGTATGTTTTTTAATGGCTAATTTCTCCACACTGGACTTGTAATGTAATTGTATGTATTGATCTACATGTTCACCTTTTTAAACATATTTATGCTGTAATTTTTTTAAAATCTTTTTAATGTGTACAGCGCTTAAGAGCATATTATGGATCCGGGCGCTATATAAGTGTTAATTATTATTATTTATTATTAACCACCAGAACCAGAACATACATGTATGGAACCTGAACATTGAAACAGGTTGGGCTTTCGGGTCATATGTCCTGGATAATTTGTATGGCTTTTTAATAGCAATGTCGATTACAATTGTCTTGCAGGTCCCCAGTCATATGGTCAAGCACCAGGATATGGCCAGCAGTACCCACCCCAGCAAGGTGGCTACCCACCCCACAACCCCCGCCAACCCTACTCCAATCAGTACCAAGCCCCACCCCAACAACAGACCGGACCACCGGGGCCCCCACCCCCACCAACCCAGCAGCAACAACAGCAGCAGCCAGGACCACCCCCACCACATCAGGGGAGCTATGGTAGTTACCCACAAGGTCAGGCCCCACCCCAGGGGCGGTATGGGTATGGACAGGGTCAGGGGCAGGGACCGCCTGGGCCACCGGGACCCATGGTGCCTGTGGGCCCAGTGCCCGGCCCCCAGCAGGGCGGTGGATATGGTGGTTACAACCAAGGACAGTATGGACCTGGATATCAGCAGTAATTTAAGAAAAATGTTATTGGTCCATATTCTAGCTGACGCCCACTTTGCACAGTTTGATGGTTTTGCTTACGTCAGCAAAAAAAGGAAGAGAAAATGGCGCTATCTGTTGCAAATGAATTTTGTAGGTGATGGAGGGTTTTAGATTTGTACGCATGTGAATGTTAACATGTGCCAATGGATTTGTTTGTGTCATGAGCCAGTGAAGAATGTATTGGCGCTAGCCTTGTTAAACAAGGAAGTGGTGTCTATAAGCATGAGACTTGATAATGGCCAAAAGGACAAGGTAAGCACTGGTCCTAAGCACACTAAATTTGAAAAGCTTTGCTTAGTATATTACTAACCATAATGCCATTTTAAGTATACTAGTTCTTGGCTAATTTTGGTTAGTAAACAAATTTGATGAGCATGTTTTCTGCACTGCAGCTGTGCTTTGCAGGATCAGGGTTGTTTTTGCAGAAATTTCAACAACTTTCAGAAAATGTCCACACTTTCACAAAGTTACATTTTACTTTACAAGTTTAAGAAGTTGAAATGTAATGCATTTCTGGGATCTATTCAGTTTTTGAACATCTCAAATAGCTTTTTCTTCTTTTCCATTATGAATTCAAAATCTTATCCACGGATTTGTATCTCATTTTTGCCAGTGGGACAGCAGAAGTCATTCGCACATGTGGAATGGCCTTGGAACATTTGAGAGCGAGACCAAAATATAGTTTTATTTCACTTTTTATTTAAACATTCTGTTTGTTGAAATGCATGTCAAACACAGCAAGTCTTGTCTACGTAGTATTATATGTTGACACCGAGATGTCTTCATATTTAAATGTACAATGTAAAGATATTGTAGTTCTCATTCATTGCTTTGCTGCAAGTACCTGTCGTTCGTTATGACTGCATTTGATGTAAACTTTTTGGCAAGTGTGTTGTGTTCTTGAATCCTTTATAAGAGAAGTTAAAAACCATTCTCTTAAAATACAATGTATGCTTATTTGGTATCAGATATTAAGTGCTGTTCACTCCATCATTAAAACTCAGCAAAAAAAAAATGTTGGCATACACTTTACCAAACATTTTGCAAGTGGAATAGCTCATATACAAAGATTCTACATGTTTTTGCAAATTGAGCCAAAAATTGTCTGGGTGTGCCACATTAGATTGTGAAATTTCATGGGTCGAAATGTGTTCCCTCGACCAATTTTAGAGGTTCATGTTAATGAATGCCGGATGGACCAACAGAGTACACTTGTATTGTGTACTTCTGCAACATCACCTTGATCATAACTCAAAACTTTACCCCCACCCCCATGCCCCCTTTGGGAAATTCGTGATCCGCCAATGCGCATGCCAGTGTAGATGTATTTTAATGGTAGGGGCGAGAGAAAATATAGACTGCACAATTTCATGTATAATATACTATGGTAAATCTGTTGTGAAATTTGTCCCGAGCCATACCAAAAAACAGTGGGCCATGTCAAAGCAGACAACTGAACCAGTACATGTATGTCACGTCTCCTAGCACTGTATGAAAACAAACTTCCATACGTTTTCCTACTTCCCTGAGAAATTTCTAACATTCCCAAAAAGCCACCATAGCCAGTCAGTCAATTGACACAACTTGGACACAAGATGCACATCTTCAAACTGGCGAAAACCTTTCCATTCTGTGTCACTGTCAAATTGGAACCTCATTTGCCAAGGTTTCCCTGCTTGAGAGTGGCTGGGAAGCCTGTGCATGTGATTTGTCCTTGGGTCTTATATGTGTAGGTCAAAAAGCCCCATCTGCAGTTCCTGCATGGAGTCTAGTCTTGGTCCAAGACTGGCTTTGTTTTTTATTTCCCTTTGATTTTATTTTTTTTTTACTCTGCCCGGTGACAAGTGCAGTCCGTGGCAGTAGCGATTGCTATCATCTTGATGAAGTCTTGGGAATATTGGCAGTGCAACCCGGAAAATTCCCAGTGTACCTCATGCACGTGCATTAGCTTCAATACAGCGTGCCTGAGGTGTGCTTGGGTAGTGATGCCAAAGTTCCCAAGACTGGATTTGCCTAGATGATAGCAACCTCTACTGCCAGGGCAGCTCACCACGCGTGTATTAAGGTGCCATTAGGGGAATAAAAGACCAAATCCAGTCTTGAACCAAGACTACAAGGACTCCAGCTTTATAGAACTAGTACACCACCTGTTTTCATGAAAACAGTTCATTTCTGCTGTATTTGTTTAGGTTTTTGATCATGTTATTTGTAGTATGTGTTGATTGTACATCGTTTTGAATGCTTGATCATTAAAATGACAAGGAAACATTCCAATTGCCTTGTGTAGCATCTTAGTACATGTAGTTGTTGCCAATAGTTGGTTGATTGTTTTAATTTAATCAAATTAAAGAAGAGCTACATTTACATTATAAAAGACAATATTTGGGAATTAAAGCCATACGTTATGCCGACCTTCATTCCTGTTTAACTCGGTATTGTGTACATTTTTTATTTTGGTAGAGGGAGTGGGGTTAAATTTCTAATGGAATGTTTTGAAGTTCATTATCAATTCATATTTTTTACTCCAAAGAAGCAGACAACTGAGACACAACATATACAAAATGTTCATGAAGTGTTTATTTCAACAGTCAGTATTTATCATTGCTACTCATGCATATGTTCCATGCCTTTTAATTAATTACAGTTGCACTCATTTCGTCTAACTTTTCCCCATATTTTAAAGTCTTCCACCTGAGGCTTGCAAGCACAGAGAAATCTTAATGTACTCAAGTAACAGCCATGCCGTCCCTTTTCCATTATTTTGTATAAATTTCGCACTCCACATCTTCTAACATAGCCACTGTATCAACCACCACTTCAACACTTTTCTGACAATATGCAGAATTACCCACATTTTGCAGTTATTACACGCAAATGAGCATGAAAACCCTGATAAATTATCTGTATCTATCGGTGCTGTAGTCAAGTCAAGTTCTCTTCCCAATCCTATAATTTTAATGAAATATAAGCCGGTGTAGTGTGAAATTTTGGACTCTATGAACTACAGACTCATTGCTTGGTTGTGTTGCGCATGCGTACGTGAAGATAAGGACAGGTCACATTTGAGTGTTTGAATTTGTACATGGTAGAAAAGACAAGATTTCATGGGGGTCCAAATTTTATATGACATTAGCACTATATTATATACTGTTTCAAGCACAAGCATGTTATCCTACATATACCTTAAGAAATTGGTGAATGAAAACATAGCAAACATTCCAAAAATACCAATGGTCACAAAATATGAGCACTAGTAGACTGATCCATTAGGCCCCAGCCACTGCACATATGGGCAACTACATTATATACGTGTGCATCTCCAATGCCATGCTGTACGTTTCAGCTGTGCATATTGCATGCACCTTTTGTGCGCACGCGTCAAACCCTAATGAACTTCAATCCTCAAAGTTTTAAAGAGATTTTTGACACACCCTTGGGTGGGGCTTAATGGGTCAGTCTGTTGCTGAAACCTTTGACTACTGCATTCTAATTGGTCAATCAATTAAGTTATGTTGTTGGGAATTTTCGGCCAATCGTTTTTCAAATTGCAACTTAAATGATAGTAAAATGAAAACGCATGCGAAGCAACAAATGACCGGAAAGTTTAAGGTATACATTTGAAAACTTTAGAATTTGAAAACTTTAGAAATTGTCAATGTGTTGCTTCAATTTTCTGCATGCATCATGCAGCTATGCCTGTGTATACACATGCTTTGCTAAGACGTAACTTTACTCTGAAAAAAAAATTAGAGGTGGAAGATTTTTTTTGAGTATATGGTATTTTTTCATTTTGACAGTTTACAAAAGGATATAAAAGAATTGATAGTCAATTGCCCATACCCAATTGTTGGGTCTGACCATATACGTATTAATCATCACAATTATTCTTGTCCCCATTTCCATTACAAGCTTATCAAGTAAATTATAGGGGGGAATACACAGGGAACCTTATAAAAAAAGAAGGCGTTAAATTGAATGGTGAACCATTTTAAGTTAAACATTTTTGTATCACCTAGTGTAACTTAATCAAAATTTCCTCATTTCTTTTACACCCCTACCCTGGAGTTCCAAAGTCACGCACAACTAAATTATTCCAAATAGTTAAACAAGGAACATGAAGAGTTGGACATTGGAAACAGGGCAGACTATGCAAAACATTGACAGTTGCGGTTGTTGGGAATGACTCTAGGGTCTAGTCAATGGAACATAAATACACAGTTTGGCTGTCTGAAATCAAATTTATTTTGCTGTTATTCAGCTTTCCCACAGAAATTTAAAAATGATCTTCGATGACTTTTCAATGACAAAATTGAATAGAGTTTTCCATGACCAGTTCCTCCGCTGAATGGCATCTTAGGAGTCTAGTTACAATACACTGGTCAGTCATCACACTGAGGCATGGGACACCAATCCCATCAGCTGTGCAGTTTGACACAAGACTGGACGCCACAAACGCATCCTGACGGTGCAAACTGGAAGACTGCCATAGCCAAATATTACGCATTATCACGTATGGGTTGTGCAGGATTCCATGACTTTTCCATTTCAACTTTCCATGACTCCTTGTAAAATAACAAGGCTGTAAATTTCAGGATTTTCCGTGCTTTTTCCATGACTGTGGGACCCCTGCTAATACTGTTTGATCAGCTGGACTCTGGAATGCCAGTCTAAAAAGGGTGGAAAGGGCCAAGAATTTTGTAGGCCGTTAGATGCGCTTCTTTTGTCTAATAATGTGTATATATTTGTACACAAATGAGGAGTTTAAGTTGTCTTCAATGGACGTACGACATAATGACATCACTCTTTGTTTACATGTGCGCTTTCCTATGGGAGCCGAGTGGAGACGCCAGCCAATTGGCCCCACCCGGCTCCCATAGGAAGGCGCACAGGTAAAACAAGGCGTGACATCACTATGGCTTAAGTCTATTGGCTTGGGTAGCATTTGGATTAATAGCTGGTAAAATTTTATATTCTACACAAAATGTTAATAACTTTTTCCAAAAAATCTGAACACTATACACAAATGAAACAGCAAGTACAGCATTTATGCCTTACACAACTGAATTCAATACAATCTAATAGTTGACAGATTCCATGGATCTTTTTGATACAGTGAACTATAAAACCGATTTGTTTTCTTCGCTGTTTGACTTCACTGGAATCAACAGGCATTTACATGTTTGCTTTTCTGGGATTATACATGATTCAGCAGGACCCAGAGCAAAGAAGTAAAGAGAGTAATGCTTCATCAATAGTTGGAACTGGGGATGGGTGGAAATGGTGTCTAGCATTCATTGATGGCCTGTACATGTACATGTACATGTACATGTACAAATACATCACCAGCAGTAATCGGACAAGTGGTTACACATATGTCAGAAAAGCAAAAAGTAAAAAAAAGGGAAGGGCAAAAAGGCAAAACCAAGCACTGTTGGAATTGAGCTGGCGAGTTCATCCTCACTGTAAATACTAGACTATCAAAAGTTGTGCAAGCTCAGTCTAAAGATGTCATTCAGGACATAGTAGTTCCCTCCGTCGCTCTTTAGTAGGAAGCTTTGATGGAATGACTTAGGGGGATCGTCATCCGTCTGCAATATACCAAAAAACACCACCAAAAAACAAGAAAATGAACTTATCAAAAGTACAAAAATGAAACAAGATCAAGGCCGCAACCAAATTACTTGGACAATTTTTGCAAACGGGTTATTCTATCAATTTTTCCACAATTTTTTAACTGCCGCTCAAGTATCGCTAAAAATTGAAGGTTGCATTGGGGGAGGTTGTTAACAGTACACGGACACACAGATTAGGACACTTAGGACACAAAGTGTCTGGATGTTCATAGGGCTGTGCATTTTTGAATAACTGAACAAAGAAACTGAATGGAGCAGTGTTTGAACCTGCGACCTCCAGATTACCATTCTGGTGCTCTACTAGCCTTGGTCAAGGCATTCATCGTTATTCATCCGTACGCGGTAAACAATCAGCCGCATATCCACGCTATGCAAGCATGCAGTGCATTAAAAATACAGCGCGAACAGCGACCTGATGCGGCCACTACTTTTATGCAAATCCGTTGGAGACGATTGACCGCCTTGGTCCAATCGTCCATGTGAGGTTTTGGGGTTGGTGCTCATTATGCTAATAGCCCAAGCTGACCTTAAATGCTGTTTACTTACTGGTCAATCATTGCATGCAAACTTGCATAATAGTTTAGCGAGCGGTGTGTTGAGACATGTACCATACTGTACATAATACATACAATTTGTATGTCAACATCTCACATTACACACAGCACCAATGCACAAAAAATAGGTTTATAAAACGTCCGCAAAAGGCGAATAGCTGCAAATAATTTGATGACGTCTAGATTTACCAAGGTGTGATTGGACACTCCACATATTAGCCCCGCCTATACTATCTGTATTCGCATACGAGGTCGTGCGCTAGAAATCTAGCGCAAAATTAAGAAAAACATAAGCTTTGGCGACGATTGAACCAAGGCGCTCGATCTTCTCCAACTGATTTGCATAAAAATAGTGGCCGCATGAGCTGGCTGTTCGCGCTGTATTTTTAATGCACTGCATGCATAGCAAGGATATGCCGCTGATTGTTTACTGAATACAGATGAATAACAACGAACGCCTTGACCAAAGCTGGAGCTATCCCAACTAAGCTATCCAGCCCTGTGTTAGCAGTTCCCTGTTTTGTCACCGTCTTTGTTCAAGGGGCGCTGATAATTTATACATATTTTCCACATTGGCCATATCTTTAGCAAATGAGGGCGCTGTAACGATGCCATCTTCTGGGTGAAAACAGTTTTAAAAATCCCATTTATTGGAGTTTTTTTAAGTAACTTATTTCAAGTCTTAAAAAATTAAGATTGTAAAAAAAGTATTTTTTTTTTAACTGTAACCATGGGTTCATGTCTGTTTATACACCTGTTTATACCGCCCTGATTGGCTCAAGAATAAGGCCATTTTCCCTCTTCCAACTAGAATCTCACCTTGACTTGACCTAGTACAGAAACCAGGATGGAGTTGTCTACAGTAGGTTGACAATCTACAGCTGTGGCTACATGTTTGACTGCCTTGAACGGAAGTGCCTGTACTTGCAATAAAACAAAATACAAGTGTCGTCATTGTTTTCATATTCATTGTAGAATAAGTCACAGATGCTCACATTTTTGGTGATAGGGACTTGGACTCAAGTCTATTTAAAGGAAAATACATTTGCAAACATCAAAAATATTGCAAGTGAGACTTTCGCAATCCCCCTGGCATATGCCGGCAGTTTTTATAAAGTCAGTGTCCCAAACCAAAATGGAAGATTTCTATTGTTTTAGCAATAGTGACTTTGACCTTTGACCTGTCGGTCCCAAAATCAATAGGCTTGATAAGACTACCAAGAGCAATCCACAAACCAACTTTGAAGTTCCTTAGTAAAGTATTTCTCAAGCATTCGTGCTGACAATATTTCGATTGTTTTAGCAATAGTGACCTTGACCTTTGACCTATCAAAAGCAACAGGCTTCTTAAGGCTATCAAGAACAATCCACAAACAATTTCAAGTTCCTTAGTAATGTACTTCTCAAGGTATCGTGCTGACAAGAGTTGCCAACCAAAACATAACACACACGGACACACACACAAAAGTGTTCACCGTCGATCGTCCTATTGTCCCTCTTTTGTTTGTACTCTTTAACTTTTTAGGAAGACTCCCATAGGTTTTGTACACGACCCCAGTCGTGGACGTATGCTAGGAATCGTGGACGATATTGTTCTCTTTTGTTCTCTGGTATTTTTCGTCCACGGTTTGAAAAGATGAACACGTAATGTACACACACAACTGAGAGCCGAAGCACAGACAACGTCTGCTGGGAGATAACGAGAAGGAGAGTTGACCAGTTTCTGGATGGTTTGGCAGACTTTTGTGCGCACATTGTCAGACTTCTGTGCATGCATGTCAGACTTCTGTGCACGTATGTCAGAAATTTTTGCACACGTCAGACTTCTGTACACGCATGTCAGACTTTTTGCACTCATGTCAGACTTCTGTGCATGCATGTCAGACTTCTTTGCACACATGTCAGACCTCTATGCATGCATGTCAGACTTCTGTGCATGCATGTCAGACTTCTGTGCATGCATGTCAGACTTTTATGCATGCATGTCAGACTTCTGTGCACGCATGTCAGACTTCTGTGCACACTTGTAAGACTTCTATGCATGCATGTCAGATTTTAGTCACTGCTGTGATTGGTGAAAGCACCACTGGGCGGAGCAATGGATCAGTATATTATTCAGGGCCAAATTTAATGGAGCTACTAATCCCAGAATTGCATGGTACAGCAAATACCTGCCCAGCAAAGACAGGTTAACAACCGAAATGTCATACAGGGGGTGAGATTGGGAGAAATACATCGTAGGGCTTGTTATTATGATTGGTTGTGGACAGATTATGCCCCGTACTTTAATTTGCTACACAACATTTCTTAACAGCTCCATGAAATTGGGCCCCGCTCACAACCTTCACATATCACATATAGGTTCACATACCATAAGTTTTGCGATAATTGAATTGGTTCCCATTTTCAAATCGCCTTCAAATGACATGACAGAGACGTCCTAGAAAAAAACAAATAGAGACACATTTTGTGATAAAAAAGAAGATAGTACATGTTCTAACAAAATAAGTCTGATCCTGGTTTTCCAGGCAGTGTTTTAGTCAGTGTATATGAATTGTAAATATTCCCTCTTTAAAAGTTTTAATAATTTTCATTGTCTTTTTTTCCCCCAAAATTTCCCTTTCCCCTCCCTGTTTATACAGAGCGATGTCAGTACATGTACATGACTACATGTATTAGTGAAGTCTGTCATGACCCAATACAGTCCATCAGGCGAGCGTTTATCTCTGATTCCCTTGGCATGAAATGACCGAGAATATTTTTGTTCCCCCTTGGAGGGGATGGCAGTCCATCGCAGGTTACTCCCCAGCAAATGCCGATACCCATTTATACTCCTGGGTGAAGAGGCAAGTGGGTGTTGAAATAGCTTTCCCAAAGCTGGCAGCTGGATTCGAACCCCTGACCCTCTGATCATGAGTCCTGAATCCTAACCACTCGGCCACACTACAAGGAATCATTGCTTATTTTAAGTAAAAAATAACACTTACGAACAGCTTCATTCTTGACTCGCTTGAAGATTTGCTTTTTCTTTATAGTTGAAAAAGTTTCAGTGAAACCCGAACAGAGAGGGGGTCTTAAGGTATTATTTTCTTTTTCTTTAGACCACTGAGTTTAGTAGGACTGTGTGTACTTACAGTGTATAAAGGTGCAAGCCCTGCCCGGTTTGTGTCGAATGTATTGTAGTACTGTGTGCAGAATTCTGTGCCAATGGTTTTCGCAAGTTCTACCTGCATGAAGCAGAAACGTGGGGAAGGGAAAGGAATATATCAAAAATTTATAAGTTAGAAATGTATGTGGAAAGTAGTTGATATAACAAAACCTGCACAGGCAATTACATAGTGTACATTTATATTACCGTAATTTTCGGAATATAAGCAGCGCAGGTTATAAGCCGTAGCACGCAAAAATTTGAAGTCGGAGTACATGTATAAGCCGCACCGGCGTATAAGCCGCACCGACCGCAGCGGTTTCAATGTTGTACGACCTCCAAATTCTAGTCAAAATGCTCTGAACCAGTTCAATTTACACTACGAAAGCTATAAAAAGGGGCCACAAAAGTTATATCAAATCATTTACAGTCGATACTCTTACAAACAAATATGGAAATTGATGATGAGAAGAAAAAAAACACCGGGAATTGCTGCGGCTGGCAATCCGGTCCCCGACCTAAAACCTAGTGCATGGCCCGGCACCGGCAGCCTACGCCGGCGAATGACAACATTTTCCCACAGCACTTGAGAGAGTATGCAACCCTGGCCAAGTTCGTGCAAGGACTATAGTTGACCAATGGTTAACTAACGTTTGCCCGAACTCTGTCTAGTCGACGGTGGTTGACTACGCTAGTCGACTATTTGGAACCAACTTACTGGGGTTGGTTGCTTCGCTGGTAACCAATAGCCGCATGCATTCATAACGCTAGCAGAGAGCCAGGATCCAGAAGTTTTGCGATGACATTTTGACCAGCGTTTGACTAGAGATGTTCGCACGTTGCTATTAGTGCGCAGGCGTAAGGTACGTCACAAATCAACCACTAGTCGACTAATGGTCCTTGCCCGAACTTGGCCCATGATGCAACCCACCCATGTGTCATCTGACTGGAGCGCTACAAATCTTGCTTTATGGCAACATATGCTGATTTGTTTTGTCCTACGAATACAAAGGTCCGTTTTTACTACAAAACTTATCAAATTGTTGTGATTACTAATGAGTAGTAACGTCAAAAATTCAAGTTTCGATCGTAACTTTCTTGGAAAACAGTCAACAAGATGCTGACATTTTTATGGACGAATCCATTAATTTTGTTAGGGGTGGTTTGGTCCCTATTTTGAGTTTTACATATATACATGTAAGCCGTGGCTTATATTCTGAAAATTAAGGTACTGGCTGTGGTAATGATCTTTGTAGCACTTCAAAACGATGAATGCAAATTTTACCTGCTCAATGTAATAAGTTTAAATATTAATATGCCCATAAACTATAGTTCATCTGTTGAAAAAAAAAATTATTGGTAGGCCACTTCTTTTTTAACCCAAGTGAACGCATTTCTGCAGTAGAAAATTTGACAGCATCGACATATGAACCAGGAGTCAGACTCTGCACCTGTATGCAGACAGGTGTGTGCATTGCATGTATCTTAGGAAAGTTAATATTTTTGGGAAACTCAACAAAAAAAATTAATGGAGAACCCTAACCAGCAGGGTCCTATTGAATTAAAAAATGAGCACGTATTTTAAGTATCGAGACACCAAACCACTTCATTCAGTTAAAAAACTTTAAAAGCTCATATTATATTAGGGCCAATTGGATTTGCAATGTTACAATTCCATAAGTACAACCACTGGAAAATATGTTATGGTTTCCGCAACTATATCCAATTCATTTTAAAACAGTTCTACGCTTTAAACATGTATACATGGCATAGCTGTACATACATGTATAGTATACATCTACCTAGGCCTACATTATGAGTACATATTACACTGTGTACATAGAATTTTGGGTGGACAGTAATATTTACTATGCTTACATTCGCTGCCATGTTTACAGACTGGTGTGATTGTCCTCGAATCTTGAACTTGGAAAATAAAGAAAACAAGATTTTAAAGGATTTTGGATTGTATCAATTAAAAAAACTCGATTTATATTTCTAATTCACTAACAAGGTCTTGAGGGAAACAATAGCATGATATGTGTAAATTATCGACCTAATAGTATTCAACATCGGGATCTTTGGCTGTTGGAACCTGTCTATCATTCAACCGAATGGTACTCAGACTTTATTTCCCTATAAAAAAAATCCTCCAAAGCCACGGATTACGAAGAAAAACAATGAAATCTACTTGAAAACAATAGATGATTTGAATAAAAACATGAAAGTATAAAAAACTACTGAACTTTTTTTTTTTAAAATTGAGCAGTGCTGCAAGCACCTTTGTTTCGAACCTGGTTTCCCCGGCACAGTTATGAGTAATCTATCAAGCTAATGAAGCATTCTGGTTGGATGGGTAGTTCATGTGGTATCATACAGGGCCTAGGACTAGATTCGCAATGGTGATTTTGCAATACTGCAATGCACCTATCAAATGTTAATGAATGAAAGGTTTGTGGAAACACCATGTGCGAATAATTTCTCAACTAAGAGAATGGTTCTGAAAAGAACCAGAGGTATATAACGTTCCGGTCAGTCATGTCAGTATGCTCTGACCGTCTTCAGGAGAGTGCCTAAATTCTAATAAAGTAAACACTTACAAATGTAAGTAGCAAAAGCGAAATTGATTAAGTCTGACAGCTATCACTGTATTATGCGTGTGAGAACGAATTTCGGGGTCCACTTTTGTGACCCCACAAATTCGAGCTGTTTGGATGCTAGTTGTGATTTCATTTGTATCGTGTTCGCCTTTTGCGGACGTTGAAGAAAGCCCTTTTTTTGCATTGGTGATTGGTCTCCGCGCGCTGTTCCTGAGACACACAATGTGTATATCTCACACTGAGAACGACATTAGGTTGGTTTCCTTTCAACCAGATGTTTGAAATAGGCTAAGTAAACAATCCAAAACATAACATTTTCGGGGATTTCAGGACCTAGTGCCCCTTTAAATTATATATGCTTTAAATTCTTCCCGAGGGGTGGGGATTGTCACCTCCAAAGTGACAATCCCCACGTCTTGGGTGGGGCATCCGGGGGGGGGGGGGGAACTATTGACAGGCGCATAACGATAGCATAAGCAGTTGAAAATCGTGTTACGGCAGCCGCAACGATAGCCACTACGTAGATGTTTTCTTCGACTGACGTAATCATGGTAATCCCGCCGTCTGGTAATAACTTGTAAGTTGCATAAAGAGAACGAAAATCCACTGTCATGACTGATTTGATCTCAAAATCGAATTTACCAGTTAGCCATGTTGAAATTTTATGAAAACCGAGACAGAAAAGATGTGGAAAGACGAAGATGGCAGGGTTTTTTTTTCTTCTTTGACTTTAGGCCCTAAGCCTATCTTTATTGGTAGTGGATATTTTGCCGGAGGTAATGACGGCAAACTAACGATTACTAAAGGTTTGCCGGCGGCAATCCATATCAACAGAGGGCGCTGTACTCTTTAAAATAGGGCTGAATTATAAGAGGTATTAAATTCCCACCAAAAGTTGTGTAGCACGTTTGGTGTAGTGGTTAAGCAAAGGCTCTAGTAAGCGGGATGACTCGCGTTCGAGTCCGACCGCACCACATTTTTAAGTTTTTTTTTCTCATCCCCAAATAAATAAGAATATTCTTCTTTTATTATTTTAACATGTCTCAAACATTTTTTGCAGAGTATTACATTTTCTTTTTCAGATTTGTGGCTCTGGAGGATTTTTTTTTAAAGGGAAATAAAGTCCGAAATTATAAAATGGTCTGAATCCCATCTTGTGAATACGAGGTAACAACGATAATTTTGGCATGGAGCCAGACTAAAACTTGTCACCGGAAAATGTTAAAGTACAAAAAAACAGTAACTGCGCATGTTCAGTGCATATCCGGCAAACTAACGTTTACTAAAGGTTTGCCGTCTCCGGCAAAATATACACTGCCATCTTTATTTGAGAGGAAACAGGCCTAACGTTAGGCTACTTCTGGAATCAGAAGGCTGCTCGTCAGCCACGTCAGCAGCTCGTCTGCTCCCCACATTTATGGGGCTATAAAAATACGCTACATCATGATCGCCATGACTGTAGCGTAGCCGTAGGGCCGATAGCGATATTTTTTTTTACACAACTATCTGGGGTACTCATTTTTCAGGCGACTTGAATCACGGTTATAGGATTGTAGCGGCGCTCTACAATCCTGTAACCTTTAACCTACGCGCGCGCGTATACTCTCTCTCCACATGTGTGAAAGTATTTATGAATTGCACGGTTTTGTCGAGCACCGCCGTTGCCTAGTGGTTAGGTATGCTGTCTAATGATCGGAGGCCTCGAGTTTGATTCCTCGCTCTGCCCACAAAGATTTTGCTCTTTTTAAGTTTTTTCAACAATTTAAAGTTGTAATCTTAAAAACGTTATTTTTCAGTCGGATACTACTTGTATAGCAGCAATTTCCTTTTTCTTTTCCTGATCTGAGGCTCTGGAGGATTTTTTTAAAAAGGGAAATAAAGTCCGAAATCTGTACCAAGTTGAAAAATTAGTAGCCTCCACTCAAGCCTGGTTATAAAAACCAAGCCCCATAGGAAAACGCACAAAGTACCCCAGATAGTTGTGTAAAAAAAATATCGCGGGCCGATAGCATTAGCAATTAGCAGCAATGTTCCAAATGCAAAGTCTTAAAATATTAGAAGTTTAATATGATGTAAATATAGCTCACTAATTGTTGAATTTCTAGAAATTTCGGTGATTTGGTGGTTACAACAGAAATATAAGTTATAACTCACAATTTGTAGAATTTCTCGAAGTTTCGGGGATTTAGCGCGGTACCCGACGAGCCTGACCTTTGACCTACTGCACGGTCGCCAGAAGTCTCCATGCAATATATAACACAAATCCAATGAGACCAGCGGTACCAATCTATTCGGTATTGCGCTATTGGGGTGGGTAACCTCGCCCCCAGGGTTGACTTTATTTACAACCTCGTTTTTAGAGTAGATAGTGGGAGCGTACTGCTCCTTAGCTTCAATAGCGGAGCAGTCTACTCCTGTGATGTGAAGGTACATGTAGGTAGCGATTTTTTTCCCGTCGGTGGGTTGCTCAAATGTCATGCATAAATTCAGTTTTCCTTTGAATCATTGCAAGACACTTAGGTTCTCGTTCTATTTTTCCGAATTCCCCTTAAAATAAAATTATCTCAACGATAAAAAGAAATCAGACAACACCAAACCATTTTGGAACTATGTCAAGTCCATATGGGTGCAACATAACCACTTCACATTGCAAACCGTATCATCTCAAGTGCAAAAGATAAAGCTGATGCACTAAACCACCAATTCTGCTCAGTATTTACATGTGAAGATCGAACCAACATCCCAAACCACCGGCGGCGGAACCGGGGCAGTTGCCCCCACTTTTGAATAGGTAGCTATTTTGCCCCCCCACTTTTTACCAGGAACGGTTTAAAAAAACGAGGTTAATTAAAATGATACAGGAGGTAAAAAAGATTTTTGAACACGTGTCTCATTTATCGGGCCCTATTAATAGTATTATGTACTACAATGTATCTTTTGCTCAGAAAATATTGGTTAAAGTGGTCACTTTTGCCTCAGATCGCACCACAGAGCATCTAGAATCCAATTTTTTTTCCGGGGCCCTTAAGCGGGCCCTGAACCCCACGCCTCAAGGGCTTCGCGCTTCACGCTCGCATCAGTTCTGATCAAGGTATGTCCCCCCCCCCCCCACTTTTGAAAAGCGATTTACACCCCTGGTTGGTGGTGCAATTTGACAATAGGCCTTATACCTAAGTGAGTATGGCGAAACAAAATTAGAAAAATGATACGAAAAATAGGGATATACCGGTAGGAATAGTCCACATGCATAGGTTGGCAGCAAGGGCGGATCCGGGGGGGGGGGCCCAAAGGGGGCCATGGCCCCCCCCCCAAAAAAAAAAACCGAAACCATTTTTTTTTAATGTGACATTCCAATAAAGGCAGGCAATGAGTACATCACCATCTTTTCCTCAAAAAAACATTGGTTAAAGTGGTCAGAAATTGCCTCAGATCGCACCACAGAGCATCTAGAATCAAAAAGAATTCGGGGCCCTTAAGCGGGCCCCGAACCCCACGCCGTAATTTTTTCCCCCACTTTTTGGGGGGACTAACAATTTTTTTGGCCCGCCAAAAAATTGTGTTCTGGATCCGCCCTTGGTTAGCAGACATTACGTAGGTCACTGACTTCGGACCAACTTCACACTTTTCCCATTTGCTTTGATTTTGCTATAATCCTGCTCCGGGAACAGTAACTGGACTTTGCCCTCCCACTTTTAAAAGTGTTCCGCCGCCGATGTCCTAAACCTAGATGAAAGCCGTTTTCCTGACATCCCCGACCTGGTCTTCACCACCGACGGAATCCAGAATCTACTGGCTGACTTGGATTCATTGTTCTGCTTCATGAAAAACCATACTGTCCCGATCGAAACTATTGCATTATTCCTGACTTTGGAGCAACCCACGCCACCGGCGACGAGTGTCTTCCTCCGTCCACTGGGAAATGGGAAATGTTCTTATAACGGAAAGTATTTAAACACACTTTCTCAAGTAAATTAATCGTCCATGCGAACGAAAGCTACGAATGGTCCATTTACAACGGTCATAATAATCCGGTGAAATGCAATCGTTTTGCATTTCACATTGTCTACTCACCGCCAAAAGGTTAGTTCGCCACGTGCACGGTCTAGGCCTATTACAGAATCTGAATACAGATTCGTTGATTAATTAGGCAAGACAACCGCATCTTGAACTCTAGATTTTACCGATCAGCAGGAGCTTTCTATATTGGGTCTTCGGCCGGTCATTCACCCGTTGCGCATCATAGACATGGATCCCGAGGGGAAAAAAACCTGTTTCGCGCGCTCTGTAGTCAGTCCTGATTAGGGAATGAAATGTCGTCACGATTTTCTACTCCGATTGGGTGGCGCGCAGCTTGCATGAATCTGCATGTTTAGACAATGTCAGACGTAACTTGGCTCCGTGGATAACGGGTGATACTCAGCCTACCAAAAGGTCGACAATTACAAAAATTAATGCACACATAAAAAATAGTGTAATTTGTAGTAGGCCTATATTACAGATTCTGTTTCCACATAACTTAAAATCTAAATTTATTCGGTATCGAAATTCGAAAACCGTGTAGGTTAAAGCCAGAGTCCAACATTTGCAGCTATCCCAAAAGTAGCGTAATTATTGTTGAAAAACATACTTGGTTGAAAGGTAGTAAGTGGACTAAACTCCCTGTGAAATTATTCTTTCTGGCAAGCTGTCATTTTGAAGAAATCAACGAAAGAAGGCCTTCCCAACGATGCGTCTTAAGTAGCACCGTTGGAAATTTCCGTTAGTAATTCGAGGTTTTTTTTTATTAGGCGAAGCGCGCGCAAGCGTTGACACGACGCACAAGCGCGCGCAGTTGCCATAATTCGTCGGATCGGTGCGCGACATCGCGTAGCTGCAATCGGCTCAGTGAGAACGTGTCTCGGACGCTGAATGGACCGATCCAATAAGCCCCTCCCACTGCGCACGTGGCAAATTAACACGTGCTCCTCTCCAATGTGCCACACTGCATTTTTCTGCCGCGCGCATCATACGCGCGTGCACGCATGTCGGACTTTTGTGCACGCATGTCGGACATAAATCACGGCTGTGATTGGTCAGAATAAGTGGGGCGGTGCTTACTGGATCGGTCCATTCAGGCCCAATTCAAAACATGATTCAGCAACTTTTGATTTGAAATCGAGATCCTAGAATGTTGTTTTTCTCGAAATATACAGCTGAAGCTGAGCTGAAACTTCATCAGGTTAGTTGTTCAGCACCCTTCTTTAGATTTTGAGCACGTTTGTTGCTTCAAACGAACAAAATACACAAATTACAAATGATGGACTACATGTATACCTTTAATTCTACTTAGTTTGGGGCCAGGGCGGCGGAATCCCCGGAGGCGCGTCACATAGACAATGGATTAAAAAAACCGTGTCACATGCTCTGTATCATGTTACGCGATATTGGGCCGGGTGGTGTTGTATTACTACAAAGCACTGCATTCGAATTGACCAATCAAACCATTTAGTCCTGATTTAGGAATGAAATAACATCACCATTTAGTAAAGTCGACTCCGATTGGCTGGCGCGCGGCTTGCATAAATTTGCATGTCGGGAGAAGTCGGACGTTTTCCAGGATTTGGCTCGTGGATAACGGGTGATACTCAGACTACCTATGGGGATTTTCACGCCCGTTTCAGATTGGCTTTGACGTACTGAAACAAACACGAGTTATGACGTTTGACACAGTTCGACTCGACGCGTTTGGAATAAACTAACCCGTTTTGGTTTTAGACGCCGTTCTTATGAATAAAATACCTACGTGTTTGTCTGCTGTTATGAAAATCGACTTAAAGTGCGGCCCCTAGGGCCTATAGCCCTGCGTCCAGTCCAAGTCTGGAAGGGGCCGTATCGTAATTCCGACGCCTCATCAGTCCGACGCCTCATAGTCCGAAATTTCGGACTTATGAGGCGTCGGACTTTTGAGGCATCACATTGATGTATTCCGCCTCATAAGTCCGACGTCGGAAAAAAGAGGCGTCGGACCTATGAGGCGTCGGAGCTGTGGACCGTTACCAGAAAAGGTTCATCCAACGAGGCATTTGTCCTGCCAGCGCGCATTCAAATAAATGCCGGGGCCGGGGAGGGATGAGGGCGTGGTAAATCCCTTAATGTGAATGTTAACATTCTAAAATTTTACTTGATTATTGTATTCGTTAATAATGGCTGCCGGACAAACGTGGCGTCTGCATCTGACTTATGAGGCGTCGGATTTTCACAAGGCGTCGGAGTTATAGACCGATATAAAAGTAAACTAATAAACTAATTGTCGGACAAGGCGTCGGAGCTATGTGGCGTCGGACTTACGAGCGGACTTCCTCAGAACGCCAGTTTAGTCTCTTGTGCATCGGAATCCGGGACGTAGGGGGTACATATCTGGGTTCTGTCAACTACTTCTCACTCTCCCTCAACTGCCATAATTAATGCAATACCTATCTGACAATCAGTAAAATAATCACTGCAAAAGAAAAAGAAATTCCACATACATTGGAGGGGTCATTATTTGAATATGATCGTCCTATAATAATGTCGTAGAGCTTTCGGAATATTGTAAGCTGCATTTTGATACCCCGTTTTCAAAGACTGTCGTCAAACATTGAAAAGGTACAAATGTAAAGAGTATGCGCCAGTGGAAATTGCTGCGTCACAATGTCACACTGCCCGTGCCCGGAACGAATGGCAGGAAATACGGATCGCACAGTGCTTGCATGCATGGGAGCCTCACGCGAATTGAATTACCCGCGCTTTGTTCGGGCACTGCGCAGTCGATACGGGCAAATTACGGGAATGTGTGGTTACGTTTACGCTTGGCAATTTCTCCTTGCGTAATCTTTAAATTTGCAACTTTTCAAACTGCATCATTTTTCATAAACCGTGGGCAACCTTGGTCGATTTACAGTCTTGTCCCAAAAATAAAAGCAAAACTTACTTGCGAAAAATATTTGCAATGACTTACGCCGCGCAGTTCGCGTTGCCAGTTTTTGTTCACGTCACGTTATGTTCGCGAATTATGTACGTTCATATACAGCGGCCGTCTGTTTTCCTTCCTCCATTATGATACAACAAACATACACCGTGTCGCGGACTCCCACCTTGTGGTTCTATAGCATGTAATGCTAAATCCGGAACCAGACTTAAAACGCATTTCTCAATCCGTGGTTTCATCATTGGTTTCGTGCAATTTCTTATAAAGCTCTTGGTGGAACGCTGGCTAAATTTATGTCCCGATTTCACACACACACACACAAAGGATACGGATGGGACCACCTTTAAATAATCAGAAACAGTTTTGTATAATGTAATTAGGTTTTGACGTTTTCAGCGATCAGCGAACAACAAAATCTAAACCCGAAGCCAAAACAGTTATAAGACTGAAGTTTCACATCTTCTTATCTGTGACTCGAGTTAGCAATGGAAACTGTTGGTTGGGTACCTTACAGCATCCTTTTTGTCTTTGGATTTTCGTAATAGACTGGTGCCTTGTATTCTTTCTCTCTTGTGTTTGTTGCTTTTTATTGTACTTTATTATATAGTGTTCAAATATTTGTGACTCGAATTGACTCGAGCTAAATACTTGACTCGACTCGACTCGACTCGACCACACACTGTGACTCGACTCGACTCGACTCGACCTTGTTGACCTAATGACTCGACTCGACTCGAGTCACTTCTTTAAAATGACTCGACTCGACTCGAGTCACAAAAATCAGTGACTCGTTACAACTCTGCGTGGCACACGACATTTTGCGCCAAAATATCGAAAATATGTTTTACTTTGACATAACGTAATACTTCACGAGTCACGAGTAATGAGACTCTTATCCCTACTGCTTGCTTGGCCGACTAGAGATTGTACAAGAAACCACGGTAATATTTAATTAAAATAAAAAGTAGTCTATACTAGTCTTCCAACTTCGCTAAGAAATTTGGAAAAAGGAAATGCACGCCGAAAATTCTAATTAAATCCATTCTTTGCGACTTAAGGTCCTTCAATGCATGGGCAGATTCTTAAATAGGCAGGTTCTGAAATTGTCATATTAAAGTTTCTTTCCGCCTGTTATTTTAATTGGTAATGGTAATATTTTAATAACAAAGGAGTTAGGGGCGCAACAGCGACCCAAAGTAAAAGCAGGGCTTTTTTCTGAAGTTATGAAAATAAAAGAAGAACAATAAAAGGCACATATTGAAATTCTGGGAAAACGTGAATTTGTTGAAGGGCAACAGAAAAGCAACATTAAGAATTCAAACAACGTTATGGAAATATCATGGGTGATCTTAAAACCTTTGCCTCTTTTTTCATAACCAATTTATAACCAATTATGAATACTTAAATTCCAGTACACACTGCTTCGCCTTAATTTGCAATCATATTTATGCAACTAGGAAAAATATTAAATAGAAGAGAACGAATTTTAAATGACATTATATGGCTGAAACGTGGAAAATTCATCATTTTCATAACTATTGGTGTTCATTAACCTTATAAAACTGTAAATTACTTTTGTCTTCAACTTTTAATTGTATTAAATATAACGCCTTATGTTTCAATGGAGCTAAGCAAAGGAACGATCACAAACAAAACAAACTGATCATGATAGGTCATCAGAATTTTTGGTCTTTTACATTTCAGGCTAATCGAATCAGTAAGCAGTTCACAACCGCAATTTTATTAGCTATTGTATTTATCCCAAGCACTGAAGAGGTTTTTTCCCCTGCTTTGCCAGTCTTCAGAATAGTTTCCTCATCTTAATTTTATTATCCTTTTCCAAATCAGCAAAGAATATTATTTTTGTAAAGCTACTGACACTGTTGTGCTCAGCTGTGCTGAGCAAACAGTGTGCACAATGAGCAAAATAAGTGGCAATATTTGGCAATTTTACACATCATGTGGTGTTTCCCTTCAAAAAGTTGTCTACAATTTTGAAATGTCCAAACTTATTCTGCAACATAAGGAATAGACAGCGGGGCTGATTATATAGCAACAGTCTTCTAATTTCAAATATCTTCTCTTTACTCCAATAAAACGTTGTTGCTACTGCAACCCAAGATAACAGAAAACCTTATGCCCATCTGGATGACTGTAAATAAGCAAGGCCCTGTGTAGAAATCCTGGAACAAGCAAGACAATGTAAGCCTAGTAGCGCTGGCCCAAGAGCCCACAACCTTCTCTTCAATTGATCCGAATGGCTATCCACTGGAGTCTCTTCATGCACCTGGTCTACCAGATGGGCCAGGTCCAGCCTATTCATTGGAGTTGTAGGGTAATCCTATAGGGGAGCACTGCCTAGCTCACAAGTAACAGTGGGGGAGTCAGTCAGTCAATCAGTCAGTCAGTGAGTTAGGTACAAAATGATTACAGGCTGGCCACCTGGAACCAGCAACAATTGTGATTTACATGCCTGGGACAAACTTTTGTGATTTAAGTGTGTAATAATGGATATTTGTGTGTGTGTGTCGTCCGTCAGGTTGGTTTCTTAACTGTCCCTGTTTATGCTTGTTTGACTTCTTCCTTTTTATTTTATTTTCTTCAGTTTTTAAAAAATGTTTTGAAATAATGTTGGTGATTTGATGAATTGTGATTTATGTAAGGACATTCCCCAACAAACTTCAGATTTTCATTTTCATACCAGGGGCGTCAATTGCTTCTCAAAAGTGGGTGGGGGGGGGATACCTTGATCAGAACTGATGCAGCACAGCATAAACCCCTTACGGCATGGGGTTGGATTCTAGATGCCCTGTGGTGTGATCTGAGGCAATTTCTGACCACTTCCCTCCATGCTTTATCCAATACATGTATTTTCTTAGCTAAAGATAATAATTTGAACATCATTTTCGAGGTTGGAATCATTGAATCAGCTATTCTGAGCTATAGGCGTGGGGTTCAATCTGAGGCAATTTCTGACCACTTTGACCAATATTTTCTTGCAAAAGAGAATAAGTTAACGTCATTTTTAAGGTTAAAGTCATTGAATAAGCTATTATATTCTCAGCTAAGGGCGTAGGTTTCAGGGCCCGCTTAAGGGCCCCGACAAATTTTGAATTCTAAATGCTCTGTGTTGCGATCTGAGGCAATTTCTGACCATTTTAACCCATATTTTCGTAGCAACAGATAGGTTGTAGTACATAATAGGGCCCTGTAAATGAGACACAAGTTCAAAATTCTGGGGGGGGGGGGGGGTTGACATTTGGTTAAAGTGGGGGGGGGGGGGGAACATGTCCCCCTGTCTCCCCCAGGATTGACGCCCATGGTTCATACCTCTATCGTACATGCGTCTTATTAATATGATATCTTGTACACATGTGCTATTACAATGTATCAGTTTTTGATGGAAATAAATGTTTAGGATCCAGGTTGTTGATAATGTCCCAAGCCGAACTGCAAGTGGGCCCCTAACAGGTTTTAAACCAGACGTTTTAAACTGCTCCACCACACTATCAACAACTGCTTTACATATTCACTGAAAATAGGAAGTCACCAAATCACACAACTGATTTTAGCAGGAAAAAAAATGAATATTTATAAATTAATTTGTATTTGCTTTGGCAAATTTGGAACAAAATTTACCTCGCTCGTTTCTTCGTGAGTATGCGTCTGAGGTGTACAGCACCTGTGTACTTGAGTTCTTCAACAGAGAAAAAAAATAACAAGATTGAAAAAAAAATAGAAAATCAAAACTGTATTACCCATTGTCAATACCGGAAAATTAATTAGAATTATGGTGCAGTAATCAATTTTAGATTGGTTTCAATCCCTTCCCATTAATGTCTGGAATGAGAAGTTCACAATTGAACCAACCATGTGAAAGCTGAACTATTGTTGGGCTGCAAATAATTGAAATTTTGTAAAGATATCATGCAATAACTAAACTACGGTGGATTTGTTTTGTTCTATGTCTCATTCAAAAGTGTACAGCTGTTACGTTGCTAGGAAAATAGCAAGTGGAAAAAAACCCAATCTATTCTTGAGGTGATACTCAAATTGGCACAGGGAATGCATTTATAAGTAAACTATATTGTTCCCTACCGGATGGTGAACTTGCTGGGAAAGAACCGTCTATTGCTGAGTGGTATGGAGGGCTGCCCAAAGCAGATCTCGTTCTGGACGTAATTCTGCAGATGCATTCTCATTTCTTCAACGTCCAAAACACCGGCAGCCACAAATTCCTGTAGCTTCTTCAGGACCCTGTCATCAAGGGCTTGGTGTGTGACTTGGGTGTTCTTTTTGGATGAAAGAATCTGATTATAGTAGATTTTATAACACCTCACCCAAAGATTCTGTGTCTTGATTGGCCGAGACGAGTCACATGGTACTTTCTATTTTTGCTATCTTTCAGAGCACGGCCCAAAGTACTATATCCATAGCAACCAAAGTACTATACCCGTAGCAACCAAAGTACTATACGCACTGTGTGCAAAATGCATACGGGTGTGTGTGTTTTGCGTTGCGCGTTGCGCATATTGTTTCCAAGTGCGAGCGCTACAGCGCTCAATTATTTCGAAAAGGGGTAGTTAGAAAAAGTGCAAGTTAATTTTCAACTATTTTCGTATTCAAATAGAAGAAAATTTGTATTGTATTCAGATTAAATTAATCAGTCTATCGCTTAAAATAAAGCAGAATGTGTGGGAGAGGTTTTATAAAACCAATATTGACTGCTTTATCTCATGGTGTGGTGAAACTATCCTCCCTCGGTGATCCATGGAGCATTCTATTTTCCCTCGGCTTCACCTCGGGAAAAATAGAATGCTACACCACTCGAAGCAGTCAATATTTGTACACGACAAAACTGAATGATCTGAACGAACTCAATGAAGCTATAAGAAGTTAAGCATCAATTATACAGGGTGTATTCAAAAAAGATGTTTGCAACAGTCTTACAAAGTGATGAGTGCCATGTTTTAGTGGGGGCTGAAAATTCCTTTTTGACATCCACTGATAAATGGATTTATCACTTACAAAATATTAGTTCAAGTTTTAATTGTGTTTTCTATAATTTCAGAAGCTGCTGTCCACCCAGTGATACCTGACGTACTGGATGCCGTCATTTTGACAGTTTTTGCTGGTCACAGAGGGCCAGCCTAGTGTCATTTTTGTACCTGTCTAATGACTGAGGACTGACTGACTGTCATTCGTTGTGACTTACACTGGTCTGAGATAAGCTTCACAAGGCTTGACTATTTATGTATGTCATGTAGCATCCTTACACCATGTGTGCCTTAACCCTAACCCCTTTGGTATATTTACTAGAAAGTATCCTGAATCCGCCAAAATCCATTAATTTTGCCATGCAAAAAAATGCTGGTGGCCAGTGAGTCCATTAGAATCCACCAGTTAGCCAGGAGTAAATCTGTTGCGATCCTGAATCCATCAAAGTCCCCCAACTGCTCAATATGGAGGCATCCTGAATCCATCCAAATCCTGCAGTACCCCTAGGCTTCATGTCCTGAATCCATCAAAATCCCCCAACTTTTGCAATATGGAGGTATCCTGAATCCGCCGAAATCCCCCGAAACGGGTGTGGATATTGATGGATTCAGGTACGTTAGGGTTAATAATCTAGCGCCACTTGCTTTATGTAATTTTTCATGATACATGTGTAGGCAATAAGTCAGGTCTGCATGTGAAGAGCGGAAGTAGATTTTCCATTTCCATCGCGTTGCCATGACAGCTTATAATACAAACTTTTCAACCTCTCTGAATTAATTGAACATAATTTTGTGCACTGACACCAACTTTGTCAGGCTTCCCTTGTCTTGTTTAAATGAAGTGATGTTCCGCTTGTTTTGCGTTAGAGGAACGCAGCCCTTGTGGCATCTTACCTGATCAATAGGATGGTTATGACTGGACACATCTGGCAGGTCAATGTAGATTCTCTTCTCTCCTCTAACTCCGCCCTTTTTCAATGCCATCCTCAGCTGTTTTGAGGCAAATTTTCTTTTGTATTCCGAATTTTCAACTATCTGAAATTATTCATGATAAAAATAAAACTATTTTATGATTTAAAAAGGTGTTGATTTCATTAATTTTAAGATCTGCTGTGGGCTCACAAAAGCAAGAAAATTCACAAGCAGATTTAAAGCCATGCCCTAAAGAACACATTAAGACAAAGATCACATTTCAACGAAACACATTAGCATTTACATCCATGTCTTTTGACCTAAAATCCCTTCAAGATTTCTATAAATCTGCCACTAACACATAATAGATCATTTGCACTGTCTGCAGCTATCCTGGATGAGGCGCGTGCATTTGTTCCACAAAGATATGTTACACATAAATAAATAGACCCCTTACAAGTGTATTTATCGTTACTGAATTGAAGTAACACAAAAATCATTTCAATTTTTTTGTTGTTGGTGTGACAAGGTAAATACCTTAAACTCTGGGAAGCACAGAAGTTCCCGCATCGTGATGTTTGCGAGACATCCAAGCTTTCTTGTTGCTGGAGTGCACTGTTTCTTCCTTCGTTTTCTCTCTGGCTGAAAAAAATAACCAAATAAAACAAAATTCAAATAAAAATTGTACCTGCCATGTTTTGGGGGGATTTTTTTTGGGGGGGGGGGTGGTGAGGCACTTCACCAAGCTTATTTTGGAAGTGTACAGTCCTGCGTGGAGGCTGTGCAATGCAATGAGAAAAGCCTACAACAATATGCAGGCCTTCCAATGAGTAGCAGGGCTATGCCCAAGCTGCAAACAACAGCTCAGATCAAACAGCAGATGAGATCAATTAAAATCCAAGCTGCTGCAAGATAAGTTTCAATTCAGCAGATTCAAAATATGGGTCATTCTAGAAATTTAGGGTTCAAATGTGACAGTATAATTTGCCATTCAAATATTATTAATAATGACATTAACTATTTGTATTTGTCGACTAGGTAGTTTGCTATTCATAATCACTCTTGAAGTGTATCTGCATTAAGGAGTGCATTCAGAATTTTAACATGGACCAAAAAAGTGGACCCCAAATTCCTAGAATGACCCATATTTCAGTCAAAGTGTAAAGTCTGCTGCCTGAATGTACCTTTTCTTTGTCCCTTCGTCTGTTCCAAGCCCTGCCATGCTGGCAATCCAGAACTCTCTTGGCCAGCAAGATGAACGGCACTCCGTCAAACTTGATCCTTGACGTGCTTTTGATGGGCGTGTCTTGCTGTGGCTCCTCCCAGTATATGCGGTGATTCTCACGACTTAATTCTGAAATTTGGTTTCGACAAAAATATGTATTACCATAAGAGAGATATCTGAAAGAATAATGGCCAATGTTGTAGTCGAGGTACATGTTCTTGGTACAGATCTCAAGTTGGCTCATAAAAAATCACACATCAATTCACAAGTCACAGGGGATGAACAATAACAAAACAATGCCTTTGTTACAACTCACTTTACTAGCTTGTGAGTTGACTTGACACTCGATAGTTGTGAGTTACTTGTGATGACTTGTGATCACACACATTAATAATAGTTTTGCTTCAGTCTTTATTTAACTTAACAAATGGCGAAAAATACTTTTAATACCCGTTTGGCCAAAGTTCGGTCTGACATTGCTGACAGCCACATATGACGTGCTGGTCCGCACTTCAAAATTCCTGCGCACTTTCTCAGCTCGGTCCAGACTGTAGACGTATCCGAATCGTTCCGACATGGCAACATCAAATAAAGTATCTGAGACAAGTGCCGATTTGTGATCGGTATTTGAAATGGGGATCTGTATTTGATCCAGATCTCCATGGCCATCTTCTTGCCCACCCTCTGCCTCAGCGTTCTGTGAAAGGAAGACTGGGATTACATCTGAGTTGCCGGCTTGCACCTGTCGCTCTACGTCAGTAGCTCCCCCCGTACTGCCTTCTTCCACAAATGCCCCGCCCACTGGGTGTTCCTGTACTATGATCTCCACAGCCGCACCCATGTCTCCCTGTAGATGGATGACTGTACCTTGGTCCATCTCTTTGCACCTCAGTATCAATTCTTTCTGATTGAATCTGAAATATAAGTTCATAGCAAATTTGGAAATAAAAACAATCATCTGTTGCCAAAGATAAAAATGCCTTAAATTGAATATGCCTTAGACTTTGCAGTGCTCTCTAGTATTTTGACTTGTTTTGACTCACTATCTACACTAGATTTGCACTATCGCTGGATGACTCGATGGCACAGAAATGCATTTGTGCGATTGGTCGATCCTGTGGGAAATCTCAGACTTTAGGCCTACAATGTACTTCCCTTTACACTACAGTCCTCCAGAGCACTGAATTAGAGATATATGTGAACGACGGATGGCATGATCAACCATCATGACCATAGCACAACGTGATTGGGTAATAGCTCAACGATTGTGCAATAGCACAGATCAGATTGTGCCCAACACCAATGGCTTGAACTTCTGACATGTCACAGCATATTGCTTTAATATCAATAACATATAAAGTTATTCCATACTCCAACTTCCAAGAGTAAGACCTAGGCCAAGATGGGTCATTAGAGTCGACCAAAGACGCTAGTGATCGACAGCGGATTGTGCGGCACAGGGCGTCCTCTAACGACACAATAATGAGACCAATGCACCTGGGGGGGGGACATAAGAAGAATGAAGAATGTGAAGAATGAAAATGAATACTGTGACATCCCATAGTGCTAATGCTATTTCCCACTTAAATTGCCACCAATTAATTGTTCACACCCCCACCATTACGCCGCAGAGCTGGATTCTATCTAGTCAAAAGAGCAATTTTGGCAGCTTCTGGACATCGTTTTTTTTTTTTTTTTTTTGTAGCAGGCATATGACTAAACAAAGCACTTCCCAGACTAGTTCCCAGTCCTCCGTTATTACAAAACTTCCCATATTGGGCAGAAAAAAAGCAATGATCAACAGGTTTAATTTGATTCAAATTATCGTAGTTAAATGAGTAGGCCTACAGACATGACAGAAGCATTAGAACATGTTCTTTCCTCTTTATATGAATTATTTCCCTTTTAACCGCTATACATTTCATTTAACATAATTATGTCGTGCAATGTTTGTTAAGATTGCGCAAAATTCATATATTGCGCACGTGATATTCCCACGCAATCTTAAGAATGAGCGCTCATTCTTAAGAAGAGCGTGCTCATTCTTAAGAATGCGTGATTTTCAAGAAAGCGCACAACAAGACTAAGGAACACTACTACTAGTACTATTGTTATTACTGGCCCACGAGTAGGGCGCCCTCAACAGTCTGGCAGACTCTGCAAAATTCATTTCCGTTTTAGATAGCCATGTCGAGCGCAATTTGAGTCCCCGCAAGTTTAAACTTGCGCAAGGGACTCCTGAAGCACGCAAATTACACCGCGCCATTTTAATTTGCGTGCGCAAGTTTAAACTTGCGCAAAGGCGATCGCAACCTTCTTTTGCGGGCGGGATTTTCATTGATTTTTTTTCAAAACACGAGTACACTGAGAAATAATGGAATAAATGAATGAATAAAGAAATAAATAAAAAAGGGGAATTCAATTAGCGTCAATGAAAAGAAACATTGAGATTTAGCAGTGCTTATCAGAGAAGTTGTTTAAGGGTACGTGGGGGCGGGGCTAGGGAGGGGACCGGGCAAGCAATCAACTTAAGCACACTAGCGGCGATTGCTTGGAAAGTGTACTGAAGTTGTTCAAAAATGGAGACCAGCTTCAACTTTTTTGCTTTGTAAACCTAATTAGCATTTTATTTATATTCTTGAATGTAAATAAATCATAATTTCCTAGGTGTAACCCGCTGTTAACATAAAAAGAATGATTATGATCCCTTCAATTGTTCAAGTTTTGACATTATACTAATCATTTACATTATTTTTTAAAATGCTTATGTATTCTACAATTAAAAAAGGACTTACTCTTAAAAAAATACTAATTAATTTAACAATTAATAAATTGTACGGTACAATAATTCATAGTTTTTAGAAATACTTGCATAACATTTCGAGCGCTGTGAACACTTCAAAAATGCATAATTTGCAAAAAATTAATGAATGCATTACTAATTTAATAAATTAATTAAATGTATTACTTTAATAAATATTTTTTATTGCAGGCTCAATAATTCATATTCAAAAATGTTTACAACTTAAAAACGCTATACATATAAAATGGTAATTATTTTAAAAAGTAAATAAATTTGCAAATGATTTAATTAATGGATTTAATCAAATGTAAAAAAAAAGGCATTAAGCCTTAGGCATTGTCTCCCGAAGCTCAGTGATGCTATTAAATCGGGGAAAAAATCTGCTTTAAAAATAATGTTACATATCTGCATGAGCATACCCAGCCAAGGGGCAAAATAGTTTAGCGGCTCTGTATGCGTGGCCGGGAAATTCTATGCAGTGCGCAAGTTTAAACTTGCGTGCGCAATTTGTAGCAAGGAAATGAATGCGCGCGCAAGTTCAAACTTGCGCGGGGACTCACTTTTGCGCTCGACAGCCACACAAAAATAAACAAACACATGAAAGGTACAAATCTTACATGATTCCAAGATCTCAGACTCGCGTCTTACTTTTACCATGGAGCTATAAACACAGCTCCATGCTTTTACTTAGTTAGCTAGCTCACGGTCAGACGGTATAGGCTATTAACGCACGACTAAGCTTGACGAGGAACTTACATTCAAGCAGAACTTAAAGTTAAACGTTAACATGGTTAAAGCGCCGCTTGATGATTGAAATTACCAGCTGGCACCAACTTCGTTCCCAGAGCTTACTTTATTTCCAACCTCGGGCCTTGTTTCCAACAGGTACGGTAGTGGTGGGCGCGTACTGCTCGACAACCTGCAGACGAGGCTGCACTGGAACAACATATGCGACTGAGTTCACCTCTTGAGGGCGCTATATAATATTTACAGGAAAAGAAAAAGGAATCGAAGCTCACGCGCGAAACCCTATCAATCAAGTCAAGTGATTGGGACCTCGCGTGTTTTTGTTGGTCATGTAAGTTTGAAAATAAAGGCGGTGACAAAGAGGACACGATTTGGTTCAGCTGTTGTCAGTGTGTATTCATTTCCAGGAAGGAAAACAAGCCTATAACTAATGGTAATGAAATGAATGAAATAGGCTAGTCATGCTAGTCCAGGCCACCACTCGAATGAACATGATCATGATGTTGTTGTGCCCATTCTTGAAAATCACGCATTCTCGAAAATGAGCGCTCATTCTTAAGAATGAGCGCCCATTCTTGAAAATGAGCGCTCATTCTTGAAAATGAGCGCTCATTCTTAAGATTGGGTGGGAATACCACGTGCACAATTTATGAATTTTGCCCAATCTTAACAAACATTGCACGACATAATTATGTTAAATGAATTGTATAGCGGTTAAAAGGGAAACAATTCATATAAAGAGGAAAGAAAATGTTCCATGCTTCTGTACTCGTATAACTACGATAATTTGAATCAAATTAAACCTGTTATTATTGCTTTTTCCTGCCTACTTATGGGAAGTTTTGTAATAACGGAGGACTGGGAACTAGTCTGGGAAGTGCTTTGTTTAGGCTAGACAAGTACAAGTCCCTGTATGTATCATATGCGTGCCACGAAAAAAAAAACGATGTCCAGAAGCTGCCAAAATTGCTCTTTTGACTAGATAGAATCCAGCTCTGCGACGTTATGGTGGGGTGTGAACAATAAAATTGGTGGCAATTTAAATGGGAAATAGCATTAGCACTATGGGATGTCGCAGCATTCATTCTCATTCTTCATATTCTTCATTCTTACGCCCCCCCCTCTTTTATTATCCCAAAAATCTGAATTCTTTCTTCTTATTTTTTCCCCTGGTCCCCTCCCCCAATACGCGTACACTTTTCATATCCACTCTACTTTTCAGCGCCTTGCGTTGCAACAGTGTAATTATTAAGAATCAGTGAACGAGGATTCAGCTAGACTTGCCAAGCGCAGCCGGTGCTCGGCATCGACAAGATCGTTATCTTGTCGCGCATTCTCGAGAATGTGCGCTCAATCTGGAAGAGTTATTTTTTGCCAAGATTGAGCAAGGATCCAGTTGCACATTCTCGAAAATGTGCCTGCCCATTTTCGAGAATGCGTGATTTTCAAGAATGGGCACAACAATGTTAAATTTGCCAATCGCTTATCAGCTTATGCCTATGGCATGGAGGTAGAATTACCTCCATGCCTATGATCAGCTTACTACTAGTACTGACACGGTGACAGCCCAGAAGTATGATACAGCACTGTGGTGGGAGGGGCCCAGCAATATCTGTGCCTTTTCCTTCCCTTTTTATAGTGCGCCTATCATTTTAGCATGTTTAGGTAGTGTATATTTTGCCGGAGGTAACGCCGGCAAACTAACGTTTACTAAAGGTTTGCCGGCGGCAATCCATATCAACAGAGGGCGCTGTACTCTTTAAGATAGGGCTGAATTATAACATGTATTGAATTCCCACCAAAGTTGTGTAGCACAGTCGGTGCAGTGGTTAAGCTATAGCTCTAGTGAGTGGGATGTCCCGAGTTCAAATCCTGACCCTGCCACAATTTTTTTTTTCAATCCCCAAATAAATAAGAATATTCTTCTTTTATTATTTTAATATGTCTCAAACATTTTATTGCAGAGTATTACTTTTTCTTTTTCAGATTTGTGGCTCTGGAGGATTTTATTTAAAGGGAAATAAAATCCGAAATTATAAAATGGTCTGATTCCCATCTTGTTAATACAAAAATACAACGATAATATTGGCATGGAGCCAGACTAAAATTTGTCACCGGAAAATGAAAAGTACAAAAAAAAGTAACTGCGCATGTTCAGTGCATATCCGGCAAACTAACATTTACTGAAGGTTTGCTGTCTCCGGCAAAATATCCACTGCCATCATTTTATCAAATGTTTGTGATTGATCATGTTTGTAGGCCTAGATAATATTTACGTGTATGATTGTGTGTTATTAATATTAGGGGCATGAGGGGGGGAGGGCGATCGTGTAGTGTAGGGCCCGGTTCCTATTATAAAGGAACAAAATCCACTTTAAAATTATTAGACCGACCAAACTAGTTGGTGACATTCTCAATAAACAGGTATGTCATACTCATAGATAGAGGGGAGGGTTTTGATTTTTTTTTATAGAAATTTGGCATGTTTGGGAGTAAAATGACGATGACAGCGCAGCGACAACACGCAACCCGAAAATAAAGATGGCGATCACCTTGGGATGTACCTTGAGCGCGCACGGCGCTCTGAATGGCAAGGCACAAATCGCGCAGGAAAATCGTGATTTTTACCCCAAGAAACTGTTCAAAATTGCAAAACAGGTGTCATTGGAATTGAGAAAAGTGCTTTTGATTGTAAAGGTGATTTTTGAGCAATAAAAAAAACCCACTATTTACTCTAATTTGTTCAAAACAAAACAGGGGCCCTACACTACACGATCACTGGGTGGGGAGCTTAGTGGTTTTGTAAAGCCTGCATAGCCTACCCTGTAGAACTATGGGTCTTACACGTAAGACCCTTAGTTCCAGGGGTATGCATAGCCATTAGGCCATAGCATCCGAACTGCAGACAGGTATAATATTAAATTTAAAATACAAAGTTGAACGTGTCTACTCATGACATTGAGCAACAACGACCTGTCCAGAGTGAGGACACTCAAGTTATTTAACTTTCAGAAGATGATTGTTATCAGTGTTTTCTTATCAGCATAGCCATGGCAACTGATGAGATCACCCCACGTACTCTGATCCAAGGCCTGATTGAGACGTCATCAGTGAGTAAGAGCACCGCCAGGGTGCGGGCAAGACGATCAAACACTGGCAATCGGGTTGCTGCACTGAAGAGAGATGACAAAACAAGGGCGCGGTCTGTCAGTGATCTGACCCCACGCAGCTTGGTAAGTAGTCAATGTAATGGACCATGGCGTATGCAATGGTCTATTTCATATGAGCAAATTCGCTGATTAATTTTGCAAGACAATCGCATCTCGACCTCTAGATTCTGACCAAGCAGCGGACACTTTCTATATCAGATCTTCGGTCATTCTCCTGTTGTCATGTCATAGATATGGATAAAAAAAAAATCCCCCAGACACAGCAACAAAGGCTGTGGTCATGCGCTCTGTATTATGTTACGCAATGCGCGCCCGGCTGTTGTTGTATAATACAAAATACTGCATTCAAATTGACCAATCAAAGTTTTAGTCCTGATCTGGGAATGAAATGACGTCACGATTTAGTAAAGTCGACTCCGATTGGCCGAAGGGCGAGACCACATATATCTGCATGCTTTGACATATCAGACTTTGTACAGGAAACTTGGCTCCATGGATAACGGATGATACTCAACTACTTGGTAAGTGTGCAGGTGTTTTTCTGAACCTCAGTGATTATCCACAGTCATAATTGCAGAAAACAACTAACAAAGGCTACTATATATCCACTTTCATCTGCTGAGCTGCTGAAAAGGCCCTAATAAATTTGTATACCAGTAGCTGCATTGATTCACTGAGTCCGTGCTTTGTTTACCAACTCATGGAATGCCCTTGTGGAATGATGTCCTTTTAGGCGCAGTAAAAAAAAAAAATGTTTAGCATCCCCGCCCCCTTCCTGTTTGGCGGCCGCTTGGATTTATTACTTTTTTTTTTTAATTGTGTGCGCTTTTGTCCTACCTTGTACAGATCCAGGGTGTCCTTCAAAACACCGAAGTCGAGCAACCACCCCCCTCAAAGCGGCCCCGTCGCGACACCCCTGAGAGGGATCGTCCGCAGGCAAGGACCCCTGGAACACTTCCCCATTCTACCACCAGGAAAAAGGTCACAAGACTGGAAGCCTTGGCTACGCCAGGCGGCAACCCCACCCCAAGGTCATTAATACAAGGGCTCATTGGAACAGGTCAGTAGGAATGAGTC
Organism: Patiria pectinifera; assembly: GCA_029964075.1. NCBI lineage: Eukaryota > Metazoa > Echinodermata > Asteroidea > Valvatida > Asterinidae > Patiria > Patiria pectinifera. Next base: position 25,149,085 of record CM057141.1, on the reverse strand, counting down.
AGTAGGAATAAAGCTTCAAATGTTTGTGAACTGTTTCATTTCACTCCACATGTGCCTGTCTCTTTTGGAACTCTAAAATTTTGTCATTCATTTCAAACTCAAGTTGGTCCTGTTGTATTTGTAACTCCAAATGGTCCAATACCATTTAGGATCCTAGTGATCATATCATCGGAACCCCAAAGGCTCCTTTATCATTTTCTAATTTTTCTGTCAAGTAGGGAATCTAGAACTCTGAATGTTGCTCTTGAATTTGAAATTCCAAGTGTTGGTGTCCCAATATTGAAATTCAACAGGTTACTGTTCAGTTTCAAATGTTTCTGTTCAGTTTGGATTTGAAGGGATTCTTGCTGTATATGCTGGTCTTAGATATAAAGTGCATAGCAAAAGCCCATATTTTCCCAAACTATTGAACTATTTATTCACACACTAGCATGTACACAATATGAAATTATTCCATCACTTAAGTTTGAATTATGAAGAAAACAGGCATTTTCTCACCTCTTGAATAATTGTTTCAATTTCATTCACATACATGACCGCATAAAGTAAGACTAGTTCAGAATTTTGTGATTCCCTTATTTTGTTTAAATCCCAGCCCCAGTTGAGACACCAGCAATTCATTTGAGGAGGTCCTCAAGTCTGAACCCTGCTGATTTCCCAGATGTTGAGGAAGCCTTGCAAGGCAGAGCTAACAGGTACATTATAAATAAAGCTCAAAGTACTTTTAATTGGAGAAAAACGGACTATGAAGACTAGGCATGTACGACGAGTGGTCACGACCATCGATATGTAGTTGACTGTTCATTATTCGGCAACTAGTGTTCCACATGTGGCGACTAGCCATTGCACCACCAATATAGTCACACCATGCAGCACTGCAATGCCAAAGTGACTAGTCGATGTAACAAGCATTTATAGAATTGAAGGCAATGATGATTCATGAATTATTGGACTGATGATAATGTAGGGATAATAGCTATTTGATCTGATAAAACAGCCTCATAAATTGTCATTATCCATTAAGAAACAAAGTATGTGACTCCACCCACATGAAACTGGATAAGTGTGACAACGTCTCAGATTAATATCGCGCAAGCGCAGACCCACATGCATGTTTGATATTATTGTTGTATTGTACCAGCGCTCAGCAATATTAATGGATGAATATATAATGGTTGCAAATAGTCGCGAATAGTCAAACAAATTTTGTCAATAGTCACTGCAACTGTTGAAATTCAATAGTTGTACACGCTTAATGTAGCATGAAATGATTGATGCTTTTAGCAAGTTAAAGCCCTTGACAATTATGAAATACTGCAAAACACTCCAGTGGCCCATATCGATCGCTGCATGCAAATTGTAACTGGCGTGCTCTGTGTGCAACTTTTGACCCGCGTGGCACATACTTGCAGATGGCAGTTTTTATTATCAGTATATTTGGTCAAACGCAGTTTCAATTCATCGAAAATTATTTAAAAATGAGCATCCCTGATCAGAAGTCATAGCTTTCAGCATTTAAACTTGCAAATGTATTCTAATATTCACGACTTGTTCGCATTTCTTTCTTTCCCGCAGAGATACACTTTCACCACTCGTTCGAGAACCCACAGCCAACCAATCACAGCCCCCGGCCTCAACTCTCCGCAAGAGACAGCCAATCAGCAGTGAGGATTTTGCCGCCGGAGTCCGGGAGAAGCTGTCGAAGAAGCAGGACCAGGAGGCAGAGGAGGGGGTTGAAGATGATGGGGGTAAGGATTTAACATTTACCGTTTTAATTTAATGCAAAACAAAATGAAACTCAGTTCACAAATTGAAACCCAAATTGAAAAACATAGGACCTTGTTTTATGGGATCTGCCAACCATTTTACAAAGAAAGGATGCCTGTGACCTGTTTTATTTACAAAGCACTACCAGCACTTTCTTCCACGATCATATCCCAAAAAGTTTGATTGATACATCTTTCAATGATAAGTAACTTTATATTGAGTCAGGCAGATATAGTTTTATTGTGTTGATATTTTAAAAACATCGCAGGGTCAAGATATATCCTCCATGCCTCTGCTATGTACGACGCATACATATTCTAGCATGTGGCAAGCCTTTATAAGGTGTTGAAAAAAACGTTTCAGTGTTCAAATGGTGCATGCATTATTACGTTGGTGCGTGCATGTATTACTTTGCACCATATACCTTTTTTATCTTTATATATATATTTTTATGTTGTTATCGTCTTCTAATTTGTGTGTAATTCTTTTGAAGTTACTTTTTTCACTTTTGTTCATTGTAATTATTTTATATTTTACAACAACCTTTTTTCTAAAGTGTAAATTTATGTTTCAATCATTTTTATCAATGTCAGGGCCCTATGGAAGACCACCGAAAGGTGAATATAGGCTACCCTGGATAAATGTTAGAAATAAATAAATAAATAAATGCAAGTTTTGCTAAATGTTTACTTGCCCTTGCTCTACCACACCCTCCAGTTCACTTCAACATGTTTATATCCAAAGTGGCTTCCTGATGTTGTTTAGCACTGCCCTCTTAATCTGCCACAGTGCCAGGTTTACTTTCAGAACTCACTGACAATAAAGAAATCCCAGTAAATAAGCCTGTGATGTGATCCCAAGGCCCTCTAAAGCCTCTACATCAGAACCGTTGTGTACCAGCAGTCAAACACTAGTTCACTTGGCTAGAGAGCCAAACCTTCATCCAATCATAGAGCAAAATAGACACTTCAGCTGGAGTGTATTGGCACATCCATTAAATTACACCAAAAGAGTAAGGGTTAATTAAATTAAATATGGATTCCCATCTTTAGCAGGTGAGGTCGATGATGAGGCAGCTGATGAGCCATCTCGAGGAGCTTCAGGAGAGTTTCAGGAGAGCATCTCAGAGGATGCAAGAGAGGAGAGCTTTGAAACTGCTACTCATCCCCAGGAAGAGCAACAAGACAATGAAGAGGAGGTTGATGATGTGGAAGATGAGGGAGATAAGGAGATGGTAGATGCTCCTGAGGATGTGGAAGGGCCTCGAGAGGGCAGTCTTGAAGACGAGGTCAGATATCTGTTAGTCTTTGGAAATCTTAGATTTTGTGTGGTATTGGCTTTTGGGAGTCCTCGGTATTCAATAGTACATGTATCAGGTACCTTTCTGGGCGGACTATATTGTCATTAAAATAAAATGAGACACATAGTGATACAGAAAAGGCAAACAGGGGGCAGCAGAACCTGAAAAGCCCTGCTAGATGACTAGTAAGCAAAAGTGTGGACTATAAGTCCAGCTCCACAATTTCTGTCTTATATAGATGCCGTGAGAATTTAAACAATTTTTATATAGTGCAGATTTGGCCAAGTTGTTAAAGTCTCCTGTTGTTTTATTTATTTTTTTTCTCGGGCTTTTGAACACATCTGGCCACATTTTTGAGGGAATATTGCACTATTGAAATTCCATATCGACTTTGTATTTTAGCGACACCAATTGGTATTGTTCGGTATCAAAAAAATATTGTCACAATACAGTATTTCCTCAATGACATCCAAGCCTAAAATATTTCCTGTTTTCCGCAACCAGTTTTCTGTATAAAAAACAGTTGTACACATTAGCCACGTCTGCCATCAATTGAATGGTTAAATGGCCGATAAGAGCAATATATCTAAAAGGACAATCAAATTGTCCCATGGTTGCTCAAACTTGTAGGTGTTGGGGGAAGTTGCATTGTCATGAACAAGAAATTACATCTCTAGGCCGTTTGATACTATCGGCTCCCCTACTACCATTGAAATCAGCATGGGTCATCTGTGAGCACAACTGGGTCCCATCCAACACGGGTAGGCAACATGTACTATTCACACTTACAACTGTACACATGCCGGCTGTAGACTGGAGATTTTCTACCCGGGTAGAACCCTCTCAAGCGTTGTACCAACCTGTATTGAATTTTACCTGTATAGAGTGCTGGACCCGTGTACATGTACCGTAGAAGCTGTGTTGGATTCTTGCTAATGTGAAAGGGGTTCCTGAAATCTCCGTGTTGGACCCGGGTCCTTCTGAATCACATTTTTTTCCTCTGAATACATTGTGCAATCTGTTATCTCTGGACGAATCAGATTTCAAGTAAAACGCTATCACGGCTGCATGATAAAAACATGCTAGAAATTTTCAGTGATTGTCTTAGCATCTTCAGACACACAACTGACACCTCAATTGAATTTGTAATCTAAATATTAGGCCTGAATTATCTTAATCATTCTCTCACTTCGTCCATCTTCAGATCATCCCTAGGACGTTATTCTTTAAATCAAACTAATTGACAGTGTTTCATGATGTAGGAAGCAGACCCAGATTCAGCCATGACTTCTGCATCCGGCCCCAACTCCACACCTACTTCCTCCCAAGCAACACCCCCCGCTGCGGACCGTTCCACTCGCAAGCCAGCCAACAAGCAAGCAGCCGATTCCACATGGACTGGCAGGGAGTCGGAAGCTTCCATTCCCAGCCAGAGGGACAGCAGCCCGGGTGGGACCAGGAGAGTGCCTGACTCCACGGTCGTTGATTCGGGTAGCGAGGGCAGCGAAGCCGTCATGCCCAATCAGTCAATGGAGGAGTCGTTATTAGGGGAGGACCCTGAAGCACAGCAAACAGCTGCACATGCAGAGAGCAGGTATAATCTGGAGGCTTTTGAAACGCAGGCTTCAATTGCAGCTTCCACTCTGGCTTCGGCTTTGTCTTGCTGTAAAGCGTTCATGGTGCTTGCTCAAAACAAAACATGCTGCTTCAACAGACCAGATGCACTAAAACAATGCCATAGAGTCGCAACAGTCTACAGAATAGTTTAGGAGCCTTTAATGCTGGTGTCACGTGAAATTTGGACTCCCATGAAATCTGATCTCTTTTACCTTAAATGGAATATAACCCTTACATGTAACCTGTCACTGTCCTTATCTTCACGTAAGCATGTGCAATACAACCAGTGAGTCCGTATTTCATAGTTAAAATTCCACACTACACCAGAACTAAATTTACATATTCAACCATTTTCTCCCCCCCCCCCCCAATTGATGATGAGACAATGGACTCACCACTTAGTCAGTATCTCCCACATCAATAGCCTTTGATTGTGCAGATCCATTTTAGTTCAGACAAATGTGGTAAGTGGTCGAAAAATGTCCACCGTAATTACCCTTTCTGTAAACACAAACACAGAAATGCAGCAATTCAAAGTCTGTATGCCGCTAAAAAGAAACTATACTGGGCAGCTACTTAAAAATACATTGCTTTATTGTCATAAATACCATTCAAAATAGTCGTATCGATCTCTATTTCAAACTCTGCCAAGAAACATCTGGTTTTGACAGAACGCATACGTTTTTATTTTTTTAATTGTGTAATTGATTTATTGGAAACCGCTCTACTATTGTTTCGTCAGACTGAGTGGCTTCTCACCATTAGTCACTCCAAGATTACCTCCAAGCAGCGGCCGACCCACACCGGCCTTAAAGAAGACTCCTGCTCATCACCGCCAACAGGCAGCTCAGGGGTAGGGTATGGGCCAGTGTTATTCAAATCAGTGTTGTCGTCCAGTCCTCACAAATCCTCCAGTCTCAATTGAAGTCACAAGCTATTTAAATGAATTGTGATAAAAGCAGTCCTTGTTAATTGTTTGTCTGCCGTTTCTTGTGACGGGTCTTGTGTAAGGACTCGTGATTTACTTGTGACCGGACTTGTGATGGACATGTGAATATGGACTGCAACACTGATCCAACTCAACTTAGGATTTTTGTCTTCAATTTGCCCATTACAAGGCCGGTAGCAACTATTGAACATATAGCTATACCCCCTTTAGCTCTGAAGCTTTATGTACAATAAAAATGTGGGTCATTCTATACATTTGGGGTCCACTCTTTTCTTGTCCCTGTCATATTTGACATGTATGAATTTGTTATTCTGATGCACTCATTAATGCAGTCATTCTCCAAGAATGGTTATGAAAAGCAAACTACCTACCAAACATATCAAAAATTGTTTGAAGTCATTGTTGATAATACTTGATGGCAAATTAACCCTCGGTGTGGCCACATGGTGATAAAATTCTCCACATTTTCCAAATATGGTCATAACTTTTTTTTCAATGGGCCAATAAGGCCAAGATTCCATGTAATCCTCACCCCTAATATACACCACAAGCCTGTAGACTCCCATTGGCCAGACCCTAGCCACTGCAGAGTAAGGAGTGTTGAAAGACAGCAGCCCCAAGAGGTGCCAAATGCCTTTGTGCAGTTTTTGGAGATCTTAGTGGCCAACCCCTTTGTGCCGCCGATCTCTCTGTGTCAACCCCTCGTGCCGCCCAGAGCTCAGACAGGTCGTAAACAATCCTGGCCCACACAAAGGCCATGTGACTGCCCTATATCTTGTGCATGAGGGGGTTATTGACCTAGAAACAGTGTGGTGATAAAATTCTCCATATGGTTTTACGGTGTGATTTTTTGCTCAGTTGACTCTGAGGGTTTAACAGTTCAGAGTTGACAGTGACAGCAAGAATGTCGCACTTTGGACCCTAAATTTCTATAATGACTCAACAGAAATCACTATTACGACCAATAAACTACAGTTTTTTGGAGGTACTGTTTGTGTTCATTATAGCAATGTTGTACTGTGCTGAACTCTTCTTCTTTGTTTAAAGGGCGGGATCTTCCAAAGCAGTCCCAAAACAAGCGCCCCAGAAGAAGAAACCACCCACAGCCCCTCGGAAGGAGACCGCCTGCCTACCCACAAGTCTCACCAAGAGTATCTTGTCTCACTTCTCCAAAGCGAGGGTGTCTAAGGGTGCCGTGGATGCAGTAGAGAAAGGGTGAGGTTGTTAAAGGTTCACCTTTGGCAACATTTCTCCAAAATGTTACGTTATAGATTGTTGACTCACCTTATTTTATTTCTAAGGTCCATGTCACAGTGAATCAATGTCCCACATTTATGAAGAAAACATTGGAAAGTCTTGTTTTGTTGACATCTGACGCTGCAGCAGTTTTGGGCCTTGTCTATACGTACTTCAAGCATCAAATTTTGAACCAGACTTTCAACATACATTGGCATTGTATAAAATGTATTAAATTTGCTGTAAAATTCACTTTGAGATATAAGGTCCCACCCTAGCCTCAGAATGAAACAAGCAGTCAAATTAAACTGCGAAAAAAATACTACAGTCCTAAGAATGTAAAAGTTGTATAAGGTCAGGTTGTATTCTTTGAAGAGTCATGTCCCCTGACATTAAAATGTATACATTTTCAAGAAAGGGACTGTTTTGTTGTTTCATTTTGCACAGTGCCGAAGCATTCTTCAAGAGATTGTCTAATGATCTGACAGCTTACAGCCGCCATGCTCACAGACAGACCATTGAACAATCTGACGTAGAGCTGCTCATGAGAAGGTAAACCTTGGTTTCATGAAGAATTTCTGTTTCATGTATGCCATTTTTTGCTTCTCTACTCGATGTTTGTTGCTCTAGCCCTTTTAAGTCAAATCATATCAGGCAAAAAGTCATACTTGTGAGTACCAAAGACGCAACTTGACATACACATGTAGATGCAGAGTACTGTTTTAAGGCAGAGGGCATTCTCTCAAGATATAGAAGTTTGTGTACATGCCTTCAGATTGAGTTATAAGTCATAACTGTCTTAGTCGTAGCTGTGGAACTGAAAGAGAGTACAATATCACTGTAGTGCTGAAAGTTGGTTCATACTTCACACCAATGCCATTGCGAAGTGAATTTGACATGAAACAGTCACAGCGAAATTCGTTTAACTTCCGGGAATTCGCAGTGCAAAAACTTGCAGTGATGCCATCAAATCGCCTTCGCTTTTGCACCGAGTATAAACCGGCCTCTAATCTGCACATTTAGAAAAATGTTCAACTATGTGAGTACACGTAGTCACAGTCTTCCTTGTTTTTAGCTAAAATGTGAAGTGGGTGTTTCACACAAAAAAGGCAGAGCAATAAAAATTTCAGCAGGGTTGGACAAACTTAGTGGGGTGGTTCAAAATTTCAGCTGAGTGGCCTGTATTACAAGCTTTCTGGTGCGCATACATCAAGGCATATTGTTTGTGACATTCATCGCTTTTCTTTTCCCACCATAGGCAAGGCCTGATTCAAGACCAACAGTCCATGTATGCTCTGATCGAAAAGTACCTACCCTTGGAATACAGACAGGAACTAATACCTATGGCTACAGCGGGGAACAAAGTCACGCCCAAACCAACCCACTGATCGTCACTGATTTAGTACCCACTCATGGATTGCAGACAGGAACTCATACCCATGTCGACAACTGGATCCATACCCAAGCCCCCCACTGATTAGGTACCTAACACTGGAGTACAGACAGAAACTAATGCGTATGGCTACAGCGGGGAACAAAGTCACGCCCAAACCAACCCACTGATCGTCACTGATTTAGTACCCACTCATGGATTGCAGACAGGAACTCATACCCATGTCGACAACTAGAGCCATACCCAAGCCCCCTACTATTATCACCGACTTGGTACCTAAACATGGGAGTACAGACAGAAACTAATACCCATGGCTACAGTGGGGAACAGTCACGCCAAAACCTCACTGATCATCGCTGGTTCAGTACCCACTCATGGAGTGCAGACAGGAACTAATGCCCATTGCTACAGCGGGGAACAAAGTCACGCCCAAACCAAACCACTGATCGTCACTGATTTAGTACCCACTCATGAAGTACAGACAGGAACTAATACCCATGGCTACAGTGGAGAACAAACTCTCGGTTAAACCTCCCCACTGATTATCACCGACTTAGTCCCTACTCCTGGAGTACAGACAGGAATTAATACCCATGGCTATCCAGTTCATAAGTGTGACGTCACTTCAGTATAAACCACGCCCACTACACATTATTTAGCATTGGAACCATTGGAACCAGAAGTAGTGCTAAGTGGCGTGTTTGGCCAATGGGCGCTAGTAATCAGTTGCGTTTGTTTATGGTGTAAATCGAGGACACACACGTGCAACATCATCGGTGAATCGAGGATAGGAACCAAATCGAGGACGACCTTCATAATAAAACGTGAACAAAACCAATGAGAGCTGTTGCGAGTACAAACAAAGGAAAATGGAAGAGGAACAAAAGAAAATCCTCGATTTACACCATAAACAAACGTGCTAGTGTGTGCGCGTGTATGACAAAGTCATTTACGAACCGGATTGCAGGGAACAACGTTACATGTTAACTTTGCAAAGTGGCCCTACAGACTGTGTTCAATCATTAGATGGCACTTTCTCTGACCATTTTTGAGAGCCCAGTGGGAGGGACACCGCATTTGAATATTGGTTTTTGTACGTATGGCACGAATAACAATAATAGTACATGTAATGTGGTGCTGATATAGTGCTTTATAGCAAAGGCAAAGCGCTTCACAATATTACACCTGTTCAGACAATGAGACCATTTTTCTGCAGCAGCTCGAGATCAATTTAATCTGGTCTCTACCTTCACAGGTATCCATTTGTAGTAAAGTGTCTTGCCCAAAAACACAAGCACCATGTTTCACCTACCACGGCACAAGTTGAACACTAACCATTGGACCACGTCGTGAAGTATTCACAACTAATTTGTGTACAAACCCATAACGTCTTTGCATTTGAATATCCCTCCCAGTGGTCTCCCCCTTACTCTTCCCTTTGTAACCAGGGGGAGTACTTGTGCAAGGAGTCCATACCAGCATCCTCAGTTTGTGATAAAACAAGAACAAGAAAGTACAATAATGTATACAAGTGTGAACTTTACCATCATTATATGTACCAGCACTGCTGTTTTATTACCAGTTTTAAATTAGTGCCAGTCTTGTAAATAATGACAAAAAGTTGTCTTCATGTTGGGGTGATGTGTTGTAGACAAATCCAGTAACAGTACTGAAACCCCCAGGGATGCACTAAAATTTAGGAATTTCAGTTCACTAAGAATTACATGTATCTGATGACCACATTTTTTGCTTATAGCTACTGTTTAACTGGGTGTCCAGTGCTCTTAATGTAAGTACATGTATGCGATGTCACAATTTTCACATTGCATGCACAGTGAAACCCAATTTGTGTAGAAATTGTAATTAAAATACCTTCTCTGTACCATATTTAAGACTGGTTTTGTTTTTCTCAGCCATTTTCAGATTAATTTATATTTGTTTGTAAAAGGAACTTTAATACTAGAAATGACCTGCCCAAATAAGTTGCTTTATCTGTCCTTGGTTGGTTCATATGACGTGAACTCATCATATTCCTCGGATCCACTGTTGTCTATGGTCTCACTCAAATCCTCATTATCTGCAACACTTTCATCAGACTCTGTCTGCGTCTCATACTCAACAAAATTGTCCAAACATTCCTTTTCTCGGCTGGACCTGTACTGCTCCAACTCTCCCTTGTAGAACGCGGCCTCCTTTCTCTCTGTCTTGCCCATTTTTTTCTTCTTCATGAACCCCCGCAACTGTTGGAATCTCTTGTCCGTAGCTTCATCACCATCCGGCCCCTCTTGCACTCTACCTACATCAGATTGCTTGATCAGTTTATTCAAGATTTCATGGTCAATGCCAAACAAACTTGGCTGATGTGTCACTCCACTTGCATCACCTTCACCCTTGCTCATTTTCTGGATAAATTCTATCCTTGCATCGGTTTTTGAATTCTCAATCTCATTGGGATCCAACTCTCTCATTTCAATGTCCTCCTCGGGTCCAAAGTCGGCAATAGCAAGGAGCCTGTCTATCTCAGACAGACTGGCACTCGCCTTGTCCTTCAGGAAGAAGATTGGAGGGACCTTGCCCAGCACTCGATGGGAAATCAAGGCACGTCTGCAAAATACAAAAATGTTCTCAATGTTATTTGAATATAATTGTGGCTGGTCCCAGAGGGCCAGCCTGTTGTCTTTCGTTGCACCTATCCCACTGACTGACTGACAGACTCCCGACCCCCCCCCCCCCCCCCTTTCTGACTGACTGACTGACTCCCCGACTGACTCGCTCCCCGTTGCGAGCCAGGCAGTGCTATCACATAGGATTACCCATTAACGCCAATGAGTAGGCTAAATCCAGCCCACTGTGTAGCCCAGATGCATGAATAGATTTCCCAGTGAATTGTGAATCAATTGAGAATTGTGTGCGTTCTGGGACTACATGTAGCTTTAGTCTTGCCTACTCTCATTTTCTCTATCATGGACCAGACTGTCACCAGTTATGTGATAAAGTCAGATACTTTCACACACAAGTTCGCAAGTTGAAAAATAAAGAGAGTTCTGATATTTCATCAATTACTCTCTGTTCTTGGACCTGTAGTGATGGGGAAAGGCATGGACCGAAATTCTAGGGATATTTGGTAAAAAATGGAGTAAATTAAGGATAAACAACAATTATAGGCATATTGAACAATTTGAATATTTATTTTTTCATTTTTGCATATTTTATGTATAAGGTAGGACATGGATGTTTTTGAAAATGCTTTTAATAAAAAGAAATACCCCCTCTCCCATAAGCCACCACTCATTCTGGACAAATTCTACATACTAAATGGTTGTGAATTGATGGTCATTTACCTAAGGGGACCTTTGTGTCTGTTTAGAACTTCCTCAATTCTGTCATTTTCTTTCACATCACCCGTTGACTGCCAGTAAACGCGGCATGCACTCATGTCGCCTGATACTCGTACCTGGATTTTAAAAAAAGATACAGGTGTTTAAAGCTGAAGGTTATTTGAACATGAGACAGAATATCAGAGCCTCCAGTGGTAAGAGCTAATTACAGTTAAATATTCGGTTGTGCCTTTTTTGTAAAGGAATGCCTTTTTGTTTTTTTCAGTACTCACAAACAGCGGTGTATTTACATATAGGAGGGGGCAACATGGTGACATTCCCCCACCCCTCAGGGAGAATAGTGAAAAAAGGTGTTCCGCTTTGAGCAAGTTCAGGTGCGAACTATAGTGGGGCACACGTTGGCATCGCTGGTTACCAATAGCCATGCATATCATAGGGCACAGCAGGTAGCCAGGACTTTTGACCATTGTTTGACTAGACTTTGTCATTAGTGCGCACAGGCATAAGATATGCCACAAATCAACCACTAGTGGACTAATGGTCCTCGAATAAACTTGCAAAAAGTTTCCGTGCTTACCAAATTTCAGTAATTAAGAGATCCATAATGTCAGCCTTAGCAACTCGGGATTTCATCCTGGGATAATGGGCCTTATTCATGAGACAGCCATATTGAATTGAAAGTGAGATAAAATCTTAATTTTTGGAACTTGCGAAGAGAAATGAAAGCAAGTTAATTACTAATTAATTCCAGTCTGCTTCAATGAATAATAATAAATGTATAATTAGTATTTCCCTAATGTTTAAAGCCAGATTTAAAAAAAAGACGGTAAAGTAAGGCTGCATTGTGCCTGCATAAATAGTCTGGCGCCATTCCATTGAACAGTTAACACTTTATAATGAAATACGTTCAGGGAACTCGACAAAATGGGTGAATAAGGCCTGCGCCAACATAAAGGACTACAGTTTAGTTGCTAGAGTGCTGACAGGTTGCTCCTTTTTCAAGATATTTACTTATTTACCCCTAAGACGGTGAGCTGTAGTTGCTCCAACTCTTCGCTAATGTAGCTTGTAGTCATCATGTCATTGATGTTGTCAAAGAGAATCTTGTTGTATGTCCTCAACCGGATACTATCTTCACTCCTCATCTTGCTATTGGTACCAGTGGTTACACCCGTTGCCTTGGTTACACAACAACAAAACCAATAACCGTGTTTTTCCTTATCTTTTTTCTTGTCTTTGTACAACATTTCATTTAATTCCATAAATTCCTGCCGTAGGACCTGTGCTAGATTGGGATTCAGGGAAACGTCAGGAAACTTTCATAATTTCTGCAGGTCCTGGAGGACCAGGTTAGTGATCTCTGTAATTGTGCCTACGTGTATCTCACTGACTGTTACTTGTGACTTGGAACTGTAGGCCGGTGAAGAGAACCGGGCGGTGCTATCATGCAGGATTATCATGTAATGCCAATGAATGGGCTAACACCGGCCCATTGTGTAGACCAGATGTATTAAAAGACCTAGTGGACAGCCATTCTGAATCAATTGAATATATTTTGTGCCGCCTGGGCCCCATTTTACTACGCTTGTCTTGTCTTGTTGTTAAAGCTCTATGCTTAAACGCCCTTTACAATGGAAAAGGGGAGAGAATGTGCAAATGTACATTCATCATTTCATCTTGTTCAAAATTCTTACCAATCTTCCAAGCTGGGTAACATTCATAGGGTCATAGTAGAATTTTTTTCTGTAATTTGTAAAGGATAAAAAGGTAGAATTAATTGACTGTATGACCTAGCTGGAGTTACCCAGCCCTGAGTTTGATAAAACTCAGGGCTGGGTAACTCCAGCTATGTATGACCCATCTTTTCATAAAGTATTGCCCTACTAACTGTCATGCACCAGATTTATTTTATGAGCTTGACAATTATAGTTAGTGCATTAGGCCCCTATATCATTGTTACAGTAGTCCTATAAAGTGTACTGTGTGGGTGATGTAAGCCTTGATTAGCACAATAAGCATTTCAATGTTTTCATTCATGTCATGCAGCTGTTTTGCACGATGCATGAGTGGATGACACAACCATTTCTTTCCTGTAATGAACGATGCACAAACAGTTGTTTTTTTGGACAGTCAGCTGCCTTCCCCTCGAGTCCTAGCCACCACCATGCAACATGATGCAATCAACATGACCAGTTCAAGCAAACAGCAATTACAATTTAAATACTTAAAAGTCAAAAATTCTTACCCAACCCCCCCAAAAAAAGGTGGCATCTTGCAATTAAAATACTGGCAGACTGGATCTGGAGTGGATTTAAATTTTTCAGAAAAAAATAGAAGGCCTAAGGCTAACCACTTGGCAGTGGCACTATAAACCCATTTCCCCCCCCCCCCCCTTTTTTTCGTGTTCATAAAAATGATAAAAGCAGGGGAGGGTATTTGCAGATACGAGGCTGTGACACTTTCATTTCTCAAAACAAAATATGACATTGTCGCATGGAGGAAGTTCCCCCCCAGCCCCGCCCCACGCCCCCACGCCCCAATAATAACCCGAGGACGTACGACTCTGAGGAGAAATCAACTCACTTCTTCTTGGTCAACAGCTTCTCAAGTTTTGCAAGACGTCTCCCGCCTTTATAGAGACATGATGAGCTGTGATAATAACACATGCAAACTAGAGGTCTGCGTAAATAATTTAGAGTCAATGAACATGATATTTGCACAAACAATGTCATGTTTATTAGGCAAAAAATGTGCACAACCACGAGAAGAACAGCAGGCCCGTTTTATATCAATCTCATTCATAAAAACAAGCTTACTATTGAGGGCGCTCTTTATAATTACAGCAGGATAAAAGTCAAGATGGCGGCGCACTGGAGCAACGAAAATGTGTCGGTTGATTACTTTCGAGAGTCTCAGGTAAGTTTGTTATATTTTCGTGTTAAAAAGTGAAGAAGTGCAGGTCTTAGATTTCATTAGTTTATAGGGGATAATTGGCTCTGAGAAAAATACATTCCGCACGATCTGACTTCGTTCGACTCTGTCTCTCTACATCATGGTTAGTGTCATGTCTCATGATCAGATGATGATTGAAAGTTCATTGACCTTGACCGTGGCGCGGGAGGCTAGGCCGGGATTCGGGGCGGGGACAACGCAGGGGATACCCCTAGAAAAGTCTGGGGGTCCGCACAAGTAGAGCCCCATAGATGACGTTTGTCACTGCACGATAGCAGCCAGCATATAAAAATGTAGGTGAGAATACAGCCAGTGCTACATGTGCTAAAAACCTGGTGGCGCGGCGTATCCTGCACAGTGCTGGGGGGGGGGGGGGCCATCGTGAAGTGTAGGGTCCCTGTTTGGTTTTGATCAAATTAGAGGCAAAAATGTTTTTTTATTGATCGAAAATCACCTTTACAATCAAAAGCAGACTTTTCTCAATTCTAATGACACCCGTTTTTGCAATTTTGAACAGATAATCAGATTCTTGGGGTAGAATTCATGATTTTCCTGCCTTGTGGTTTGCGCCTATTCAGCAGCCGCGTGCCGTGCTCATCGCGGTGTTGACGCGTGCACCTTGCCCCCCCCTTCCCCCCCCCCCCCCCATTTTAAAATTTTTTAGTTTTTTTATGATAGTGGATATTTTGCCGGAGGTAATGACGGCAAACTAACGTTTACTAAAGGTTTGCCGGTGGCAATCCATATCAACAGAGGGCACTGTACTCTTTAAGATAGGGCTGAATTATAAGATGTATTAAATTCCCACCAGAAGTTGTGTAGTACGTTTGGTGTAATGGTTAAGCAAAGGCTTTTGTGAGCGGGATGACTCGGGTTCGATTCCGATCCCCGCCACATTTTTAAGGTTTTTTTTCCCATCCCAAAATAAATAAGAATATTCTTCTTTTATTATTTTAACATGTCTCAAACATTTTATTGCAAAGTATGACATTTTCTTTTTCAGATTTGTGGCTCTGGAGGATTTTTTTTAAAGGAAAATAAAGTCCGAAATTATAAAATGGTCTGAATCCCATCTTGTGAATACGAGGTTACAACGATAATATTGGCATGAAGCCAGACTAAAATTTGTCACCGGAAAATGTTAAAGTACAAAAAAACAGAAACTGTGCATGTTCAGTGCATATCCGGCAAACTAACGTTTACTAAAGGTTTGCCGTCTCCGGCAAAATATCCACTGCCTACAAATGTAGGTGAGAATTAACACAGCCAGTGCTAAAAAAACCGGTGGCGCAGCATATACTGCGGGGGCTGCACCTTCCCCCGGCAGGTATTTCAAAAAACAAATCTTAGTTTTTTAGTAACAGTACACTACCTAGAAATTTTCGGGAAAAAATGCAATATGACGCCACTTTATCCTCCCCTATATCATGGCCTATAATCATATCAATGAAGGTCATTCATTGCAAAAATGATGATAAGTCATGAATCTCGGACTGAGAAACATTTCTATTTTTGTTAGGGAATACTCTCCATAGACTTTGTACACAACCACGGAAGTGGGGTCAGGTTGCAACTTTTTTTCCATATTTTCTGATAAAACCATGCCAAAAACAAAACATTACAATATCAAAACGTCAGCAACAGAAACGATTTTGCTCCCCCCCCCCTTCAATTCCGCAATTATAACATTAATATTAGCCAATCATCAGGGCGCCTCAGTTATTGATGTTGATTACGACATTCCACAGCCGTCGGGTTAGTCAAATCAAAAAGCTACATGTATATAAATTGCTCCATGGTCAAATGTACTGTGAACGCAGAATGTTTGCACAATTGGGTTTATTAATCAGGCAATGAATGATCAATGAATACAATTACATACACATGTGTGCATGTGTGCATGTACATGTACACTGCACATTAATGATCTTGGGAATTTAACTGAGATGTTTGTATATAAAATTCAGATTCATCTATATAATTTTCTTACCGTACGTGTCACTGCATGTAGGCCACAGCGATGGCGGTGGACATCACAGGGGAGTTTGCCCTTCTGGCTGGGTAAGTTGAGGGTAAATGGTTGACAGGGCATCAGAAATGAACGATGGTGTCTTCAAAATAAAGTACTTTTTCCCCTTCCTCACATCAAAAGGTGTACGCCCCTTAGTTTGCTTGAATAGTGGATAACACTTCACCCTTTGTGAGAGTATGAGTGGTGCAGACACACAATATGCGCACACTTCTTCCCATGCTTATTGTGCAAAGCATACGAGAATTATTTTAACTTATATTTTTGATTGAAAAGTTAATTGATTAAAGTTGAACAGAGAAAGTAACTGAAGCAGGGATTGAACCTGCAACCTCCAGATTGCCCAAAGTCGTGATGCTTACAGCATTAGCAATGCCGCAAACCTGGGAAAAAGCAAACAGGGATCACACAGAGAGGATACGGCTTTTTTTGTAAATGTTTAAATAAACCACAAAGGGAAGCTGACTACATGTAGGTGCACCATAATTATTTTTAAGTTCAACAAGGAAATTGACTGAAGAAGGGTTTAATCCTGCAACCACCGGATTACCGTACCAGTGCTCTAACAACTAAGCTATCCAGCCCTACATGGACATTGGCAGTTCCCCAATTGTAAATGTCTGTGTTCAAGGAGCGCTAGACATGATTTTGCACAAACTCTTAGCATGTTGGCATGAGTGTCGGGTGTCGATGGCAATGTTTTCAGGAGTCCCTCCCAGTGGATCCCAATTTTCTCTTCCTAACTGCTGAGGGGGTACTTGTGCACGTATTCCATATGTAGCTAAGTGCATTCTGGTTTTGCTTCAGGCGGCGAGGGTTGGACCTCATCAACCTAGACAATCCTGGCGTCCACTATCCCAGGGTCAAGAGGAAGGGCATGATGAAATGGGACATCAGCGTGGTGGAATGGAACCCTCACTATGGCCGACACAAGGAGTTTGTCACAGCGGTGAGTGTGAAAGCTGATAATCAGGGTTGTAATGGAGTCAGTCACAAGTCACCACAAGTCAGTCACAAGTCAGTCACAAGTCATCACAAGTCCACTACAAGTCAGTCACAAGTCACCACAAGTCAGTCACAAGTCAGTCACAAGTCACCACAAGTCAGTCACAAGTCACCACAAGTCCACTACAAGTCAGTCACAAGTCACCACAAGTCAGTCACAAGTCAGTCACAAGTCACCTCAAGTCCACTACAAGTCAGTCACAAGTCACCACAAGTCAGTCACAAGTCAGTCACAAGTCATCTTATCCCGAGTCAACTCACAAGCTATTCAAATGAACTGAGGCAAAGGCATTATTTTGTCCTTGTTCATCTCGTATTGCTTCTGACCTGACTTATGAATGGACTTGCGATTGACTGGATTACAACTCTGGGGTCAATCCATTAAGCCCCGCCCACTGTTAACGTGAACAACAACCTGTGTGCCTCTCAAATAATAACACTGCATGTTCAAGAGACATGTGGCATACCATGCAGGTGTATGTATGTTGGACTTTTATGTATGCATGCATACCAGACATACATCACAACCCTGGTTGCTCAGAACGTCATGGAGCAGGGCTTAATTAATTGACCTGTCTTTTCGCAGGGGAGCACTAAGGGCCTTGTTTTTGGAGGTGGAACTCAGTGGATTTTAAAGAATAAAAAACTCAAATTTTCCTTTTTCTAAATTCCGATTGGGGGCCACAAGGGGACAGGCTTCGATGGGGGGAGGGAGACTTTCTCTCTGTCCCTCCCCCTCCCTCCAATTAAGTGACACCACTGATATCGTTATCCCAAAGCATGCCTTCCTTTCTTTCCCTGCACCATCCATCTGCCCTTTGATACAGGCATGCAAGTTTTCCTCGGATCAGCTGATTTCCTCTTTTTTCACTTCCAATGTGTGTCATTGAAAATAGAAAAACACTATACAAAGTCTTGGAAAGATTTGAATTTGCTCTTTTTTGTGACTTTCCAGTTGCATGCCTGTTGATATCTATTTCCTTTAGTTGGATCATTTCCAAAATCTCCCGAGTGTCCAAGTATTTTCAAGTATTCCTGTGGAATGACAACGCCCAAACATACACCCCCTCCCCTACCCTGCCCCCTCACCCCCTTTTCCATTCAAGAAATAAAATTGAGAAACAATGTAACAATTATCCCTAATCACCTAGAATCCTCCAAATTGCAACAGCTTATTTTGTGGTTTTATTGAATCTCAATCTTTATGGCCAAAACAAAGAGATGCCTTATAGCAAAACTTCTCATAGATTTATGGTATTCTTCATATTGCTTTTTTCTTTCTTTTGTTTATCGCTCAGTCCAACCAAGTGGCTGATCTGTACGCTAAGCGTGAGGGAGATTGGTTTCAAGAACACTCATTGAAGGCGCATACAAGAGCCATAAGGTAAGTACCTTTGCAACTCTCAATTGATCTGTGTCATCCTCTTGATTATCCTATCCTTGTTTTCTCACAGTGTGGATGTCAATCAAAGATAGATATGTGGCAGCTGATTGTAACCACTGAGCAGTGATACTTTTTTGTTGGTCTCAACCCAGAGTGGTTGATTACCTAGAAGGAAAGACCTGTGCGCGAAACAAAATTGATGACATCATCAGACTAGAAGCTATAATGAAAAGACCTTTATACCTTAAAAAAGTTGCTGCAAAATCAACCGCGACAGATATAATCAAGATTTGGCTATAAATAGCTTTCTGGTAATGCCATCACGATGACGTCATCAAGTATCATATTACAAGCAACCAAAGATTTCTAGATTTAATCTTTGAAAATCAATATAAAATCAACTGTTTAAAATTTGTTTTTGTTTTTTATTGGCAATCGATGCAATATTGAAGGGTCTTCAGTTTGGGTACTGAAGACCCTTCAATATTGAAGGGTCTTCAGTTTTGGTACTATGTGCAAAATCGAAACCGGAAGTGTCTTATAATTTTAAATTGGCAAAAGATGTGAACTTGCTTTCAATGATGTGAGTCTCTGCCTACGCTGTACTTTACAAAAATATTATAGGTGATGTCATAAAATGTTAGAGCGCCCTCTAGCGGCATGTTGAAAACGTCAAACATGCATTTTGAGCTGATGTGTGTGGCGAAGTTTGCGATAATCGCTTCAAACATGATAGCCCAGCAACACCGTGTGGTTGTTCTTACAACCTCTAGTTCATTTTTGTTTTAATTCACGGCATTAACACAAAATGTAAACTAACGTCTTGGCAAATTTAATTTGGCATAGCACCATCCTTTTGCTCAAGTACTGCTTTTGGGCGGTAGCATGCATTATAAGCCTTATCAGCCGGGGTAATAATGATGAAATGCTTCGAGCAACACTTTGGCCTCTGTAAAAAAAATATTGCTACAGATATAGCCCTGTTTCCATTGCCCATTTGCACAAAGAATTGACCATGCTTTATGTGTTTTCATGTAGGATTGCTTTACAGACTAGTAGATTGAACTGTTATCTGGGTGTCCCCCACAGGGTCTGTCACTGCAAGAACTAGAAGTAAATCCAATGTATCAACATTATTTGCGACTGATAGTTCTTATTATAATCAAGATTAGTAGTCCAGATCCCCTGCATAGTGTAGTTGTCAGGATTACCAGCTAGATTGATTAAATGATTTATTTTATGATTACACATGTTTCTGGTTACACGCTTTTAAAGCTGTTGAAACAAGTGACATGTTTTCAAGCTTATTTTCGTTGATATCAGTTTGTTAAAGAATGCTGGACATGTTAAGCAGAACTTGTTTAAGTGGAAAAGAGTTAAGTTAATCATAACTGAGGAATGGCAGGTATTCATTGGACAAATAAACCTTATAATCACATGGTAGTAGCCTCAGAAGTAAGTGTTCTGATCCCATTTCATTGTAACATCAAACTTGGACAAGGAAAGGTTGTGATTTTAGAAACGAGAACAGCTGGCTCAGTAAGTACTCAAGACAATACAGAGCTTTGTCACTGGAAGTTACCAAAGTAAAACGGGGGAAAGCTTCAATGGACAATTATGGAATGCTGACGGATTCTGAGTAAAGTTATCTTACCTTGGAAAAGATAACATAAACAAAGGGAGCATTGGAATTGCATCGAATTGAAACTTGAAATGTTGAAGTATAAAAGAAGACACTGTTGTTGAGTAGATTACCATAAAGGTGACCTTAGAAGGATACGCATTTCTGCAGTTGCAGATTTGAGAAAAGGCAACAGTCGCACTTCAGGAATCAAGGCGGCGATTAAAACCTATCAGCATGGCGGATCTGTCCAAGAAGGTACTCCAGCAGAACAGACAGGAGAATAATCTCCTCCAGAAACACCTGGCTGCCATTGAGAAATCCCGTCGGCTGACATTGCGACAGATGGATGCCAATATGCGCGAGATACAGCAGTGGGCCTATCGACTGAACATGCAGGTGCTGAAGTGTGCTGAGTTCCAAGGACTGTATGCCAACTACCATCAGGAGACCAATGAAAAAACGCCAGTCAGCGTCACCTACTGCACATGTAGTCGGTGTCTGGAGAAATGGCAGAAGACAAAGCAGTGGACCATTCGGTTGGATGGCGGTGTGGACCAACAGAAAGCGAGAGCTGCTGCACCATCAACGCGTAGAAATATGAAATCTGCCTTTTCACTATCAGATACAGTTTCTCCAAAACCAGATCAGGAGAGGAGCAGGGCATCATCAATTGGGTTGCCAGCATTAATTGGGCCATTGACTCAGCCACTGTTAGAACAAAACACGTGTCGGTGCTCTGTGTGTACATATTCATTATGCAAGATGTCACCAGTCAGGCCATTGAGTTCATTTGAGGGGACACCTAAACCTAAATATTCTGAACAAAACGTCACCAATTTGGAGCAATCTAACAACGACCTGAGCAGCAGACGTTTCTTTCAAGATCAAGACAACAAGTCAGACACTAAGAAGACCAACAATTCGTTGGACGAAAGACTCGTGATGTCATACCAAGCCATGATCACAGTGACCAATAAGGGATCCCGATACGTGTCCAATACTTCGTTCCGAACCGCGCAGATGGCTCGGAAAATCCAGGCAGCAAAGAAGCTAATAAGACCGCAGACCATGCCTCCAATCAAACTAACGCAGTCTCAGCTCAGAGCGACTGGACTCAGCCACTGACCATTCCTTTATAATGTCTTTTCATATATTGCAGGACAACAGAAGATCTTGCACTCCACCGACAAACTAAACAAAAACTGAATTTCTTGTAGCTGAAAATGTTTCATATGAATTGTTTTGTATTTATTGAGAATGTTGCCAAATAACATGCAGAGTTAAAATTATTGAAAACAAACTGCAATACTATTTTTCTCTTTTAATAATGATAAACTAGTTAAAGCTTACATGTACATTTACATTTTTGTGCATGTTCACATTTTATGTACAGATCTCAAATTCCCTTGCTTTTTCCCTGTTATCAAGTATGATTTTGTTTTTTGTGTTTTACATTTTTGGCAAATCATTTCAAATCATATTTGACCAATAGGCTGAATGAACTTTATTCCTGAAAGGAACGTTCAAATTGTGCTTTCTCGTGTTGGGTGTTGTTTGTTATTTTATTCCTGCATCTCAAAAATGGCTGCAATCAAAAGAGATGATATACAATACACATTTCATAACTTTGAAATATATACATTTGAGATTCCTTATGCATGAAGGACACATGGTTGCCTTCATAGCTTTGAAGCCTTTGTGACCTTCAGGTTATTTTAAGAAAGAAAGCGTGGTACTGCTTCCCTATAACTGTTTACTGTTGTGGTAATCCTTTGTATTACAGCTTTAATCCTATTACGCATCAGCCTGTTGTACAGAAACGTGCAACATGTTTTGTGGCTTTACTTGTGTACATACATGTACATGTAGATTGTAAAATAAATACCAGTGATATTTTCATAAATGGCAATAAATATTTGCTCTTCTATGATTTTTCTCATTTTATCTTTTCTTATTTTCCTAACCGTGTATGGTAATCAAGTGTGGTAAGGCAAAATAAAGAAAACCTGTTTAGCATCCTGCCTTTTTGAAAAGAAGGAAGGAGGAGTCCCTTTTTTTTCTTTTTTTCCCCCAAAATTGCCGCTCGACCGGGCTATTTTTCAAGATGGCCGCCAGCTTTTTAAAAAAAAATGGCCGCCACTTGGACTGTTGCAGCGATACAAGACTCTATCAACAAGATGTATTAAGTGCAGTCTTGGGGAAAACTCAGCACTCAAGACATATGAGAAATTCTGAGCAGACACCTCACATGCACGCATAGGCAAGACAGGGATGTAAATCCTTCTGCAGTTGCCTAATTTCAAGTTTGTTAGTGGGTTTTTTTTTCAAATTGAAAATAATATATTTGCACCGTACTTTTCCTTTTTACTCCCATTTTAGGGAAAAGTGTCAAGAGTCGTTTTTCATGCATCTCTATAAAGTATATACTGCCCTGACCCACCATAAGCAGCTTGGTTGCATATGCCAAGTACCGGTGGATAATATCCAGTCTGGTGTCAAAACTAATGTTTTAGAACCCTTGATCTCAACATCTCAAGAAAGTCTATCAAATGTGGAAAATTCTTCAAGATCTAATCTCCAATACATATACAGCTCCTCTAACCACTACCGCTTGTGTTAAGTAGCCTATCAAATAATAGGCTTATCTGTTAGATTAATCTCAGTGTTTGCAAATCCCTTCCCCTTAAGCTGATTAACAACTCCTTTGGGGGTGCAAAGGATTATCAGTCGTGATAAGTCTATTATCACCCGCCGCCTCTAAAATCTTCTGAATAATGTGCATTTGTATGGTTTAAAAAAAAAAATGCTCAGTCCAGCGTTTCGTATTTAGAATAGTTTTGAGATTAAGTTATAGAGTGGTGTACAAATTCTTGATTTCTTTGCGGTTGTCGCCAGAACTTCTTAATGGATATCTACTCTTTTGACAAAACTTGGTACACCAGCCAATCAGATTGATCATTTGAGATCAACGGTAACCGTAGCAACCACTCAGCCTGCCAAAAAACTGGAGCAAAGTTGAACCACCTCCCAAGTATTTGGCGATTGAGAACACCAAAAAAGTTTCCATGGTAACAAGGAGACCTTGGGTATATTTACAGGTCACTCAGGGTGTAAGGTAACACCAAGGTGGCCAGGGTTACTAAAATTGCACCACTGAAGAATGTTGTGCAGCTCTTGTCAGACATGGCAGTGTTTGGATCCGGCATTGAATTGGACTTGAACTACAAGTTGACTTGACACCACAATGGCAGAGTTTTGCCTGGGTGCCCGAGTGCTGACAAACTAATAAGTGTCTACAGTTTCTTGCTTTGGTAGTAGATGAGTTCATTGCTTTGTTTGAAGAGGACTGACAGAATGTTTCTGTTCAACGTGCGTGTGACCGACATCTAAATAACCAGCTCCACTGTTTGATGAAAACAGAAAATGGAAGTCATCAACTATTATGGGACCGTTACTTCTTGTGATTCATGACTAGAATTGAACCTGAATGACCATGTTCACCTAGTTCTGCTCTGATGTTTAACATTTTTAATGGATTCGTGTTTACTGTGCATCCTAAAATTGTGCTAGTCTTGATGACTGACAGAAAAACTGCTATTTTTCAATGCAGCAGTTGGAAACCACTTGCCTGACATTTGATGGACACATTTTTAATACAAAAGACTTTTTATTAATGTTAAACCAGACTGTGTGTACACAAGACAAACACTTGGCTGTCACCATCACCACTAAAACATTTTCGATCCGGTTAAAGCAAAATTCCACTCATGGATATTTTTTAAAGAGAGGAATTATCAGCGCAGAACCGCTACTATGGTTTGATCGGATTTGTTATTAGTGTGTTTGCTTTCGACACTGACAACCTCCAATCATCTGTGTATCCAAGCAATCGAGCGATCATCAGCAACCAACAGAAGAATAGGGAGCCCAAACGGTCAGCTTACATTGTAGTTATCACCTACTTCAAGTACCTTCATTAATTATTACAAACAGATTAGCTTTGCCGATGCTGCGTAACACACACATATTAACCACTGTGAGCTCATTTATTAACTTGGTAAACCCATGGCCATACAAACCTAATAAGATGTCTACTGAGCGTGCTTAACGGCAAAGCTTGTGATACGTTGTCGAGGTGCAAGAGAAATGAAACTGTTGCTGTGCTAGGGACATTGTAGATTTCTGAATCATGTCCCTCCCTTGTGGGTTCAACACCCCTAAGGAATTGGAGGCCAAACGGTTCAACAACAAAGAAGCGAATCGACTCCGACTGCAGAAGCGTTTATATGAGCAGGAGCACCAGCACTCAGAGCACGTGGCCAACAAGAACATGCGTAGCCTAAAGGAAAGCATGAACTTACTGCAGTCCAGCACCGGTTCCCTGTCAGCGTTTGCTTCCTACGAGGACAAGAGACTGCCGCTGTTCATGTATGGTCAGAGGCTGGAGAGCCGTAAGTACAGCAAACGCATCTCCCTGCTGCGGTTTTTTCACCAGCAGAAACGGCTGCCAGAAACGGACATCACGAAGGAATTCGAACATCAGGAAGTCACTCGAATGGTTGACGACCGATCAGCAGATGAGATATTTGACTCCATCTTGCAGAAGGTTGACCAGGACATGGACGAAATATCAGAGAGAAGAACCATTGGATGGAACGACCAACTTGACCCCTCAGAACCAAGAGAGGTTGTTACAAGGCGACCAAAAGCCCCCTCTGTAGTCGCACCATTCCGTTCAAGATGCAACTCCCTGAAAAACAGACCCAAAACTGCACCGTGTTCGTCCGCCGAAGCAACGTCCTACGAGGAGTTTCGGAAGCGAGTGGATTCACTCTTGGAGGAGGAAATCCGACCACTATCCGGCACACTCCGCACTGGGTCACCAGACAGAGGTCACAGCGCAGGGTCAAGGTTCACAATGATGACTGAGCCAGAACGACAGCGGAATGCCTCGAGAACATCCACGTGGTCTAACAAATCGAGAAAGTCACTGAGCCCCCAGTCGCTGCGCACACCAACCAGCGCCAGTCACCGCTCTCCCGTCAGTAGATTCACCCAAACGGAAGATCCCTTGCTCTCCGTTGAGGCTTTCCTCCAGAGCGAGCTGAATGACCCCCTGCTGCCATACCAACCAGCAAAAACCAGTAAGTGGTTGAAGAGGAGGCCCAGCATCTTCGCACCCACGTTCTCCAGCAGGCAGCACAGTCTTATTTCTGTCATGATCAGCTCCAGTAAGAAAAAGACTGCGGGTAAATCTTAATAAAGAGACAGAATGATGAACTGCAATGTGGTAATCCCAATTTTCTAAGGGAAAATTTTGCCATGCCCATGTTTAAACACAAATCTATAAAATACAACATTGCCTTTAGGACCAAACATGTAGAAAATTCAGGCATCATGGACAATTTGCTAGTAAAAACTGCAGTGTCGGGGAAAGCTCAGAACTGTATTAGTGTGTTACACATGCAAAATCAAAAGAGAAAACTAGGTAACACCAAGAAGTTTAATGTTTATAAATGGAATAACGTCTCGTGCAATATTTTAATTTCTTCTGCTTGTGCATGATATGATCCAACAAATTTGCTGCTTTACTGATAATTTGTTGAAGAGGTTGTGAATATACGGTACTCTCATGTGTTGGCAAAATTTGCATCAACTGGAACAAAATGCACTTTGTCAATGATAACCTGTAAACTGATGTAGGCCTAATATTGATTTCAGTTGAGTTTGAGTTCCTCTTTATGTGCCGTCTAAAGTTTGGTATTCTGAGAGAAAGATGGTTTATTGCATCTTATTTGATACCTGCATGTTTAAAACCTTTTTTTTTTCTTTTCTTTTTTGCGAATGCAAAGTGCAATAGTTTTTGCACCAAATATGTGTGCTGTGATTTGAAGGATGATTTACAATTTGACTTGGGTTTCATCTTTGTATTGGTTGAAAGTATGAACTGGAAGATGCAAGAACGTCATTGCCTTATTCATATACCTGAGACTGTTTACCTATTTCTATTGGTCAAGAGCCCATTACTCAGCTTTGGCTCAGGCCATTATTGACGGCCAGACCCTAACTGGTTGCAAACCACAGGTTAAATATACTGCTCCATCACACTATTAGCCCCTTATTTACACTTCAGTTATCCCCCCCCCCCAAAAAAAAGATTCTTATCATAGAATAAACATGTAGGCCCCTATTCCTTTAATTTAAAACATTGCTACAAGTCTGCATCAAAAAGCTATTGTACTTTACAAGTACAAATTATGAAGTTTTCAAACATACCATGTTCAAACCTAATTTTGCACTCGTTTTATGATAGATGTATTAGAGTAAATGTGAAAGTCCAGGGTCTATACCTTATCTTTTAGTGGAGTTTTATAATTGAACCAATTTTCCTTTCGTACAGTAGAGTTGCCAGATGTGTTCTCTTCTTTGCTCTGGCTGTCTTGTAATTCTACCTCCATGATCTTATTCACCTTAGTGATTTGCAATATGAAAAAAGGGACTTGTGCCATAATTTCTTATAATTAAGCAATTCTCAAGAGGATCTCATTGAACCAAAGAGGCCAAAACTAATTCACTTTAAATTCAAACAGTATTTTAAAGTTGAACAAAGAAATTGACTGGAGTGGGGTTCGAACCCGTAACCTCCAGATTGCTGTTCCAGTGCTCTACCAACTGAACCATCCAGCCCTATGTTGGCTGTTGTCTCTGTCAAGGACGCTAGTCAGAATCCTGTGCATAATATGCCATACAGTCAGGGATCATGCCCAAAGTCATTAATTGCTAGCAACATTTAGCAATGCTGCAAACCTGAGAAATAGCAAACAGGGATGAATCAGATAGGATACATCTTTTTATTACAGAATTTTAAGTAAACCAAAAATGGAATCTGACTAGGTATATAACTGGAAAGGTAATCTGGAGGTGGCAGATCATTCGCACCTCGCTGCAGTCAAATTAACAACTATTATTCAGTTTCCCCATGAAAAAAAGACCAATTTTATATTTTTATATAATTCTATCAGAAACAGTGTGTTATAATATTTTGAGTGGTAACTTTCCCCTGACGTTTTTAATCATATTTACAGAAATGGATACTTCAATGACTTTTTATTGCAAATGAGCCTGACACAGAATCATGTACGTAATTTTATTTAAAAATGTATCAACGTATGTATTATACTGTAAAGTATTTTTGTAACGCAAGTACTTACATCTTGTTTAATTCTGATGATTAAAGAAGTACAGGGGTATGGAAGTTCCCAAGAGTCTTTTGAACTGGATTACATTGTACATGTATATTGTATTCTGAAATTCTGATTCCAATTGGTTACATACATGTATGTAAACAAGTTTCAAATGGGCTTATTACTGAATCCAAAACTTGTCCACAGTAACAGTTCATGGCAATGTATAAATGGCCGGCTGTAGACGTGAGTTTGTTCCTTACATGAAGTGCCATTTCTGCTATGTGTAAACCAGTGAATGAGCCTGTTCCTCTCACAGGATTGTGCCTTAAGATCTGTGTGCTATAGAACAACACCTTAACTAATGCTGTTGCATGGGTCATTGCATCAGGTTGGGAGACAAAGTGTGACATGATAGTGAAATTTTCAAAAGTTCTAAAAGTTAACTGAATCCCACTTTTTAGTTTAGTAGGCCTATTCTTCTTTGAAATTTAGGGGAAGTTGTAAGTGGTGAACGTACCGTACATGAAATTTGTCAGTATTCGGCTTTAGTAGTCCATGTCAGAAAGTTGCAGACATAACATTGACACCAAATTAGTAAGTTTCGCGGACAAATGTTCTCCTAGGTCGGCGTACGTCACTTGACAAAAAAATTCTGTAGTATTATACTATTAAGTCATGCATCAAATGTTTGTTGAATTGTCTTCAATATTTGACAATTCGCCAATGGCTGAACGTATAGACCTATTTTGCCGACTTTTGGATCGTGCATGAACGTGTACGTACGGTACTGTCCATCTACACAGCATTAAATCACTTTTATTGACGTTTCTGTGATGGGTCAAAGTCAGTCCATCGGTCCATGCATGCTTGTGCCATCGTGCTGAAACGAAAGTTTCAAAAACATTTGCTCTTGTTCTCTTCTTTTTTTTTTAATTACCGTACTGGAATTCTCTTTAATAAACTGTCACAAGTTATAAAAAAAAATTAAAATACTTTATCAGAAAATCTGCCTGATTCTTGGTGGTTCTGGCTGAAAAATGTATTTTCTCACATGATTACTCCTAAACTATGCAGTCCAGCACTACAGGCGCAGTCTCTCGAGACCACCGCAAGATCTTGATTACACAAAAACTTTTGAAACAGTTCTTGAATTTTTTAGTAACTGTCCCGAATATTAAGCAATAAAAAGACTGTATCGGATGAGTTGGTACAACGGTCGAGTTGGTTTGAGTCGAGTTGGCAAATGGTCGACCATTCACGGTTATTCACACCTACCCATGACTACTTCCGTGACTACCTGAGAAAGAAACACCTGTTTTAAACCAACCCTACCCCACCCAGATCCTTCAATACCCACAAGAAATTTTTTTTGGAGGATTTTACAAACCATTTCATGGGGGCTTGATATTTTCCTTTGAAGGTAGAGTAGGCCATTTTTCGAGTGTTTTTTTTTTTATTTAAAGCAACAAAAGTGCTCAAAATCTAAAGACGGATGCTTAACAACTAACCTGATGAAGTTTTAGCTCTGTGAATGTTGTACATTTCAAGAAAACTATTCACCTGGGGATTTATGTGAATTTTTTTCGTTTTGCTGAAAGAACACTCTCCTTTTTTGTGATCGGTAGACAGAACTTGAAAAGAACATGAATAATATAAATGATTCTTGTACTGAAAGAAAGCTTATTAATTGGGCTTTCATATCCTAGATTTTGAAGTGCTACATGCAGAACTTCATTAGAAAAAATGGTCCTGATATTTAGGTTTCCTTTCTTTCTTTTTTTGACTCACCCTGTACAAATAATTCATAGACCCTACCCGGTATGTTGTTGTGCGAGCCCTGATAGCCACAAAACCCACTACCAGCTTTCTCTTTTCCCCTAATCTCACCCAGGTGTTGCTGATTTAAACTGGTACATTTTGGGTCAAAACAAACTTTTGAAATATTGACAGTCACAGGCATAGTAGGTACCTGCAGGACCGTGTGGAAAAGACAGGTTTTCTTTTTCAAGAACCTTAAAAATTGAACATCATAAATCACTTGTCCTTAAGACAAGAAAACCACTGAAGGAGAAATCAGTTTAGAAACTTGTGTCAGGAAATAGGCTGAAAGAAAGACAAATTATGAGATTTTTTTGGGGGGGAGGGAGGGGAATGGAGAGTCACCACATTTAATGTCAGATTTTTTGTATTTGGTCTGTTACCATGGTTACAAGCATATATCTTCCTTTCCTGTGTGAAATTACAGGAAATCAGGGGAAATTGTATTGGACACAACCAAGCACACAAATCCCTTTAGAAATTTTGGCATTTATCAGTTTTTACTCTTATCTTTCTTTCGCCTGCAGTGATCTGAATTGGTCTGTGTATGAGCCAGACTTGCTGGCGACCTGCTCTGTGGATACATACATCTATCTGTGGGACACCAGGGAACCTAAGAAGCCGTCACTAGCATTCTCAACATTCGGTGAGTCGAACTTAAAGCCATGTCACATGTACAGACAAGTAGAAACTTTGTCAGCGTCATTTTCAAATACTGTCTTTAAACAAACTTAGAATTCTTGATGCTGATATAATGGTATCTTCCTTAGTTTTCCAAAACATGTACGGTTTATCTTATATTTGTGATTTGCAGCTTAGAGGAAATCTGCAGTCTCGTTTTACACTGATGCCATCCCATCTCTCCGTTGGCCCCCCCCCTCCATCAATCTGGTTTGACAACATACCATAATCAATATTCTGTGCTTTAGAAGAATTTGTGCGGGCTGAATCATTTGTAATCTTAAAACCAGTTCGTACTCGGCACAAAAAGGAACGCAACTGCAAATTTGAAGGTCATACATACTTTGGGCACTGTGATTTTATAAAACTGAAAACATCAACTCCAGCAAATTTCAATTTTTTGGGGTTAAATTTGGTTCACATTACATTTACATTAAGTATGAATCTACCTTCATGTGTACAGCTCATGCCATAGAATTTGGAGCCTTTTGGATGTTGAGTATTTTTAGTTTGAGGATGGTGAAGTTTTTTTTTGTAAAGTAACAAATGTATTAATAGTTCCCTTTTGGATGTGTGTTGATTTTATCAGCTGGAGCGGCCCAAGTGAAGTGGAATAAGAAAAACATTAACTACTTAGCCACAGTGCATGAGGGAGACATCAGACTGTGGGATAAAAGGGTATGTAGGAATGATTAGAGAGAAATTACGTTAGAAAAACAGCTAAGCAACAAGGAGGGTAGAGGAGACACCAACTGGCAGTGTAAATTACCCATGACATGAATTTTACTTGGGAACATATTTTGTGCAACTCTCTACTTCACTTAAATGTATGAAAACCATTTGACATCCCTTTTTGGTTAATCTTATTGAAAAGTGCATTTTCTTTTAATATTAAAATTGTCCATACTTTTCCTGGCAAGTGAGGGTGCTGTTGCTGTGATGTCATTGTAGGAAGACATTGTTCACTTTGGGTATTTTCTGTTCAAATTGTGAACCCAAAATTTGCTCATTGAAAAAAATGTTGATAAAACTTGGCTCATTAGCCTACTGTCATCATCATGTCGGTTTTAAGGCCGTTGTCCAGTCTGTTCTGGGTTGGCCTGCTTTCTTGCTATGGCTCTCCTCCACTTGGCCCTGTCCGTCGCGTCCCTCGCATTGACTCCAAGCAGTCGCATGTCATCTGACACGGAGCTCTGCCAAGTCTTGCGCGGTCGGCCGATGGGTGTGGGCCCACCCACAATTACGTTGGTACACCTCTTGACCCAGTTGACATCCTCCTTTCTCTCCACATGACCAAACCACCTCAGCCTGTGCCTCCTCAATACAATGCCGATCCCCTCCACTCCCACTCTCCTCCTCAGCTCCTCGCTTGACAGCCTGTCAGCCAGAGACACCCCACACATCCACCTGATCATTCCCATCTCTGCTCGTTCCATCTGCTGGATGTGCCCCACCCTTGTGGGCCATGTCTCGCAGCCGTACACCATACTGCTTCGGACACAGGCGGTGTAAACCTGGCCCTTCATCTTCAGGGGCGGCGCCTTGGATGTCAAAAATGGGGCCAGCTCCCTGAACTTCTTCCACCCACTCCTCACACGTAATGTCACTGCTGCATCTGCTCCTCCCTCAGCACCCAGCATGTCACCCAGGTAGCAAAACGACTCCACCACCTCATACGTGTCACCGCAGACCTCCAGACCCGCTTCTCTCTCCTCTGGCCGTAGACCATCACCCCGACATCTCTTACAGACGAACGTGGCGCTAGCAGCCTGAAGACTACCCTTCAAGCCACTACATCGCCTGTGAACCCACTTCCTACACGTTGTACACTGGATTGAGTTGGCAGCTACACCTTTCCCACACACACCACACGGCCATGCACCAGAGCTCGTCATTGGCCCACCGCTGACGCGACTAACCATCACCTTGGTCTTCCCGGCGTTGATCTTCAGACCCTTAGATGCCAGACACACTCTCCATGCTGCCATCTTTGCATGTAGCTGCTCCCTTGTCTCTGCTATAAGGACTAGGTCGTCCGCATACAGCAGTTCCCAAGGCAGCCTGCCTCGCGTCTCACTGGACACCACTTCCATCACAGTAGCAAACAGCAGGGGGCTCAGTACCGAGCCCTGGTGTACACCAACCTTCACCTCAAAACTCCTGCTATCCCCTGCACCTGTCCTCGCCACCGTACTAGCACCAGTGTACAACATCATCACTGCTCTCACCAGCCATTCCTCCACACCCCGCTTCCTCAAGGCCCATCGCACAACCTCCCTTGGCACCCGGTCAAAAGCTTTCTCAAGATCCACAAACCCGAGGTAGAGCTTCTTCTTCTTGGCCAGAAATTTTTCCTGCAGCTGTCGTACAATGAAAATGGCGTCAGTAGTTCCTCTACCCGGCATAAAGCCGAACTGCATCTCGTCAATCTCCACCTGCATCCTCAGACGTACCTCAAGCACTCTCTCCCACACCTTCATTGCCTGCTCCAGGAGCTTGATGGCCCTGAAAGAGCCACACTCTAAAGGGTCACCCTTGCCCTTGAACAGGGGAACCAAGATGCTGTTCTGCCAATCTGTGGGAATACGGCCTTCTGCCAAAATGGAATTGCACAAGGCCGTCATCCACTGTACACTGACACCTGCAGAGGCCTTCATCATCTCACTAACCACTCCAGATGGACCAGCGGCCTTCCCAGACTTGGTGCGCTTCAGTGCCTGAGCCACCTCCCATTCTTCGATAAGGCAAAATGGACCCTCCACCACTTCACTTTCCACCTCCCTGTCCCACTCGTTCTCCACATTGAGCAGCCGCTCCATGTATCTCCTCCACACCTCCTGCACACCTTCAATATCCGTCACGATGTTACCATCCTCATCCTTGACACAGCTCGCACCAGTCACATCCTGCCGCTCCTTTGCCATCTGCTTGGCAATCTTAAAGAACTGCCTCCTACCCTCACCACTCCGTAGATCCGCTGCAAACTCTGTTCTCTTGACATCTTGTGCCATCCACACCTGTCTCCGTGATATCCACTTTCCATCGAGGTACACTAACCTATCCGTCTTCTCGCCCGATGACTTCCATATATTAAAGCGGCGCCTCTTCTCATCAACTGCATTCCTGACCTCTTCGGTCCACCACCATGACTCCTTGTGCCTAGGCTCACCCTTCGTCCACCCACAGACCTCTTCTGCAGCTTGCAACCAGATATTCCTTGGCACAGACCACCTACTATCCACACTCTCCTCCATCACAGCCTGCTCTGCCAATTCCTCCACCCTTGCTCTAAACCTCTCGCTCACATCCTCCTTGGCTAACCGCCACACTCGCAATCTCGGCACTTGCTTCTTCTTCACCTTCCTAGCACCAACCAGAGCCAGAGCCAGGTCACCAACGACAAGACGGTGTTGTGAAACACACTCTTCACTTGCGATGACCTTGACATTCTTCACCATGGTGCGGTCCCCTTCCTGACCATCAGGAAGTCGATAGCACTATTGCTTCCACGGAACTGTATGTCACCAGCTGGTTGGAGGTCTTCCTGAAGAATGTGTTGCATATCACCAGCCCGACCGCCACCAAACTCGAGGATCCGCCACCCGCGACATTCCTGTCACCATAACCCATGCCTCCATGCACGCCATCATAACCATCTGCAGCCGCACCCACATGGCCATTGAGATCACCTCCCACAATGACACCCTCTCTCTGTGGCAGCCTCGAGACTACCCTAACCATCTGATCCCAGAAGGAATCCTTCTCTTCCTGTGACCTCCCGACCTGTGGGGCATAGGCCGAGATAACGTTGACCACTCTCCTCCCGACCAGTAGCCTCACCAACAGGATCCGTTCACTGACTCGCTGAACCGCCATCACCTGGTCAACCCACCGTTCTGCCAGCAACATCCCGACACCCCCGCTCCCGTCATCAGTGCCCATCCAGAAGAACTTATACCGCTCACCCCTCCTACCAAGCCACCTTGCACTACCGCCCTTCCACCTTGACTCCTGCACACAGCACATATCCACTCCCCTCCTCACCATCGCATCCACCACCTCCCCAGACCTCCTCGACATGCTGCCAATGTTCCACGTTGCCACCCTCAAACGCTCAACCCCCCTCCTGTTCTGACCTCCCCGCAGGACATCGGGCGAATAGCCGTCATTACTTACTGCGGCTTGGCCTCCTCCTCCACCTTTATGTTTGATGAAGGCTGGTGGAGCGGCCCACGGAGTACTTGAGGCTGTACCCCGCCTATTCATATTACTAGCCATAGTTTGAAAATTGGAGCAAGATTTCACAGCCGGATGCCCTTCCTGACGCCAACCACAAGACGACTCCTACGTCACGCTGTGGGGAGCGATGGTCATATTCTGATCCGTGACCATACAGATATAAGCAGGCCGATACTGCACGGGTTTGAAATCAGAGTTTCCTTCTCCTAGGTGGGCTGCCTTACATGGCTAACGAGCCCCACCCACCCGGGTTTGAAATCAGAGTTGTCCTTCTCCTAGGCAGATCGCCGACCTAGGCTAACGAGCTCCACCTGCCCGGGTTTGGAATCAGAGTTGTCCTTCTCCTAGGCGGACTACCAACCAAGGTTGACGAGCTCCACCTACCCGGAGCAACTGGTTATAGCGCCAGAAATTCGCTGACACCCTCTGCCATTCTGTAAAAACGGGAGTTGGCACGAGAAGCCAGGCAGTAGGATTTGATTAGGAGAGGCTAATGTTGAGACGCCGTGCTATACAATGGAGTACTTCATGTACTGAAACAAGAATGAATCTTCAAAGAAAAGAAACTTTATGACAGCTAAACATCCAAAATTCTTGAACTTAGTTTTGATTGAATATTCAAATATTCAAACATTAACATTGGAGAAGAAAAATGACGAATATCATGTATCTATCTGTGTATTTATTCAAGGTTGCTGACTAGTTGCTTGAACTTCGGGAACAAAAGTGTTTGATTAAGCAATTTATTTTACATAGAGGAACAAAACTTGGCTTTAGTCCAAGGCTAAACAGTTGCAGTAAACATGTCATTTGCTCCCTCGCACATATCCATATATGCCTGTACATATGTCAGCTCAGGTCATTATCAGCGCGCAGGTAATCGATTTTACACCAGATTTTAAAATGGCTCTACTACACTATTACATGTATTACCTTATTCAAAACCAGCAAATATTTGTTTGTGTATCCGTGTAGAAAAATAGCCAGGCAGTGCAGTATATCTCAGCCAGTCTGAGTAAGATCCATGGCTTGGACTGGGATCCTGGCAGCGAGAACTTCCTGGTAACAGCAAGTCAAGACTGCACAGCAAAGGTAGGGGTGAAAGGTCAAACACCTTTACTTCAGGGATGTTTTAATCAATATTTATTTAAAGTTTGGAGTTCGAGTAGTGTAGACGGCCTGTACTTATTTCATCCCTGAAATTTGTCAGATTCTGAGACAAAGAAGTTATAAGTATTGAAAGAAGGACATCTTTCAGACCTTCCATCCATTTTTATAGACCTTTTCTTTAAATTGGCAATTTTATCCCTATTATTTGGTGTGAAAGAAATGAGACCATGTACCTATACGTCAGGTAAGGATGAAGGTGGGCATATAGAGGCAAGATATAGGGCCAGGGTTAGGATAATGATTGTTGATGTAGTTATGCTACAAGTTTAGATAGAGTTGTAATTGAGTCAAGTTCAGTCAAAAGTCGGCACAATTGATGAACAATGACAAATGAATGCTTTGTTACAATAAATGAAAAGGCACTTTGTGCCAGATTTGTCTCAATGCTTGCCATACAGAACTTTGTTATCTTTAATTAAGGCATAATCATTTACTTCTTTAGCCGTAACAGTCCTGAATCCTCCTATTTAATATGATTTTTCACACCCAGTAGTGAGTTAGGTTTAACAACAATTAATATTTCTTGTTTGCCTTGTAGTTCTGGGATGTCCGTGATCCTAAAAAGACAATTTTGGAGCTGAGAACAAACACCCCGCTGTGGAGGGCAAGATACACGGTGAGTAATACATTCCTTTAGCATTGGAGTCTGTTAATATCATACAAGATATAATTACAATAGTGTTTTTTTGTGCAAGGGGTGAGTCAAAATGGAAATCTGTGTTCAAATGCAAAGAAAACCCTTAACAGGTTAAGCTCTGTAATTTTACATGTGTTAATGGAACTGTATTTTACACTGGTGAAGTTTGTCTAGATTTTCCTGATTTTGGAATTGTTTGTAAGGTTTTTCCTGATTTTAGGATTTTTTTGTAAGGTTTTTCCTGATTTTAGGATTTTTAAAGACTCCCTTCTGAAATATGCGTTCCCTGAGGTTTTACCGTAAAGGGTTTTGACCTATAAAAGTTTATATAGAACAGTATAAATGTAAGGGATTGCTATAGGTAAATACAAACATAAACCATAGACCCTACTTGCTCTGTGGCATCAGCGACCGTCAAACCCTCGGCCAAATATTTTGTGGATTATTTTTATTGTCCCCCATTTTCAGCACTGACTTTATGCCCATCAGATTCAGGATAACCAGATGTTATTTTTTCTTGGCAGCCCTTTGGTGATGGTCTAGTCACGGCCACCGTCCCCCAGCTGAGACGTGGGGAGAAGAGTCTACTTCTCTGGAGCCAGTCTAACCCCGTTGGAGCCATACATTCCTTCACCGGTCACACGGATGATGTACTGGACTTCCAGTGGAGAACGCACAAAGAAGGTTAGCCGGTGTCCTTGTCATGTTCAAAAAAAGCCATTTTGGGGTAAAAAAATCAGATGCAAATGAGATCTGGCATGCTTGCCCTGTCCTAAAAAAACATTATTTGAAATGTTATTGACAACATCAACAGATATTCCTAATCAAAAAAGTTTTCTGCTTTATTCCTGGCAAAGAGGGCGCTGTAACAATACCATTTTGGGGGATTGGATATGAATCCAATGTTATGTAATTAAATTTACATAATGCTAAAGTTGCAATGTATTTTATTTTGTAATTTAAGAAAGTTACTAAACTGCTTCAATAGTCAGACATTTTTTAGTGTATGAACCCAGAAAATGATGTCTTTGCCCCCATTCACTTCAGAATATGGCCTTTTTGCCCTTAATACGCCCACTCACCTGAGGATGCCTGTGGAGAGAATACTGACAGAATTTTAAGTTATACAAGAATTGAATGTTTAAACCTTGACAAACATTACGAGAAAATTTCAATTAACTTGATGCATGAGGTGGGGTTTGAACCTGGGACAGAGAAATAGGAGACAAAAGGTCCTTACTATTTATTAGATGGAATTTGTGTTGTGGAGATGTATATTCGATATTGGGTGCCCTACACTGAAGGCTTGTTGTCTGAAGGCTTGTGAGAAAAAAATTCACAAGTTGGGTGAGACTTGAACTCACGACCTCCTGCTCACCAGTGTAGATGTCTTACCACTCGACCACCGAGCTTGCTGGGGTCAGTTGACTGGTTTGACCACAACCAAACTGGAATTATTTATAGAGTGGAAGATCCTTATTGAAGTATTACGGTGGATCTCATGGAATACAGAAGGAAAGCTTCGCCACCTTATCGGATTTCAAG
The DNA here is from genome assembly GCA_029964075.1 of Patiria pectinifera. Classification (NCBI taxonomy): domain Eukaryota; kingdom Metazoa; phylum Echinodermata; class Asteroidea; order Valvatida; family Asterinidae; genus Patiria; species Patiria pectinifera. The sequence goes on along the minus strand of CM057141.1, from coordinate 25,111,214 downwards.
TAATTGGACATAGATACTTGGCAAATGATCTGCTTTCAGCTTATAACCTTGCTGAAGTAAATAATTGTTTTCTTTGTGATTAGGCTCAAATGATTTTCAGTTGATCACATGGTCCAGGGATCACAGTTTAAGGATATGGCGTGTGGAGCCACATCTTCAGAAGGTAAACTTTTCACTCATTTCCTGTTTTCATTTTTCTTACAGTTTCCTTCGTATACTGTATAGTTTTCTGTACATCTTTGACTAGCTAGTCTTTGATTAACTAGAAAACGTCCAACCTTTATTGACTTGCTTGTAATTTGGTGTTTCATTGTACCACGGCAGCTGTGCGGCGTGGACATCCCAGACCCAGTCTCGCCCCTGGACCCTCTCATCAGTAGCTTTGAGCTGGTAGGAACCCCCAAGGATCCCCAGATGCCCCTGAATGGTATCGGTTCCTCTGGAGGCACCCCTGCCTCTACACCAGGAGCTCTCACTGAACCCCTGGTCGCAAATGGTTCTGGGGGTGTTATTGGCAGTCCCGAGACCACTACTTCAGTGGGATTGTTGGCTAGCGGTAGCTATAGTCAGAAGCCCTCGCTTCTGGAGCAAGAGTTTGCCTCAGTGAAAATCAACCTTCCTAATGTCACCATTCAAAAGGTTGGTCCATGGAAACTTTCATTTCAACCTTTCCTCTTCTGTCAGAGGTGTAATTGTCATCATGTGTCACAAGTCAGTCACAAGTCACGTGACTACACGTAGTCACATTGCACGTCAAGTTTGAACTCAAGGGACAAATTAGGCACGTGTGACAGTGGCATTTCCTTTGTCACTGTTCATCCCCTGCCACTTGTGACCATCTGGACATGTTACAGGTCTGAGAATAACACTGCATTGTAACAAATTGAACCCCCCCCCCAAAAAAAGGTTTTGAAACCTTCGGCCTCATCTTGTGATGGAAATGCAACTCCTGATGACAGATATTTCTTTCAACATTATAGCGTTCTCATTTTCACTATTTTTGTATTGCCATTCTCATTTTTGAGGAAATTTGCGTCAGGGATCTGAAGAATGTCAATTTGAATATTTGTTTTGAATAATTGAATACAAATATTCTGATAAAGGGGGGAAACAATGGAAAATAAATTAAAAATTGAATACAGAAAACAAATACATTTTGCCTAACACACCCATTTATTTAAGATTTTAAAATGTTATCAAATGCAGTACACCATTGACTTCTCTATGTTACAGATGGATGTTGAGGGTCAGTTTTGCACAATAACAGCATTCTCCCACCGTCACATCCTCATCATGAAAATATTCTTCCCGCCCTCCTACCCAGAGAAGGCCACGCCCAAGCTAGTCTTTCTTCCAGCCACCACACTGGACAGTACTGTCAAGCATAAACTCTTAAAGGTATGTGTCATTGTGTGTTAGGATTCAGAGGTTCAGTGTTTGGACAGTTCATGTCAGCTTTGAAAGAGTCTAAGTTGTCAAAGAAGGTTTGATTTGAAATCAGTGCTCAGTCATTCATGACTGCATGGGTATCAACGAAATGCTGATACAACCACATTAACCAAACAAACGCTTCAATTTCATTTATCTGTTAATCTAGGAATACCCTTTTGTGTATATTCCAACTTGTCAAAAACGACAAGTGTCAGAATTAGGCCAATTATGTTTGTTCTTTGATAATTAGATTTACTCTACTGAGTTTAGAAGGAAAAAACATTTCTCAGTAGTGCTCTGATTTTTTCTTTTTGTCGTTTCCACAACAGATTCTTGAAGACACATGCATACGTCAAATGGAGAATAACAAGCTTTGTCTGGAAGCCTGCCTACAACAACTTTCTGTCAGTATTGACGGAATGAAGGTATCAGTCTATTATTTTTATCACATGACCAATTAACTATTCATAAATGTACTTGTTTTCATCGTACACATCTGTACCCTTACATAAATTGAATATCGCGTAAATTACTTTTGTGCAATTTTTACATAGATCTGCTTTTGATTGACTTTCAGTGTTTTCATAAAGAGTGAATGATTTTTGTCTGAGTTTTATCTGTTTAAATGCCATCCTACATTACATGTATAAACACATCATCTTTTTAATTTCTCAAACACGTTTGTTGTTATTGATAATTGGTAGTGACCACATGGACACTAACGTCTGCCGATAATATCAGATCTCACATCAGATCGTGAACTTAGCTGACTGGCTGCTCCATGCTGATTGGGCAGTACACCTTGAAGCAACTGATCCACCATCTTGGTTCCCCAAAAGTTGATTCCTTAATTCCTTAAAGTTGAGGTATTGTATCTTCTTTTAAAACAATGCTCCCCTAATAATCAATCAGTCTTTGGATTTTTACCAGTCCTAGCAATAGGATTGTTAAACACTCAAAATCCAGTCAGAAAATATTATTGTTTTTTTTCATTGCCTTAACATTGAAGAAGAAATCCTATACGAACTACCTGTACATATCATGGGTGACCCAAGATGGCAGACAGCTGCCTTAATACGTCTGAATTGTCAGCCAGTCCAGTATACAGGCCAGTAGTTCTTCTAGATCTGTGCATTGGTGTCTAGAGAATCACTAATAAAATTCTTGTGATTTCAGTTGACATCCGAGATTCCATCAGAGCCCCCTACACCCCCAGCATCCTCTAGCTACAAGCAGACGTCGTCATTACCGAGTACTTATGGTAGCTATCTGGATAACCACATTCCATTCCCGAGAACATCAGGAGCAAGATTCTCTGGCGTCGGTAAGTCTGAAGTTTTTAGAATTTAAGCAAGGCGGGCCAACCACCTAATACATCTTTGTGATGAACACAATATGTTCATGAGTTCTGGTGTTGTTAGAAAGAAAACATTCACTTCTTACGAACTCATTGTTTGAAATTGCTGATAATTTCTGGCATTAGTAAATTAACAACATATGTCTAATACATGTATCTAGTTATCTTGCTCATAACTTTGCTTATTATCTTCATTGAATTTACCCATTTTATTTATTTGTCAATGTTTTCACCATTGTAGATAAGTTGGTTGTATTTCTTCGACCAGGCACTATTAAGAAAAGTGGTAGTCATCACACCACACCAAGGTAGATTTGTTTTCGTTGTATTCTGCATAACAAGTTGCCACTGTCGAGAGCTTGAGTTAAGGTCACTCTGTGTTTTCCTTGACTGAGGCACATACTTGATACAAACCATTCAAATGATGTGACAGTGTTTAAGCCAGCCGAAGTTAACAGGTTCAAGTAAAACTATTAAAGGTCTTTTGTTTAGTGCTCAGAAAATTTCACATACACTGTATTATTTGTGTAGCAAATGTGTAGCAAACATTATTCTAACCCTAACTCCCTAGGGGGTGTGCAAAATCATATTGAAATTGGAGGATTCAGGACTGTTAGGGTTAACAATATATTTACCAATTACAAGCTATGTGTGTCCTTATTCATTATAGTTTGAAAAAGCAAGGACCCTTCTTGAACAAGTCAGCCGTGAGATTTATTTACAGTATATACATGATATAATGTAATGTTTGTTTTCTAAGTTAACACAGTGTGATTGATCTGTTTACTAAAGCCCTGTCCGCACTGGATTTTTTTGGTCAAACTAACCGAGACTATGGGTACTTTTCCCATTTTAAGTCCAGTGCGGACAGCCTAGGACGTTTTCCTCTCAGTTACTTTTCCTGAGTCCAGCGGTAACTTTTACTGGCCAACTGCTGCCCAGGAAAACTGACCAGGCGCCCGAGACGATAAGTCCAGTGCGGACAGTGCGAGTCGGTAAAAGCGGCTCGGGAAAGCGTTCATCCGGCCCAAGCGCCCTGTTATGCATACAGAGACCGCACGAACCTGCACGTGCAGTGGCCGAACATTTTGTAGAAACACACTGCAGTGTATCATCAAGTCCGAGCTGTAAAATCTCGTTAAAATATATATTTCAACGGACAAATACATACACAGAGAAGAGAGATCACGTTCTGAGAATTAATTTGCGGAAATTCTCTTTCTCCACCGATGTATGTTATTTTTTACGATCCAAATTTGTCCTGATACGCTACTGTAGTCATGCACGGAACATCATGGTCCGGTACCGTACGTGGGCCGTAGTCACTGGTTCCTGGCCCACATCATAGCTTCGATTCTATAAGCATGCGATGGGAACCAACGAATACTGATGGCACTGCTGCCGCACGGAACATCGTACAGCGGCATGGCTTCGACGACGTGCATCACAAATGCGTCAGAATTATAGACCTTTTCGTCATGATTTAGCGTGTCAAGATGAAATAATATCGTGTAAACAATTATGTTGTGCATGCAAATGGTGTGTGTAATATTACTGTGCGTATCGGCGGCTGAAAACGTGATCGGCAATTTGTTTTCTGTGTACGGGTGAGTCATTATACTGACACTGTGACAGCTCGGTTACTTCTCCCACGCGGTCTGGGTAAATTTTCCCGTGTCGAAAGTCCAAGTGCGGACAGTGGTCACATTTGACCGTTTCTCATTTTACCATCGTCTCGGTAAAACCTTCCAAAAAAAAGTCCAGTGCGGACACGGCTTTATGCTCATGTTTTTGCCAAAATGTCCCAATTTTTTGGTGAAAAGAATCGATGTGTGAATAGAGATTTTATCTACTGCGTTGACATTGCCTTGCCTGATGTTTCGTACATACCATTCCATCATTACTTTGACTGATGAGATAACCTCCAAAATGGTCACGATGCAGAGGTATACTTGAAATTTTGAGTTATTCTGTGTCTGTGTTATCCATGTTGCAGGGCCCTGTCATCTCTGAGCACGATCAACTTGTTAAGGCCATTACCCATAGGGCAGGGCCCTAGCAGCCAATCACCAGAGGTCTTGCCATCACTATTGCGCAACTTCTACAAAGAGAGGGAAAAGGTGACTGAACTTTTCCTTTTTTCAACAGCAAAGACAGAGTAGGAGAATAGCACATTATAGCAGACCCTTCCAGAACTTACATATGGACTGCTTTCAAAGGAATTAATGAGCCAATTTGGCTAAATTATCTTATCTTTAATCCTCGCATTTCCCATTTAAGGTCATTAATTTAAACTTACAGAATAAGTTTGATGAAGAAATCATACAAACAGTGATAAAGTAGAACAAATCTGCCTACATTGTGACTGAATTTGTTTTTAAAGTTTGTGTCGATTTAATGCCATATGTTCTAAATCTGGGAACATTGTACTAGTTCTAGGCACTTTTTATACAAATTGTAAACTTATACTGCCTCATTGAAGTAGTGCGTACATTAATGATTGCAACACTCCATACATAGTCTGCTTTCAGTTTTCATTGATGTTTTCTTTTACAGAAACAGCGCCGGATCGGTAGAAATCGCAAGAAGAACTTCGGTTCTGACCCCTCCCTGCCTTCCAAATCCTCCACCACTACTGGTAGTGCCGCGGCTAGCAGCCTTGTTGTTCTGTACAGCGCAGTGGGTCTGACACCAGTACACCAAGAACTGGCCAAGAAATACCAGTAAGTCACATCATAGAAATGTGTGTTTTCTCACTCCATGGTCACATCGAGTTACGATGGGTGCAATCAGAGGACTGCATGTATTTTGTCGGTCACACCACAAACCAACGCAACATGGATAGTTGCTGCACCAAGATGTGATGTATTGTGCACACAGTCCATACACAATATGTCACTCTGTGCTGAGGAAAAAGAATCATATTTGTGGGTTCATTGCTCAAAAATGGAGATGGGGATGGTCCCGAATACCCTGTGAAAATATTCCACCAGAAACTGTTGCGATCAAAAGAAACATTTGTTGAAGAGTTCTTGAGTACTTATGTTACGTGTGTAAGCGATAGAATCCAGTTACAAGACCATGAAATTGTGCATGTGTTTTCTCTGTTTTTCTCAAATTGTATACATGCAGTAGCAACTGAGCACAAATTTATAATAGCAAACTTCCACAGGTTAGTTGTTATGCACCCTGCTTTTAATGTAAGATTATTGAGCAATTGTGTTGCTTCTAATAAAAAAAATATACAAAGTGCAAATGATACTCCATATGAAGGGTTGAATCTGGTCATTTATTAATTCTTCTCTGCTGTATTTGTTATTGTTTCTTACTTAGGTTTATAAGACACAACATTCCCCTGATGTGCACCTTGAATGCTGAAGCAGCCGCCTCCGTTGGAAGGACGGACCTTGTGCAGGTAAACAAACTGAATATACATGATCTAGAATTAATATTCATGAATTGGCCATGACCCTATGACCTTGCTGGTGAAGTTTGTGTCTGAACTTTCCCTGTTCAGTTCTTTGTCGAACAATATGTTACGCCTGAAATAATCCATTGTAATAATACGTGTAACACTAGCTGTATACCAGTTGTGTCCAGAAAATTTGTGGTTTTTTTTTTAACATTCATCATGTTTTGAAATGTTTGAGACAGTGATGTCTTTTTGAGTACCATTGTATCTTCCAAAGTTTCAAATGTTCATTAACTCTAACCCATTTGATTGTTTCGCAAGAACAATTATATTTCCCAAATGCATGACTAGTATACATATATACAATGTAGCTCCAACTGCTTGGGTCCTGAAGTCTTGGGTCCTCCAGTCTGTGTTTTTTTATCTGAATTAAATTGCTGGTCCTGTGCTCTTCAACAACGTTGCTTTTTTTAAAAAATAAATTTCCTGCTATCTGAAAAAAAACCCAGTTTTTATTTAAGGCACAAACAGATCTGCCTTGTGAGCAGACTGTCTCCCAGTCCACAATTATCCAGGATACTGATTAACCAATCCCGTAAGAACAGAATTATTTTTTGGCCGCAGGTAATTAAAAACTGTAAAGTAATAATTTAATAACTAAACATGGGCCGATTTTTAAGTTTTTCTGTCAATGTCTCATTCAAAAGTGATTTTTTTTTTGTATTGCTTGAAAAATCGAAATTCAGAAAAGGAATCTAATTATCAGGATGAAACTCAAAAACAGCACAAGGAACACAACTTAAATACGTAATTTAACTATACTATCACATGAACTGAATCCTGCAAACTGTACAAATATGCAGTGAACTTTAAGAATTTGTTGATATTTCTTATGATGTGTAGGTATGGTCTTTAGCTGCTCTATCCAATAGCAGTGAGTTGCAGCCTGACTCCGATGCCGACGGGGAAACGCCGTGGGCCCAACATCCATTTGGGCGACAGCTGCTACAAACATTGTAAGTAAATTTCTGGAAATCACTTTGTTAGATGTGTCAATCAACCAGCAATCAAGTGTTGGATCCATGTTGAAAAATATTGGTTTCAATATGAAGAAGGTTTACATAACCCCCGAATTTGTGTGTGACTTCTACTTCATGAAAATATCAATTGGAACTTCATAAGCAGTCATAGGTTCACATCCCACTTTGTAATTTTTCTATGTCCAACTGAAAATTAAATTGATGATTACATCAGCTGAATCAAAGCACATGTACTTAGCTTTGTTGAATGGGAAGTAAGCATGGCATGTGGGTCATTCTATAAACTTAGGTTCCAAAGTGTGATATTTTCCTGTCCCTGTTTACCTTGGTACTTCAAGTATCATTATTAATGATTTCAAATGATTTATTTGTTGGGTAGGTATTTTCCTATTCATTATCACTCTTGGAGGATGACTGTGAGTGCATCAGAATTATAAAATTATAGATATCAGAAAAACAGGGACAGGGAAAAAAATAGCCTTTAGTTTAAAGAAAGACCCACATCTGAATCTGATGCTGGTGACAACAATTTTATGGGTTTTTTTTTCACTCCAGCTTAAGAACACTGTTCCGGTGCTGACTCAACTCAGCCATCCATCCAAATTAGGCTGCGTCTAGGTTCATTGGGCACTTGTAGAAAGCCCTTTACCTTTGTGGTTCATTCAGTGATTTATAATAATAAGAAAACTGCATCCTTACTGAGTGATCCCTGTTTGCTATTTGCCAGGTTTAAAGCATCACTAACATGGTTATCCTTTTGACTTCAGACACAATCTCTGGCAATGCAGCACATGAGCCTTATTCACGAGTTGGCCAGTTTTGTCGAGTTACCTGAACGTATTTCATTTAGTGTTAACTGTTCAATGGGATGGCGCCAGACTAATTATGCAGGCACAATACAGCATTATTTTACTGTCTTTTATTTTTAATTTGGCTTTAAACAGTAGGGAATTTTTAGTTACAAATAATTCATTGAAGCAGACTGGAATTAATTATGAATTAACTTGCTTTCATTTCTCTCCATAAGTTCCAAAAATTAAGATTTTACCTCACTTTCAATTCAATATGGCCGACTCGTGAATATGGCCCATGAAGCTTTGTGGTTCTGACAAGCACTTTGTGAGCAACGACGTCGACAATTTGCAAATCAGCTAAATGAGACGAGAAATCTCAGTTGGTACAGCATTGGTATAGTGTTCCAGAGGTTTCAGATGCAAATCCTAATCATTTATCTGTATACTGAGTGTCTTAAGTAATTCATTGTAACTCAGTTAGTAGGGCACATACATGTAGGCAGTGAGGCCTACATTATTTACCTAAAATCAGTTTTCCCTCTCTCTGACTAGATTTGACCATTATAGTAGCCTGCATGACGTCCAGACTCTGGCCATGCTCAGCTGTGCTTTCGGTTCCATCTCAATCCAGCCCAGTCTGCCGGCTGGAGGCAGCAGCCAATCACAGGACGTCAAAAGTGTAAGTCTCATCAAATATACGTACAATCAAGTGAAAGAAGGGAAAGAGAGTTTTTTTCGGAATATAAGCTGCGGCTTATACATTGATTTTGCCCATGAAAATGTTTACTGCGGCTTATACGCAGGGCGGCTTGTATGCTGAGCCTCGAAGAATATAAATGAGATTTAACGAGTATCGACCGTAAATGTTTTGATATAACTTTTTTGGCCCTGTTTTATAGCTTTCGTAGTGCAAATTGAACTGGTCCAGAGCTTTTTTACTTTAGAATTTGGAGGCCTTATTTTTTACAAAATTGAAACCGCTGCGGTCGGTGCGGCTTATACTCTGCGCGGCCTATATTCCAAAAATTACGGTAGTTACATTGTAACTTTTGATTGTTGGGACTTATTTTACAGAAGACTTTCTGGTTTATCCACTGAGCTCTTAACCCTAACCTTCCCAACTCCAGCAAAACCCATCCCCCCCCCCCCAATTTTGGTGGATTTTGGGGAACTTAGTCCTGCAGCCCTGGTTTGGCTAAATATTGATGGAGTATAAATGACTTGGGCCTTGATGCATAAAGCAATGCATACAAGCAGTGTTATTGATGGATTGTGGCAGACTTGGTCCAATTCTTAGTAAAAGACAGTAGGGAGTTAGGGTTAAAGTAAAAAAAACAACTCAGGCTTGTAATGTGTATGATTTGAGACATTCTTCACAGTCTCATTTTCTTCATCTGTTGGTAGTATCTTGTGACAGACAGTACGGATCCAATCTTCACCAAGGAATGGTCCAATGAAAAGTCGTCCCAGGGGATGAGTTTCTCAGAGTCGCCTGACGATTATCGCTTCGGTGAGAACAGAGACCCGGAACAGATTGAGACGGAGCAGCACCGTCTCAGCACAAGGTGAGAAATAACTGCATTATTGTCATGGACTCTGTGCACAAGTACCCCCTCAAGGGTTACAAAGGAAGAGTTGGGGAGACTACAAGGAGGCACATTGGAACGCATTGCTGACATTGTCTGACACTCACATCAAGACGCTATAGGTTTATGATCATCCAGAATCAAACAAGCTGTGCTTAATGTGCACCATATTCGCGTCAACCAGTATGCGCACCTTACGTGTCCCTCTCACTGGAGACACTAGTTGCCATCTACTCTTCGTGCTTTTGAGCTTCAGATTCAAAAATAAAATGAACTCATACTCATACTCATACTTCAATTCTGTAAATGTTCCCTCCATTCACATCATGCACAAGTGCATGAATGTTGGGCTTCTCAAGTCAGATTTTCTTCTTTTTGTCGACACAGTCACAGCAGTGATTGGTGAAAACATCATGGGGGGGGGGGGAAGGGGCCTGAATGGATCAGTCTGTGGCTTCACCAGATTCAGGTTTCTGATTCTTGAAATCAATATTTGGTTATGCCTTTCGTTGTCGTATTTTTACTTCCAACATATTTTTTTATGTCACTATACTCTCAATGTGTCTCCTGCTTACTAGTGCAGACGTCTTAACCACTCGACTACTGAGTTTGCTGAGGTCAGCTGGCTGATTCACATTATAAAAAAAAAACATCGATGAAGGGCAAAACCCAATGTTGAGTTTATATTGCTCGACGCAGTCCCTTCCTATAAACAATTCTTGATCTTCACAGACTGTTGGAGCCTTGTCTAACTGCCCAGTTTGATGCCTTCAAGAGGAGCTATGCTGACATCCTGTATCGATGGAGACTTCTCAATGAAAGAGCCCAGGTTCTCAACTATGTGTCTTGCCCATCTCATACTAAAATCGACCTCTGTGAGTTCAGCTTTTTTGTTGTCTTTATTTTTAAGAATTCTCTTTTAATAAATCTATTAGAAAGTATTATCAGCGAATCTAGTAAAACCAAAAATATTTTGGTTTCAGACAGGCAAAGTTTTTGAATTAGTTTTTCCTGTGACAAGAATCATGAGTCACTTCAAACCACTGCAAATCATTCATTTATTTGACGTCTTGTGCGGATGGTCACTCCTACACAGTTTCAATTGTCAAACTTAATTCCAATCTGATTTCAATAATAACAATAAATTTTAGTTTGATTTAGGAAAGCCATTTTGAAACGGGTGTTACTTTTTTGTACAGAGGGTTTTAATAGTCTTATCTTTGATAACTTAGTCCCCGACTTAGTGATGATATTTAATTTGATGATCTTGTTTTTTGCACCCAGCCTTTTCTGATTTTGGAGTGATATGCCAGAAATGCAACAAGCGATCCTACAAGGTGCAGTGTGAACACTGTCGGAGTTACAGCTTCCAATGTGCAATATGCCACACAGCTGTCAAAGGTATGTCATCAAGTCTGACTGTGTAGGAGTTTAAAGATGCTGTACCGAATGTGTACCCAATATGTTCAATTTGTTTTTTCCCAACACATTTCCAATTTGTATGTTTTATTTCTCTATTTTGGAGGTTTTAAAATCTCTGAAAATATGTTTTTTATTATGGGTTGCTTTGCACCCATAACACCAAAAAGATACTTAATTATTGTCGGGCAGTAACATGTTTCAAATTTTGTAAAGTCACCGGTCTCGAGACCTACACCACTGATACCACCATAATCAGAGTCCGACAGTTTGGGTGTAGAGTTTATCATATGGTGTTGGGTTTTGCAAGAGTGAGGAAGGTTCCTAGTAAATCACTGAATGGGGTAAGGGTTAAGAATCATTGCTAACCGTTGAAGTTATGATAGTGGCACGTTTACAGCTGAAAAAAAAGTACTTTTACACAAAGTCCTTTGGACAAAATAACACTCTAGAATAGTAAAAATGAATCCCAATTTCCCCTTACTTTCAGGGTCTTCAAGTTTTTGTCTGGCGTGCGGTCACGGTGGGCATACCAGCCACATGCTACAGTGGTTCAAGACGGAAGACGTTTGCCCGACAGGCTGTGGCTGCCAATGCCAGGCAAATACCAAGCTAGTGTGTGAGAAGAGTCCACTGCCCACCGATCCAGTAGTTACTAGGTGACGACTCACGTCCAAAAAGGAAAATGCTGAGTAGATGATTTATTTTCTACAGACACTCAGCGAAATCATCAGTCCCTTTCTTAATAATGTGGTGCTTACGTAGCACTTTATACCAAAATGTTAAAGGGAAAATACAACATTTGCAAACATCAAAAAATAAAACTACCAAATCATTTTGAAATACCTTGCGGGACTGTTAGTGAATGACAGTGTAAAGCATTCTGTAAAATCATGGCACCTGGTATACTGTCATTTTCAAGAAAAGTGCTATTTTTGTATCCATTTCCAACGCTGGTCTTTTTCAAATACTGGCCCCAGTTGACCATCGCACTTGTTTGCAATCGATTACACACCTATGAACGGGTACAAGCCAGCTAGACTGGTTCCCTGACCTTACAATTCCCCAATATATGTAAACTGCTCTGTTTCTTCTTAAATGGAGTCAGGGAACCAGACTACAGGAAAATGATTGTTTTTCTTGGTTTTTATAGCATTTTCGAACCCAAACCTCAAAAAAGTCAGTGTAACTATATTTGCTATATATTTCCAACCCCCCAATTCCATCCATTTCTGAAAATTACAGCAAAAGCAAATGATGTATATTCCCTTTAAAGTGAATCAAAACTATTACAACTGTTCCTCAGGCCAAGAGACCTTTTTGCTGCAACAGCTTAAGATCAGTCCGATCTGTAGGCATGCAAGATTTCCTTGGATCAACTGATTTCCTCATTTTTCACTGGACATTTATGCCATTGAAATTATAAAGACCGTATAAAGTCTTGTAAAGCTTGGAATTTCCTCTCTTTTTTTGTTACGGTCGCATGCCATAATCTGGTCTCTACCCTCACAGGTACCCATTTATACTCCTAGGTGGAGTGAGGCAATTGCATTAAAGTGTCTTGCTCAAGAACACAAACACCATGTTCCTGTAGGGGTTTGAACCCATGTTCATGTACCATCCTACATGAGTTGAACACCATTATGTAAGCAACGAATCACAGCACTCCACATTTTTACACCTGTTCCAGGGTTGTGCAAACACTTTCTTCCCTTGGATTTGAATTTAAATATATGAAACTTTTGACTTTTGAAAGCATAAGGAGCAGCTAGTCAATGTAAACATTTATCACATGAAGTTTGCTGGTCTGAAACCACAAAAAGTAGTGCTATTAATCCTTTAAGCAGTGCCCTACAGTAAGTCGTGAGGTAAAACCAAATTGTAATTCGGTATGTCAAGGAAAATTTTATTTTGGATAGGTGATGTTGAATTCTTAACAGAAGAAAATGAGGATGAATTCACAAATTAGTTGTAATCACAACCACTCATTGGAAAAACGGAACTTCCGGCAAATTTAATCAGAGCCAACGCTTGTGGGGGTTAAGGGAGGATTTACAGCAAACTCAAGAGCAGCAGTGGGCCATTCTTCTCCCTCTAAAAATCTATCAAACTCCAAAACAAACTTATTCCTTTTATTTGTATTTAACTGATGAAACGGAGTCTTTCAGGTATGTTAGTTACAATGCATTATGTTGTTGTACCCAACCCCAACTTTCCTGCAAGCTAACCCCCCTCCCCCAACTCTCCCCCCCACCTCCCCCACTCCTCCCTCCCCCACTCTCCCCCCACTCTCCCCTTCAATTCATCTTCTGACCATTTTTAGGTGAAATTGCATTTGGCAGTATGGTAGCCTTGTCCAGATATGCCCTTGTTTTCAACTGACCAAAACTGAATAAATACCTTCTTTTCAGAGCAACATAACTTGATCTGTTCCCAACTTTTGAAATGTCTTCCATTATATGCTTTATTGTCAGACAGTATTACATTTTTCATTGATCAGTTGCTGTTTTGGAACATGTAGCTGTTAACTTTAAATTACTTTAATGAAATCATCAAGTTGCAAAAATAAGTATTTGTTAGATATTACCCTGTTTTCAGCATTGCTAATGTTGCCTAGCAAAGAAACTTTAGGCGTGAACCCTGGCTGCATGTCATATAGGAGTTTATGGCTTCTAACTTGCACGCATTGAACAGAGACATTGACAAACTGGGGAACTACCAACATAGGGCTGGATAGCTCAGTTGGTAGAGGTAGTTGGTTGCAGGTTCAAACCCCGCTCCAGTCAATTTGTTTGTTCAATTTTATACTTTTTACAATCGGACATTAAAAGAGACTCTTCAAATGTACACTTATAAACCAATTAAATTGGCCAATACTATAATGGCCATCAAATTTTAATTATTTCTTTTTCTTAAGATTGTTTTTTTTCTGTGCTGAGTTTCTGAAAAGGAAACCATGTGGTTGTGTATATTTCATTACTTTCAAGTCAAACTTGCTGACCAGAGGAAAATTGTGCTTAAATGGCAAGTATAAATGTAAATCCCTTAGGTTGGATGGATCTGTTTTAAAAACGAAATTGGAAAGTTAAATGATTGAGGTGTCAGAACTCTAAACATATTTTCCTATATTTGTTTTGTTACCGTTTGGCTGTGTGAAATACTGGAATATAATCTATATTAATTTTGATACGAAGTAGATCGAATAAATTCTTGCAAAGTTATATCAATTATGTGTCACAATCTTTTCGATAAGTGTGTCGAATTGTTTTCCAACTTGAATGGAGCAATGAGAATTGCTCCACGTTTAGTTATGGAATATTTAATTTGAATACAAATTTCGAAAATTTGCGACCCAACAATAATTTAGGGGCATCATCTTGTCTGCGCAAAAGCAACCCAAAATAGCGTGTGCTTTTCAGAGGGTTGAAAACGTCAAAAAGGGGGGGGAAATGGCTTTTCCATTTAACTAAATTATACAATTTGAAAATTCGTAAGGAGAAAAAATCGAATAAATTATGTTGAAGAGCACGGGTAGAGCAACTTTAATGTCAAAATAAACAACAAAAATAATAAGCATGTTATGACGTTACACAAAGAGAAGAATTGTGGGGTCTGCTCATTAGTCCGACGCCTCATATAGGTACTAGTATCTAGGTCCGACGGCTCAAGCCAGACGCCTCAGCTCAGACGCCTACGGTCCGACGGCCATTATTAATTAATACAAACATTGCGTAAATACAAACATTGCGCAAAATGTCAGAATGCGCTCCTAATTGATAGAGTTAGCGATTACACATTGTCGTAAAAGAGACGCTCCAGCCCCCCCCCCCCCCGGATTTACGCCCGTAGCGTCAACCCTTGCGCCAAAAACTGCGCGCTGGCGGACTGATCTGCGGCCAGTAAATTGTTAATTCATGTTATGCACAGTGCGCCGTTCGTAAGTAGACAAATTCTCGTACTTAAAAGTTAGTATTTTTTTTTTAAATCTCGTTCTTGCCTTGTCAGACAAATGAACCTTTTCTGGTAACGGTCCATATACCTCCGACGCCTTATAGGTCCGACACCTCGTTTTTCCGACGTCGGACTTTTACACTGAGGCGTCGGACTCATGAGGCGTCGAACCTATCATGAGCTAAATAAATGTTATGCCTCATAAGTCCGAATAAGTCCGAAATTTCGAACTTATTGTGAGCAATGAATTGTGAGCAATTAAAGCTATGTAGAATACTGCCCGTGACCTATCGGATTGACACGCCTCGATCTGACCGACATGTCGGGTTTAACAAGTAGTAGACGGAGGCGAGGATCTGTCCGTGGTGTCTCAATATAAAAAGCAAAAATGCAATTTTTTGCTTCTCTGCTACTACAAAAGCAGATTTACTTTTCACCCTACACTGGCGGTTCAAAAGCGGACATCTTTTCCACTTAACTTCTACAAGAAAAGCCGATCGAACATTTGAACAAATCTATTTTTTCTACTTTTCTGCTTTCTGAGAGAGCTGATCGACCGTTTCAGCCATGGTGGTTCAAAAGTGGCCATTTTGTTTTCTGCCATCAGAAAAGCATACTGAATGCTTTGTCACGGTGCACATTCAAGTTTTAAAAACTTTTGAGGAAGAGAACATCCTAAAGAATATTTTTTTTCCACCCATATTTCATTTTTTGTAAGTTTTGATAGTGTCACATACCCCTGTGAACATAAAAAAGTGCGATATCTCACTCTTAAAATGATAAAAGTGGCAACTTTTAAAAACGCGTTAGTTATATGAAGGAGAAAGCAGTCAACTTGTTACTGCGTGCAGCACCCATTAGTGGCTTAATTAGAAAATAAAATTCAAAATGAAAAAAAAATTATATTTTGGAAATTATGATCAGTGAATTTGACCCCAAAACACCAACAAGTGCATGTTTTGATAAAATTAGTGCGATAGTTAGGATTCCCGCCGATTCCTGCCAAGATTTTAATTCCAACGTTTCCACCCAAGCCTAAGATTTACGTTGATGCCAGGCGCGGTTCTAGAACCAATATTTGGGGGGGGGGGGGCTAGCAGGGTGGATCCATGTAGACCGATTAGGCCTCCGAAAATCAATAGTGGGGGGGGGGGGGGTCCCCATGCCATATTTTCAATGGGGAGCGCCAATAAAATCCTAAAATCGTTCACACTATATTAACTACAAATGCACCCTCGTCACGACTATTTCTTTAGGGGGAGACCGTTCGCATGTACATCACAATCCTTCTTTTGCTAATGCAATGTTTTTTTACGGAATTTATTTGGGGGGGGGGCAAAATGTATCTCATAAAAACGAACTTCGAGAAAATGTATCTCATAAAAACGAACTTTGGGAAAAATGTATCTCATAAAAACGAACTTCGACAAAATGTATCTCATAAAAACGAACTTCGAGAAAATATATCTCATAAAAACGAACTTCGACAAAATGTATCTCATAAAAACGAACTTCGACAAAATGTATCTCATGAAAACGAACTTCGACAAAATGTACTCATAAAAACGAACTTTGGGAAAAATGTATCTCATAAAAACGAACTTCGACAAAATGTATCTCATAAAAACGAACTTTGGGAAAAATATATCTCATAAAAACGAACTTGGACAAAATATATACTTGATGGCACTACAGGGCTTTCGTAGACATCTGAATGTTTTTTCTCCTCCAGAAACTACCACTCTAAATCCGTGTGAGCTGGCGGCTCTGGTGGCCGATCCTTGCCCAGGGAGGCAATGTGTATGGTTTCAAGGCGGTGTCCACTACTGCAGTTCTCAGTAACAAAACCCTCTCGGGTGAGTCCAGGGGAAACTGGCCATAGTTGAGCGATTGAGGGCGCTGTTCCACGACATTGTGGGGCCCAAACAAAAACTGTTGTAAAGCCAAGGCCAAGTTCGCGCAAGGACCATTAGTCGACTAGTGGATGGTTTGTAACGTACTTTACGCCTGCGCACTAATATTGCAACGTTAAACGTCTCAAACGCTGGTCAAAATGTCATCCGAAACTTCTGGATCCTGGCTCCCAGCTGTACGTTATGAATGCGCGCGGCTATTGGTTACCAGCGATGCAACCAGACCCAGTAGGTTGGTTCCATTGATCTCTTGGTTCCAAATAGTCGACTAGCGTAGTCAACCACCGTCGACTAGACAGATATCGGGCCAACTTTAGTCCAACTATGCTAAGCCAATGGTCAGCAATAGTTCTTGTGCGAACTTGCCCAAAGGTTTATCAGCGCAGATTATAATGTTGATAGAATATTTTCGAGAAAAAAAACCCAATTTCTAAGATCTATATTTATTTATTCAGATTTAGGCAAAGTCATTGTTTCAACCAGTAAACGTGTCATTTCTGCTGTTTTTACAGACAGTGACACCGTAACAGCGCCCCCATTTGGCCCCAATAATCCATTTAGACCTAATCCGTACTACGGGGGCCCCAAAACGACGATCCTTTTTTTTTTGTTGAGGTCAGAGGCGGATCCCATAGAGGGGGTTGACTTATTGCTGCACCAACGTGCCAAAGTATTTTGGCTAATAAAGAGGGCTAGCAAGAAAGATTTGACTGATTATATTTGGGGGTTGCACCATGTAATATTTCTAGATTTCTTTATGAAGTTCTGAAGATAACCGGAGTAAACTCGACGTTTCGGACAGTGTGCTCGGCCGTCGATGTGATCAGAGCAAAACCACAAGTTTTATAAAATAAATGTAGAAATGAGATGGTGTGCAGAAGCGGAAGAAAATATAATAATAGAAACAAACGAAACCGGTAGCGTAACATGTCTAATTTGTGGATTTTTTTCCTTCTAAATTGCAGCCCTCCTGCCAGTTACCATCGAGCACGGCTACCAACGATATCGCCATGAAATTCAACAACACATGAGCAAGTTCAATCAGGACTAAACAAACATTAGCTAACCATATGCTGCAATGCTGCCGATATTTCCTATCCTTTATCAACAATAGTCGTTTCCTTATTCTGAAAATGGGCAATTGTGTATTTTGATACCTTATATACTTTATGGGCCCAAAACTATCGCTTTGTACAACGCCCTCGTCGAGTGCACGACGATATTCTTTGATGCACGACGTATATTTTGTTCGTTCACTGTAAAATTCTGCTCCGAGTTTAATCACATACTCACTCGTTTTGTTTTCTTTTAAATGTTTAGTCTAAGACATGTTCTGGAATTAGCACAGTATATGAAAGCCTGATAGTGCCATTAATAATAACATATAAAAAAAAGTAAAAACAATATTTTAATGTATTGTCCGAGACAGTTGATAACGAATATGTGATAAAAGTGGGTATTTAGCCTGTCATTTGCCTTCAACTCGATACATCACTCTTATTTGCATTTACATGATGGTACTAATGGGCAGAAGTACGATGCATAAGACATCCATCATCTAAACATGTCGTATAGATTCAAACATAAGAAAAAGTGTGTACAATGTTTTTAGAAATGTGTTCAAACTCTAAACACAGTTTTTACATTGTAATTCTTTAAAAGAATTAAGAACATAAAGTATTAACTTTGATTTGTTTCTTTGTGAGATATGAATAAAAATTGAGAAACCACTGTAGTGATTCATTTGACTACCGTGTCAATTTCTTTTTTTTTGTATTGAGGACCAGTTAAAGGGGTTCCTTTTATAAGAAATAATTAAAGACTTCTAAAATTTCTTTTAGAAGTTTTGCAGTTTGCAATTCTTTTGAATAAAGGCCTGTTTTACAGGAGAGTGCACTCAACAATTGCAATTTAGCATTTTCACATATTATCATATTTCAAGTTTGTTGGAGCTGTCGATATAATTATGGTGTAAGCCTATCGCTCTGATAATTTTTGACAAACTGTTCGGCTTGGGACACAGCTCAGATGGGCTTAGGCCAAAAAAGTCTCCGGTTTTTGTTATGGAGCTTGCCCCAAAAGTGGTGCGGCGACGCGGGTTTTTTCCCCCAATTTGTTTTTCTTCAAATGACGGCTCATGTTGCAGATGACGCTTCGATCCCCTAAAACTTTCAAAACTATCCTTCAGCGTGGAGCTTGAGGTGACCTCAGTAAGGCCATAAGGCTGGAGATTTCTGCACCCACTTACGATCTCGACCGACACGAACATAATCGTTTATTTCGTTTCGTATGAATTCAAATATGCAAATGTCATTTTTAAGGCTGGGTTGGGGCAACCTTGAAATTATAAAGCTTGTAATAATGCGCAATAATTACTGCATTTATTAATGTTAATCGGGAAAAATTAATATTAACAAAGTTCATAAAGTACAAATGATACCATGTTCGTATGAATAAAACATGGCATTTGCTTTTGCTTCAAATCTTAAAGAGCTTAATTACTCGAATATGTTTGAATAAAAATTAAGCAAACGCTTTTATTAAAACCCATTTGCTAAAATCTGAGAAAAAAAATACTTTTTATCTTTTAGCTTTTGCTAAACTATAAGCATGTACTTTGTTTTAAATGAATAAAAAGGAGTAAATGCTTCAGATTTCAAATATGCACATGTCATTTTTGAGGCTGGGTTGGGGCAACCTTGAAATTATAAAAGCTTGTAATTATGCGCAATAATTACTGCATTTATTAATGTTAATCGGGAAAAATTAATATTAACAAAGTTCATAAAGTACAAATGATACCATGTTCGTATGAATAAAACATTGCATTTGCTTTTGCTTCAAATTTTTAAGAGCTTACTCGAATATGTTTGAATGAAAATTAAGCAAACGCTTTTATTAAAAACCATTGGCTAAAATCTGAAAATAATTACTTTTTATCTTTTATCTTTTGCTAAACTATAAGCATGTACTTCGTTTTATATGAATAAAAAGGAGTAAATACTTCAGATTTCAAATATGCACATGTCATTTTTAAGGCTGGGTTGGGGCTACCTTGAAAATATAAAAAGTACATAATTCTGCGCAAAAAGTACTGCATTTATTTATGTTAATCGCGAAAAATAAATATTAACAAGGTTCATAAAGTACAAATGATACTATGTTCGTATGAATAAAATCTGACATTTGCATTTACTACCGGGTATAGGCCTACCAGTAGCATTTACTCGCATCTGTATGAATACAAATTAAGCAAACAGTTTTGCTGAAACCATCTGCTCTTGAGTAAATGGCCTGCACAATGTAAGGGTTACAGGTTTATAAGTTTGCAGAATATAAAATTATCGTAACCGAAACGGAAAGCGGCACGTGTGTGCGCAGCGCGTACATACTCGGTGCGCATTTCTAGCTTCGCGCGCGTTGAGCTAGGTCATGTGCTGGAGGACAGTATTTTAGCTGTATAACTTTATAGCCGTGTCCGAAACGGCCTTCCAGAAATACGGCTACGTCTATTGTCAGCGCGTCCCCGCGTATTTTCAATGGGCACAGACCTAGACCTAGCTGTCGACAGCTGATTCGAATGCAGCCTTAGCTAATTTTGTTGCGCGTCCACGAGAGACCACAAAAATGGCGCACATCGCACAGTGTTTTTATTCTATATCTAGGCCGTATACAGACTGCAACCGCGCCACCGCGCTCGCGTTGCGTTTTAGGATGAGCTATAGAATCGATTAAAAAAAAATGTACTTGATACGTACTTCCGAGTACCGGAGTCGATACCAAGTCCAAGCCAACGAGTCCGTGCCAAAATTCGAGTACAAAGAATCGAGTGCGAGCCGAGTCCAAATACGAGTAAGATTACGTAAGATTACGAGTAAGATTACGAGTACGAGTACTACAACACTGTAAAAGGCAAGGTTTTCGTCATGTTCAAGAGCTCTTTAACTTCGGTAAGATCCTTTTTTTTCTCTGTTGAATTCTAACTTGGAAAGGCACTGGTAGCCTTTAAGATAATATGCAGTCGTCCCTTGTTTATGATGTCATGGTTTATAAATAGTCTTGGCATTAAGCGCCGTGGACGGCTCCTACTGCGCATGTATTTTTGTGCGAGTTACCCCCATCGTCCACAGGTAGAAAATGAGTGCGCCTTCGACTTCTCTTGTGACTCGACTGTGCAGTGACCACGCTCCACACAACTTGCAGCCAATCAGGGTTAAGGGAAAACAATCCAATCACAATTAAAGGGGCGGGGTTTAGGACAACTAATTTATTGTAAGTGACATGGTTAAAAGGATGTGTTGAGTTGAATAAAGGGCCAGGGAGAGCTAGTCTATGTAATAGACGCTCGTTGAAGACGAGCGTCTATCACATGCGTGCAGATTCCACGATTAATTATGCAAGACGGCCGCGTACTGACCACCAAGTTTTAACCAATCAACAGGCGTCTACTATATCGTTCAAGTATGTCTCTGTTGACAAAAGTTGGTTTCATGGAGGCCGCCATGTCTGCTGAGTCAGCTGACAGCTGTTGACTAATCAACATCCTCCGTCACAATCTGGACGGAAAATGACTGTAAACGGCTGTGATTGGCTGATGTGCTGCGTTGCATAATATTTGCATGCACGTATGTATCAGACGTTCGTACGGAGCACACGGCTCGCTCCGTAGAACGGGTGATACTCAGACTAGGGAGAACTGGTTTGGAACTGAAACGATACGGACGTCCGTGTCTCTCTCTTGCTGTTGTAACAAATACATGCAGTGTAAGTGATAATTTCTAGTCTGCACTGTAAATTACGGAGATTGGAATCAGCACCGTCGCCACGCTACCCATTGACAGACCGGTGCTGATTCCAAGCTGATATGACTACAAATACATATAAATGATAAACCGCTCGGAGGACAGTAAAGGTCTGTTACAATCTGTTTCAATTCTTTAGGTAGGACTCGGGAATGAACCGGCAGTTGTAGCTGTGTAGAATGACGAAGTTGCAATTTATAGGAATAGGATCAAAAAGATCACTTTTCATCTCTCAATACGGTACATTGTGTAACCCGCGGAGTGCGAATTTAATAAGTTTCCTTCATTCTCTGGACCTATTGTCTTTAAGAATGTTCACAGTCAAATGTTGCCGTTTAAAACTCAACGTTTGCCCTGAGATTTTCATTTATATTTCTGGATTCTTTCACTAGATCGTCAGATTCCACCATGAAGGTTTTCTCTGCGGTTTTGGTCCTCGTGTTGGCCGCGGCTATTCTTCAAACCAGTGAGTATATTTTTGAGACCTGATTTTTGAGAACAAAAACTGGCCAGATTCTCATGTGAGATTTAATTTTCCAACGAAAAGGGACCCGAACGTTTAGGTATACAGAGCTTGGACACCGAAGCAGACTGCTGTGACTGGGTCTGTGTTTTTTTTTGGGGGGGGGGATGGCTATGGGTCACTCAAATGTTTTCCTTTCAACACAATATTTCATGGATCCTATTCGGAATTCAGTAAGCCAATTCGACTATGGGTGACCATAGACGTAGTCGTAGACCTGAAAGCACGTTTCTGATGACGCGCCGTATACATGTACTGTAAATATATACGTGTACTGTCAATACGTTCAGAGCATTGTACATGATTTTACGTACAAACGGAACATTTCGAAATTGAAATTTGGCACAATGCACAACCCTCTCTCCTAATTTTTTCTACTTCGGCATGCGCAATGCTACCCATGGTCCGTATTTTGATAGGGTCTTAAATTCACGCTACACCGACCTGTGATAAGTATCTAATTATTAAATCTTCAACTATGAACACGTACATGCGCGTTTGGGGTCAGCTAGTGTACCCAGTTGAAAACATAACAAAACAAAACACAATCCTGCTTCTTTTCGAATTTCGTCTTTTTCGAATTTCAATTTTTTTGTTAACGGTCGTTTTTTTATAATCTAATTTTGTTTTCATTTTAGATACAGCTGCAGCAGCATGTGATGTTTGCGGTAGCTGTCTAAATTGCGGAAACCATGGTTACTGTGCGGTATCATTCGGTACAGCGGTGTGTTACTGTGATGCAGGATGGAGGGGGACTCTCTGCGACGAACTTGACCCAAACCAGATACCCGCCGTTTCATGTAAGCAATACAGGGATGGTGGGAAGGCTTTTCTTGGTACCTCTGACCTTCGGCACACACCTTTGAGGTGTGTTTTGTTGTGCTAATTTAATTTACAATAAAAACACAAGAGGTTTATATACACTAATGTATGTCTTCGTTGAACAAAAGCCTATTACGATTTAAGGGGCTTTTGTAAAGAAATAAGCGACAAAATCCTGGACACTACACTACACTTGGGGGCGCTCTTCAGGATATAGATGTATATTAATGTATACTCGCGCTTACATCAAAAAGGCGCATTTTTAAAGCTTTGTTACTTTGTTTCTCCACTTTTCAGTGCTATTGAATACATTTTTGTTGATGGGATGTTCGGAAAATATCTCGAAATCTGCATTTGTTTTTCTCATCACGAAAAAAGGGTGTGTGTATGGGGGGGGGGGGGGGGGGGAAGGGATGCTTCAATAGCCCATACCCGTGGTTAAATATAGTCGGAGTATATACCCCCACCCCCCTCCCAGGATTTACGCCCTTGGTTAATGTTCGTTACGTTTTCTCTTTCCAGCACCCTGTGACCCCAACCCTTGTCAAAACAATGGACACTGCAATCCTCATAATGACGAGTACAACTGCACCTGCATGGCGTATATCACTGGTACCAATTGCGTAGGTATGTACCGTGTTGCTTCTGACATACAAACCATGGAACAATAATCGATTGATTGATGAATAGATTAATCGATCCATCCATCGATGAATCGATTGATGCGTTCATAAAATCTAGAATTATCAATTTTAAAAAAATCGATTGATTGATCAATTATCGGGCAATCATGATCAATTGATCTGTCCATTGATCGATCAGCTTATTGGTAAATTAATCGATGGATTGGTCATTTATTTGCTTGATTGATTAATCGAAGAATTTTTTTTCGTATGACGCATAATCGTTCGCAGGTTTTGGAAAGTTTTGCGAAATACGGACTCCTGACTATGAAGTGAAAATCAATGCCATGTGGTATCGATTACTTGTTCAATTAATCGTTTGACTGATCGATCATTTGACCCCTGACCCCTCACTGCAGGGAGCAAGACCGACAAGTTATTTGCGTGACGTTTATTTGACCATGACATTTTTACTTAAGTCATGTAACTACATGTACCAGTTAAACGTTAACATACGAGGACACTAGTACCAGAAAATGTACATGATATTACCAAATGCACCATTGGCAAAATCTGTTGCGAACAATGGTTGAAATATACTGAATTTATGAAGCTGTTTATGAACAAAATACCGGTAAAATGGATGACGTCTGAATGTTTTTTTCTCCTCCAGAAACCACCACTCTGAATCCGTGTGAGCTGGCGGCTCTGGTGGCCGATCCTTGCCCAGGGAGGCAGTGTGTATGGTTTCAAGGCGGTGGCCACTACTGCAATTCTTAAACAAAACCCTCTCGGGTGAGTCAAGGGGAAACTGGCCATAGTTGAGCGAATGAGGGCGCTGTTCCACGACATTGTGGGGTCCAAACATATTTGCCCTCGTCAAGTGCACGACAATTCTTTGATGCACGTATTTTTGTTTGTACATGAAAAAAATGTGCTCAGAGTTTAATCACATACTCACTCGGTTTTTTTTTTTTTACATGTTTAGTCTAAGAAATGTTCAGGAATTTGCACAGTATGAAAGCCTGATAGTGCCTTTAATAATAAGATATACAAAAGTAAAAGCAATATTGCACAGTAATGTTTGTTGTTCCGAGACAGTTGTTAATGAACGTGTGATAAAAGTGGGTATTCAGCCTGTCATTTGCCTTCAACTCGATACATCACTCTTATTTGCATTTACAATTTATACCAGATGGTACTAATGGGCTTCAGTACGATGCCTAAACCAGTCACAGACATCCATATATCTAAACATGTAGATTCAAACTCGAGAACAAGTGGGTACAAAGTGTTTAGAAACGTGTCTAAACTCTAAACACGGTCTTTACAGTGTAATTCTTTGTGGGATCTAAATAAATATTGAAAATTCATTGTAGTGATTCATTTGACTACCGTGTCAGTTTCTTTGTTGTATTTAGTACCAGTTATAGGGGTTCCTTTAATAAGAAATAATTAAAGACTTCTACAATTGTTTGTTTTAGAAGTCCTTCGTTTT
Source organism: Patiria pectinifera (assembly GCA_029964075.1). NCBI lineage: Eukaryota > Metazoa > Echinodermata > Asteroidea > Valvatida > Asterinidae > Patiria > Patiria pectinifera. The sequence continues at coordinate 25,086,043 of CM057141.1, read as the reverse complement.
GCAATTCTTCGGAATTAATGGGCCTGTTACATACAGGAGGATGCACTCAACAATTGCAACTCGGCATCCTATCACAGTGCGAACACAGAAAACGCCTATTTGTATAATTATTTCAAGGCTTATTGGAACTGTCAACATATGGTGTTAGCCTACCGCTCGTAATAGTTAAAAAAGGGAAATTCAGAAGGAGATTTTTGAATTGCAGCATACGGTACTCTCTAGGACATGAAAGCAGAACAGAGAAAGAGAGAAAGACAGATGCTTAAAATCATATGATTATGGTCATGAAATTTATACCGAGTGAATAAATGTGTGTGGGCACTTGTCCACATTTCGTAACGGAAGCTCTTGTCGAGATCCAACGCAGAGTGTACAGTCGCCCGATTCACCGAGCTCCATGCGCGCATCAGTTGCACGCAGCGTAGGACTACCACTATCCAAGGTGAGATGCATATAGTACTGGCTTGTGAGCTTTTCAAAAATACCTTCAGTTTACTGCAAATCCCATGATTTCGTCTTAAGGTGGAAACAGTGGCGTAACGGATGGAAGTGGGTGGGGGTGGGAGGGGGGCTCTTGTGCTCGACGAGTTGTCAAGAAAACTAAGCTTTTAATTGTGCCCTTTTCCCCTGTAAATCGGACCCTAGTTTCGTCACTGGGTGAATTGCAAGACTCTGTATCCAGTGGCCTCACCAGACTTTTCAGTCTGGGGGCACAGGGGGCACCAGCATTTGATGGGGGCACTTAGGTGAATATATATATATTTTTACCAACCCAAATCTCAGATGGGGGCACTCGGGGGCACTAGGTTTTCCAGGGGGCAATGCCCCCTGCCCCTTGGCGACGCCACTGTCTGTATCTGTACTAAAAAAGAAAAGAAATGAAATGGCAAGGTACAATAGCCTATTTGAGATAATATGGCAGACTCAATAGGAGGGCGCTGTTTGATTTGGGTAAACTGTTCTATATTTACCCAAACCAAACAGCGCCTTCCTATTGTGGCCACCTTTATATCTCAAAGGGCTAATTGCACTATGCATCGCGCTAACGGTGCAACCCCGTACAAACCCCACCTGTTGAAGTTTCAGCTCAGTGGATATTACACTTTTTGAGAAAACAAACCATTCACAACATCATTTTGATCACGAAACAAGATTACGTCCATAGCACTCACTATTTTCAAATAAATTTGACCGAGCGTTGAAAATCACGTTTCTTAATTTCTTCTAATTGACAGCAGACCAGACGGAATAATTTCACGGGGTGTTAAGCACATGTACAATCACAAATCCAAGCCCACCCTTTTTGATGGTAATTCAGTCGGTTACTTTTGAGAGAAATGCAAATGATCATGTACGCCTTGAAACAAAAATGACAGCCTTTTTTCTCCAATGCAATAAATGGCATTACATTTTTGGGGTTTTGTGTTGCAGAATCTACTTTCATTCGACACAATGAGGATAACTGCGCAGCAGTTTCTGGTCGTACTCTTTGCAACAGCTGCAATGTTGACTGGAAACGAGGCTGGTAAATGGAAGTGATTTCTGTGATAAATTATCACGGTAACGCGGTATCAAGGAAGGCAATTCAAGCTTCCGTAATTCAGTGCAAACCGTCTATATTGGCGAAACACACCGCGGCTGATTACTCAGTGGCTACGGAACTACCGTACCCGTGCCTTTAATGGAAGCGCCAGCAGAACACTGCCATACATGTACGTACGGCCTAAAACGCCCTCTCTTGAATTATTTTTCATCGCCGAGATCGAGAGGATCGAAGGATTGAATACCCAACAACAATCTAAAATGAAAACACCACCATAAAGTACAAAACAAGTTGCTAGTTTTATTTTTAAAAGGACATCTTCTTTGTCTTGTACCAATTAACTCGCTTTTGGGTGCGTTTGTAAACTTGTGAAAAAGTAAAATCTTCGTGTCAGCAATTTACCACAGAAAAGGTCACTTAACAGGACGACAGCAAATTTCCAAAATAGGGGGTCAAACGTTTCATTCTGTCCAATTTATCGGATAAATTAATTAGTTAAGATCATATTTGTAATATAGACTGATAAAAATGCCTATATACACAAATAAATTAAAATTAAGACTTAAATTGAGTTCATATTTTTAGAAGTAATCGATCATTATTCAATTGAAAAGAATCACACCCCTTCTTTGGACGATACCATTGTAATTGCAGTTCCCGGATGGCTAGTGATTCCAGACGAAAATGTAATGGCGGCTGTACAGGTGAATGTGGAAAAAAACACAGTTTGATGGTGGGTATTTAGCCGTTCTCCCGATATCGGAGGAGAAGGACCACATCACCATGGTGTGTAAGAAGGAAGTTATCAACTGGTTCCGTGATCTCAGAGCCTGCAGGAGGATAGAATTCCTGTGTGCGTTGATGGATTGCTGCGGTCCACTGGAATTACGGTTTCTGGGAACGTACATCGAGGATTTGGGTCGGCGAGATTACGAGCGGCTCCGCGAGATGGAACTTCACGCAAATGATGTAAACTATTTGTCCAAGTTGACCAACATTTCAGATATACGGATACTTGATAAAGTACTAACGAGCCTGGCGCTTATGTATTCAACTTGTAAAGATGGTGCAAGGGTGCTCTTTAAAACTCTGAAAGAGCACACCAACACTATTTTGAACGGAGCCCGGGAGCCGTGTTCTGAGACCCACGAGAAAGTTGTTCTACTTGCCGTTATGGCTTTGAACCACCCAGCATTCACATTCAGTGAGAAGCAGGCCCTAAGAACACAGCTTTCAGCATTACTACAAGCCGTTGAAAGCATTGCTGTGGCACCTTCCGAAGTGAGTGCTTGAAGTTGAAGAGTTCATCAGCTCATGAATCGCTAAGCCTCAAATGTTGACGGTTGTTGGCTCTTGTTAAGACCTGTAAACGTGGCGTCAATTTCGCCAGTATTATATATTTACGTAACGAAGCTTTCTGTGAATTCACGCGAGCATAAGATCTTGCATTACCAAGTAATTTGAGGGGAAAAATGACCTCAACACAACAAATGTACATGCAGAACTTTTGATTTTTTGAGGTCACAACACTGTATGCTGGTAGTGGTAGTGGTACTCCCGAGTCTACTTCTAGAATTAGAAGGCACCTTTCCGTTAGCCTTCTACTGTTCTAGCATTGTGATTTTTTGGGGGTCAGTACACTATGGCTTATGCACTTTGATAGACCAAATACCTTTGTCTGGAATTCTAATTTCTGAAACACAAATCCACCCAAAAAGTTGCCCTGGTTGATCCATAACTCTCAAATGTTTTGAAACCATTGACATTTGGATCATGGGACAATTTTTTGGGTGGAAAATCTGAGATTTTACTCACCAGCCTCGCGTTTTCAATCTGACGAATACACAGGTCACGCTTCGTGTGTGTTTACGTACGTTGCGCGAACGCTGATGTTCGCGTGACCTCAGCAGGTCAACTCTACTTTCGGCTCCACAATTTGGGATGGAAGGGGGATTGTTTGCATTGCATCGTGTAACAGTAGGGGTGCTGTGGTCCAGTGGTTACAGTGTTCGACTAGTGTGCCGTGGGACATGGGTTCGAATCCTGACTGTTGGAGCATGGTGCTTGTGCTCTTGAACAAGGCACTTTACCATTATTGCTTCGTCCTTCGGATGGGACGTAAAGCCGTAGGTCCCGTGTGTTGTGTAATGCACGTTAAAGTAACACTTATCGCTAAGAGAAGGGATTTGCCCTGGTGTTTCTGGCAGTGGCTGCAATATGCACCGCAGCACCTTGTATACCCTTGCTTCATAATGGGTCTCATATTTCTCATACACTTCATTTACTTGCTAAACGCCTTGAGTACCTAATTGTTGGTAGATATGTGCGCTATATAAAACTCCGGTAGTTAAAGTAGTAGTACTAGTAGTACATATATTATGGACGTCATTTTGGCGCGCTTAATACGCTGCGCTGTATCGTTACAAGTTGGTGGACTGCTTTTAAATTTGACAAAAATGGGATAAAAAGATCCATCAGTAAAACAGTCCACCAAAACTGACAACTTGTTGTTGACCATACAGCGCAGCATTATCAGCTCGCCAAAATGACGTACAGTACATACATGTATTTTGTACTGTTGCGATGCAAAGCATACAATCCCCCTTCCATCCCAAATGGTCTAGACGAATGTAGAGTTTACCTGCTGAGGTCACGCGAAGATCAGGGCATTTCCAAACGCCATAACGTACTGACCCCCGAAAAATCACAATGTTAGAGGGCTAGGTGCCTTCTAAATTCTAGAAGTACTCCGCACAATGCACGCGCAAAATGGTAGCAGTCGTCCTGTTACCCCTACAATCTCATGCATGGAGTGTTTCTACGCAACTCTGGAGTGTGGCTATGCACAAATGTATACTACCAGCCACGTTCACGGGTACCAGGTCTAGCTCCTGTTATGTTAATTGAGATGCCCCTTATGGACCCAGATGCTGGACTACTATGTGGGATACTGTGCTGCCTGGAGAGGGGAACCCCTCTTCCCTCACTCCCCTTCCCTCTGCCCCCTCCCCCTCCTAGTGTATACATAATAGACTAGGAGCTTATTATTGAGACCCATTTAGAAGAGTGACGTCATCATGATGTCACCATCATGTGACGCCATCTTAAAGGTGCATATATAAAAGTGCATATAAAAGTAGCATTGTGCTTTGTGGTTCTGAGAGATATAGGTACAGGTACATTGTACATTCAAATTACCAAAATGGTGCACACATTTTACTGATAAACACTATTGTCTTTCAGTTCTGACTGAAGGAAGAAATTTGACTAAATACAAGTATTTCTCTTTAACACTCCTATGGAAACATGCATTGTCAGCCTGGTTATTACTTGGGTAAACATTGGTCTACCCCCATTGGTTTGTACACAGTATGCCAGGAGGTGAGATACAAACATTTTGACCATTGGTGACCTCTTAAATAGTAGGAGAATTAATTTAAAAAAATCTTTTGTATGATTAGCAGGATGTCGATGATGAGGTGAACGGCATTACAGACATCACCAGTGCGCTGAAAGAGCCCTCAAACCAACTACTAAGGGAGGTCATTGTCACCCAGCCCCAGGCTCCTGAACAGGACCCCATTGATGCAGGAGAGAATGCACTGGAAGATGGGAGCTGTAATGATGGTTCTATGATGGGCCTGGACAAGGACAAGAACTTTAGTCCTAGAGACCCAGACAACCCAGGTATGCTAAGTAATAGCTATTTATTGGTGTAATTTGAATAAGTGGTGGATTGTTACAATTGAAGTTACAGTACATTTTGTCCGTGGATTGTCAAAATCTGGACTAGGGTTTCATATGTTTACTAGTCATATTTCATTTGGATCTATGCTATAAAAAGTGAGTGTATTTTTTTTACATTTTTGTAGAAAATGTTGAACAACCCATGCGTTTACATCAGATGTAGCAGCGATTCTTTGCCTTGCATGCCTTGCCTATACATATTTCTAGCAATAAATAAGGCCCCCCAAAAAACAGTTCTGCTTCTGATTACATGCCTTTCAAAAATAGGGTCGGTACATGTAGGTCGGAATTTTTTTTTTTTCGCCAATTTGTTTATGCTGATGGAATGGGTATTCATTCATATGCGAATTTCGGCCTGAAGTATTTCCACTGCCCAACGAAAGCTGTACAAAAAAATTTCACGTTGCCTTGAAAAGCTTGGAACTTCCTCTATTCTGTTACTTCCTAGTTGCATGCCAGTATGTACGTATGTGAAGTGACAAGTCCATGCCACAATATCATTTTAGAGATACAAAATGGATATCTAGTGTGTTCACATTTGATTTGAAGGAAATAAAGGTGTTGAAATGTGAAATGACTGCGGGTTGTGCTCTAAAGCAGCTCTTTTATTTTTTAGGACCAGTATACGTTTGTGTAATAATTACAGAAAAAACGTTGGCTTCCAAGGTATAGTTACATGTAGATGGATGTCAATCTTCTCTTATTCAGCTATTATCATTGGTTAGAGCATTTTCGAGCCCATAGGGGCCTATTCTGGATGAAAGGGTCCCTTTATGTGGTGAGTTTGTGGGGACAGCATGGATTCAGTCTCTTCTTTGAAGAAGTACATGGTTCTGGAGAAAAAAAAACTTTTTGAATAGGAAAGAGCAGTGGTTATTGCACAACATGTACCCATGGAGAAATATTTCTCCATGATGTAGGCCTACCGGTGCTTGTTAACATTCAGAAAATAAATTTCAAATAAATTTCAAAAATGTTCATTATAAATACAAAAAATAATAGTACTTATGATGAAATACGTGTACATATTTACACATTTGGATATTGACCGTCAACCATATGTGTTTGACATGCACATGTAGCAAGTGTGTTTGTTTACTTTCACTTGCTCAGTGTAATCCACTGAGTGTTTCGCTAGATTTGATTGCACATTGTTAAGGAAATCCACCCCAGATTCCCAGCTGGTAGGCTTTATTGTTGTCATGGACAATCACAGATGTGTGTGTATCGATGTGTGAAGAGGAAATGTTTATTGTCATTCTGTCAACATTGTGAATACATACATGTAGGTGTAGGTGTAGTGTATTGTTAAGCTATTTAGCTATGCGCAGATGAACATGTACCGGTACCAAGAATGCTTTATAATAACTATTGATGTTTTCACTGGTGTATAACTGTACATTGTAATTTCTGTGTTCTAGATTGCTTATAGTTTCAGTTTAAAGTGTTTTTTTTATAAATGTTACATGTTTGTTAATTTTTTTATGTACAACAAAATATATACATGTGCATGTACAATACTTGTAGTACCGGTATGTACATGTACTGCACGTCTCTTAAGAGTCACATTATCACCACATTGTGCCTTCTGCACCTACATTAAGGCCAAAAAAAAGAATAGTTCTGCTTCCGGTTACCCGACCGACCCTATTTTTAGGCTGCGACCCTACAAATTTTATCGGCAATTCCAAAAAAAAAATATAAAAAAAAATTGAATAAATAAAAATAAAAACCTCATGTCTTCTGTCTGTCTTCACAAAATACCTCTCAACAACCCTTTTGCATAAAAAAAATGCTTGTATTTATTGTTTTCTTACTTACATTCGCTATTTTTTCAAAAGAAACCTCCGTTATTTTACAAATTCGCTGCGCGATTCAACTACTTCGCTGTCTATAATCACTATAAGCGCAATGCGGCGACGACTGGTTCCCGCCGCGCCGCGCAGGGGCCCATTATGAAAATGCGGTAACTAGTCTGTGCACGGCTATGCGATCGATAGCGCTAGCAGTAGCATGGGCTATGCAGCAGGCGCAGGCACGTGCTCTGTCAACTGGTCGGACTCGACATCGTAAAAATGCCAAGAAAACACCGATGGAGAAAGAACATTTTTGCAAGTTAATTCACAGATTTGATCTAGCTTGTCTGTGTATGTATTTTCCGTTTTCACGAGTTCATTTTGAGATCGTACTACTCGTATTTGGAGTGATACAATGCGGCGTGTTTCCTGAAATTTTCGACCCGTTGGCCGCGGGCCGGGTACATGTACAGTGCATCACACACTTCGGAGTTTTGGCCAGCTCCCATTCTTGACTAGCGTTGTGCCTATGGTGCGAACGACCTGAATTTTCCACAATTTTTTTGGCGAATTATCGAACGTAAATATATTGACAATAATTAAGGTAGGTTTTACTCACTTTTTGTGGCCATTTTGTGTATAGCTTTTGTAGTGCAATGGAAATAGTTCAGGCTAAAACTTCGCATATAATTGAATAACCCATTCAATCTGCATAAAAAAAATTGGCCAAAAAAAAAAAAATTCCGACCGACCGACCCTATTTTTGAAAGGCATGTAATCGGAAGCAGAACTATTTTTTTTTTTGGCCTAATCAACCATTACATGTGGGGGACATGTATTTGATGTTCATACAAACAATGCATTTGTATGTCGACATTTTAGATTCATTACAACTTGATTTTTTACACACCAGACATGCCAGAGAAAACGGATACAACAGACAAAGTCAACTGACACAAATGTATTGATACCATATGAATTAACATTAAAAGTATTGATTAAATGCATTATGAAAATGCTGATTTCAATTAATTTTCAATATACTTTTACTAGTACATGTACGTACTGGTACATGTACATGTACATTTAATTGTGGTTCTGTAAGAACCATACCATTACGACAAGGGGCACCTACATGTACATGTACTGTAGTCAATAATTCTGTACATTGTACACCCTGACCTATGGCAAAATATCTATAAATGTTCATGGCACTACATCGTAGTGTGCTTTGTGGGTCACTAGTGGAATCTGCACATGTATGTTGCACAAATCAGCTCATGTGTCACTGCATCATCAACTGGGGACCTGTGCGCTTTCCGCTACTTCTTTTTAGAGCATCCCATGGGTTTCCTCTAACTATTAACCTGAAAACCTTGTCTGACACTTTACGTCGGACACTTTACACAGTGCTCACTGTTATTGATAGAGGCAAGGAACTTGGTCACAGTGAATATTGTTGTAATCAATTGACAATTGTGTAGTGATGCGTGACTGAAATTAAATGAAACTCACAGGGGTTTATGCCAATGATAAGGAGTATCTCCACAATAAAAAAATTCAAAATTGATCCCATGGCTTTGTACAAATGTAGTTACTCCAATATTAGTCAAACAGACTTTTTTTGGGGACACACTGCGCATGCATTGTTCATACAGACATTTGACTTTCTACCAAATGTTCGTGAATGAGTCATGTTTTTGACTTTCTAATTATAGTTATTAATCACCCTTTTGCCCAAGGAAGTAAGTTACAGGTGAATAGAAACAGTGCATGTGTTCAACACCAACTGCAATAATTGGGTGCGCTGAATTCAGTGACCCCTGCAACATTGGCACCCTGTCAAGCTTGACATCCCTTTCATTCGTTCACTCATTCATAAAACTGTGATTTAACCGTGTGTAGTCCAAATATAGAACTTGAACCCTAATAACCTTACCTGAAGCTACAAAATACTGAGTAGTAAACTACAATGCAGTACTTCAGTATTTAAGTGGGTTTCAGTATATACCGGGTAAGTGGTTGCGAAGTGGTTGGCCCTGTGGTTGCGAAGGGTGATTTCTAAAGGTTAAATGAAACTACATGCACACAGACACGTTCATGTTGGCAGGCGAAATCTTTGCAAATTAATTTCTCCCGTTTAGAAGACCTTATCCTCATGCAATTTTCAGGGTTTATTTCCCTTATGATCCAAGTATGTGCTAAAAATTGTTGTGATATGTTCATTACACCTTAAATACCAAAATAGGCCAGGCTACGTGCATTTTTGAAAGTTGTAACACATGGCGTTTGCAATATCTGTCAATGTTTTCAAGCTTAATGAATATTACTAAGGTTCCTATCCATTATTGTGTGCAGTGAAAATTTGGAGAAAAGCCTCCTTCACGAGTTATTAATTGAAATATCACCCATTTTGTAAGCTTCCATTGGTCGATACCGAGACCTGAAATCAGTCAACCGTAGCACCTACGGCACTATAGGATTTTTGCTGAAGACCATTCACTTTGGTTCGGTGGGAAAAAATTCCTCATCCAAATTTTCCTTGGAGATAGTTCAAGGTGTAACACTAGCATTTGCAACAACAGATTAAGCTGAAATTTGGAATAAAGATGTAAGTGTCCAACTACTCGTGAAATAGCAACTTGGGGAAGTTCCTAGACATAATTTAAATACATAGATTTGATGACGTTTTCGAACGATTTCTTCTCGACTTTAAGGTCAGCTTTACCAGTGACCAGTATTGACATTTTGGCATCGATGATGGCGATTTTTTTAGTTTAGAAATTTCTTCTAAAGCTTAGAATTTCTTCTTCCGTTATAATCTTTCAATAATACTGAGCGTGTTTTCTGAGAAACACGACGTTCAAAGGCCATGTTTTTGGGGGTTAATGTTACAGCGTCTTAGTACATGTACATAATCGGATTAGCTTTGGTTAACAACTGATACGCTTTCACGTTCGCAACCACATGGCTCGGCTGAGTATTTGGGTAGTGCATACATAATTTATACTTTGTAGTACATGTAAGTGGTACTTTACCCCAAAGTAAGCTTAAGAGGGTTGGGTTAATGCCGACGGTTCTGTTGTGTCGCAAGCAATTAGCAGGTCAACTTGACGGGCGGCTTAACACAATTCATGTATTTTTTCCCCCTAAATTAAAACCCTCCTTTTCTGGTTGGCAAATTCAACAAAGCCACTCCAGCAGTCAAAGTCAATCAAGTGACTGTTCGTAATAGTTTAGATTGATAAGCCAGCTGTAAGCTGTACCTTCCGGTACCAGTTACCTCTTTTTAGCTGTTGATGGAATTTGACTAGTCACAGTGTTTACTGGAAATTTGACTGTTGGGGACTATTGGTGACTAGCCTGTGTGTAAAGGCATGGGAGGTGAAGAGATGGATTGTTTTTTTGACTGTCTGTGACTGTTCAGACTTTGATTTAGTATGAATGCTTCCGTAATTTCGGGGGTGATTTTTTTTTGGGGGGGGGGGTAATGCCAACATGGGTTAAAATTCAAAGAAGACTTTAACAAAATAAAACATTTAATGCAATTAGTTTGTTTTCCCATCTTACAGTTCTCATCTGCAATATTGAGGGCAAGGGCCTAAAGAGAAGACAATCAGATAAGCGATATGAGTACATCTTCTTGGTGAGTAGCAGGACAATGCTTGTTGGCAGAATTCTTAGAATGTTATATTGTTAAACGTGCCAACCTTATTAAATTACTTCCATATTATTAAGTTTTCTTTCCTTAATTAAACATTTGGAGGCATTTCAATAAATATTTTGGATAAGTAGCGGAAAAGCTTATCTGCAAAAGGTCCACTGAACCAGACATTGGTGGCATGATTCTGAACAATTTTCCTAGAATCAATTTCCTAGAATCGATAATCGAGTGAAGTACTGTACCGGTAACTTCACTGCGGGAAGTCTTTGTTCCGATAGTTGCATTCCCCGTGTTATTTTTTAGTTTGATCCTGAAAAAAATATCCTTTTTTTAAATTTCCTATTTTTCAAGCAATTCAAAAATTAAGTAACTTTTGAATGTGACATGGACCAAAAGAAATCAGTCCACATGTAGTTTTGAATTATTTTTAAAAAATTTGAGTACCGGTACTTGTGGCCCGAATGTCTGCTGGCAAGTTGGATCCATTTTTGTCCAAAATAAAAAATAAATTGTTAAAAATCAGAGGGTTACAGATCCCCCCCCCCTAAAAAAAACGTGTTTTGCTTGGAATAAAACATACATGTTGAAAATTTAAAATGAACAAATTATTTAAAAAAAAACGAATTTGTTCAAGAACATGAAGAATGTATCCAAACATACATTACAAATGTACATTCGTTGCCAAGTAGTCCTTTCAATTAAAATCAATCAAGTGGCTGTTTTCAACAGTTAAGAATTCCCAGCCTACATTAAGCAGGATTGACTGGCTGTGACTAACTTGATACAGCTATGCTTTGACTGTGAGTAATTGATAAGCCAGCTGTGCCCACAACTTCCCTGTTCATGGTATTTGAACTGACTTTGCTTGCTTGACATACATGTACTGTATGATCTGACTGCTGGTGACTGGCCTCTGTTAATAGGGAAGTGGATGGAAATTTCGACTGTCTGTGACTTTTTTAAACAGCAGGTGGGTTAAATATAAAAAATGAAAACTGCACTCGTTGTCCATGTTCAGGAACACCCTTGTTCATTGGAAAATGTGACCATTTATTTTTCTGACCACACATTGTACATGTATGTATGGTGATTAATGTATGGATGTACATACAGTATGGTGCTTGTGACCTACAAAATGTATTTCACCTGTCAGGAGTGACATTCAATATCAATTGATCATGCCAGTTGTTGACATGAATCTTCCCTTGATCTTTTCTCTCTGTACGTGTTGTAGGTTCACTGGTCGGATGGTACGGTCACCAACATAAGTAAGACACACGGCCAGCTGCTAGACTTCCATTGCAAGGTAATGTGAACCAAAAAGGTCTGGTCATGAATAGGGCCACTGATTTTCTGTTTCAAAAACGTCTGTTTTCCCTTCAGGAAATTATTGATTCTGTGTCATCCATAATACTGTTTTTAAAAAATTCATGTGTGTCATCATAGTATCTACATGTATGTTCCCCCCAAAATGACCAAACTAAATTTTCCGTCCAGTGCCCAAAGTTGTGCATTTTCCTTGAAATTCATTTTGGAGGGACCAATGCCCAGGTGGGACGCTTGCACAAAGACACTACATGTACATGTACAATGTATGTGTTGATGCTCATTTGGAATAAAGTTAGTCGTGTACCTTGGCCATACATACCGGGAGGCATGTAGTTTAGTGCACAAGGATTCTCACGAGTCATGACGAAGCACCACCTACATGTACAAGTACTGTTAATGTACTCGCCACCACGCGCCTGCAACCGTATATCCCATAGTGGAGTTTGCTTGCAGTACGCTACAGATACAGATATAGTACATACAATGTACAATGTACATCATGGCACGTGTATGCTGATCTCCATGTTAAAAGTCTGGAAAGCTTGTTGGTCATTCCGAGCTGTAAAAAAAAGTGAAGCTGCGCACTGGTTTCCGATTCTACCATTCAAATGTGGAGAGGGAACCAGCCTCAACTACTCCCATTCTTCAAATAATTATTTAGATAAAGTTGTCCAAAAATATATGATACTTTTTTTTTTTTCAGAACAGAAATTTGATATAAAATATAGTTCGTTGCCATTTTAATTTATTTTAAAACATAATAATTTGTTGAGTATAAAAGTGCGCATGTTGATTCAATTAGATGTCTTTATTTACAAATCATGTATTGTTCATGGAGTGGTAATATGGCAGAAGGTGACTTCACTTCTTACAGCCAGTGGGCTAGATCCAGATGAGTCAGTGTTACTACATGCACATGCACATGTATGCACATGCACATGTAGGCTGTTTATTTCCTTTGAGAAGAGTTGATGGTAGCCTTGCTTCTCAGTGATTGAATGTTGGTCTGGTCAAGCATGTACAAATGTACATAGGCTACAAGGAAGCGTCCATGGAGACCAGAACTCACTGGCCTTACCCTAAGGCCAGCACAGCTGGCAGCCCTGCTTGGAATGAACCAGAAATTTTAAGAATTTCATTTTTGAAAGTTTGAGTTCAGTCATTTTGATAGTGTTGCAGTGTAAACACATGAACAATGTGTACCTGTATGGGGTTGATGTTCGTTTCAAATAAAATTGACATCCACAATGGGCATGTAACTTAAAGTTCAATGTACGTAAACGCAAAAGTTCAGCACATGTTGAAATTATTTAAAGTACATGTATTATATTGTTATTGTTTCATTATTTATATTAAAAAAAAATATTAAAAAAATGTACAAGTGGCATTGCTCAATTATATTTTTGGGTGTGAATACGGTTAAGTTTGGTTGATTATACCCAGTGATAAGGTCATGCAAGTTGTAATGGTTTATTTTAGGCTGTGGCAATTCCAAAAAATAATTGAATTTATATCAATTACATGTGCATGTATACATGTGTCTAGGGGTCATTCTGCAGTGACTTCAAATTAACTCAGTCGGAAATTAAAAAAACATCAAGGAAACCTCCACAATTTCAATAATGTATAGCACTGAACAAAATGCCTCTTTTAAACATAATCCCCACATTTGTTAATCATCTATTACAGTGTACATAAAATATGTATAAATGTGTTTAAGTATCTGCAATGTACCGGTACATGTACGTGTACATGTGCACTGTACTTGTGTACTCTCAGGGGAACTCAAAATGGTTGCTGCAAAAGCTTGGAAGTTGATTCCTAAAATAATAAGGAATCCATCCTATTGGTTCCAATCTGGAGCTGTCCAAGCCTACATGTAGTATGCATACTGGTACGTACCCACCCACACACACATACTGCACATATGTTATTTGCAAAGAATTCCTTCTTGAACTGGCATCTTGAAATGTCACATTGTTCCATCACTAGTCATCACAAAAGTAGGAGGTTTGGCAATATACACGACTGTTAACTCTCTCTCAATTTAAGAAATCAAGTCCACTCGGTCAGCAGTGTAGCCAGTGTTCTCACCATAGGGGGGGGGGGGGGGGGGGGAGGCAATTTCTGCAGCATCTGTGCTGAAAGGGAGACAGGTTTTTCCATAAAATCGGGGGGGAGGGGGGGGGGTGGCCACCATCTTTCTTTGGGGTGCTGTTCAGAACAGACACTGTCAGACAATAGCTGGCGCTCTTCAGGGCGGGACAATTAAAGGCGTTCACACAACGTTAAAAAGAGGCACTAGTGGAAAAGGACTGGCAAATTTCTGGGGGGGGAGGTGGTGGGGGAGGAGACAATTTTGTATGGAGGACGTTTATTCTAATGTAAACCTATCACGTACACATGTACTTGTACATGTATGTATCATGTACTGTATGTGAAGGCCATACTGTACTTGCCATTGGGGTATACAGGCATGTAAATTTTCCTCGGATCAGCTGATTTCCTCTTTTTTCACTTCCAATATATGCCATATAGAAATATAGAAAAAGACTGTACAAAGTCTGGGAAAGATTTGAATTTCCTCTTTTTTTGTGACTTTCCAGTTGCATGCCTGGGTATAAGATAAGCGATATTCAGACCTGCATGAGTCTAGCACCTCTGCTTCTTAAGAACCTGCTATACTTGTACACGCACACGTACAGTATTGATGTGCTGTGTGTGTGCACGAGTGCATGTTCAAAGATCAAACATTTCATCTCCTCAGAGTGAAAGAGCATTCATGTGTTGTCTAGTGATTGTATTAACTATTAGCCAGCCGGAAATAAATGGTCATGTACATGTATGTATGAGAGAGGGTGAAAGACTGAATGGTAACTTACTGTGCCTGCAATCTCGCATTGATTGCTTCGTTGGCTTATTAAAAATAGAGGCACCAAAACATGTAGGACAAGATGTTAAAAAAAACAAAAAACAAAAAACAATTGAATAAACACTTAAACTAAAAGGTCATTTCAACAGCCTTTGAGTACAATGTAGTTCTGCATTCTGTCGGATAACTACAAATTATTACCACGTTTTTGTACATCTGTAATACAACCTGTACATGTGCATACTGTGCAGCTTTGGTTTAAAGGCTCATTTAATAGCTTGATTTGTGTTCATTTACCGGTACATTAAATATCTCTGTGTACTGGTACTAGTGGCATACTGGGGTGGGAAGGGTGAACTCGACCCCATTCCCTGCTTTTAAAACCAGAACCCAAAACCAGGGGAACGTTCAATGGTGCAATACGTACAATGTATGGAATCCCATTATACCTTCCATGTTGAAGGTACATGTATAGGAATGGCATACGTTATTGCACTATTGCATGCGTCCCTGAAAATGCCACTGCTGTGTACAATGCAAAGTTTCAACAATAAGTTTCAACACAATTAGGAGTCAAAGTTGTTCTGGTACCTTTATAACAATTGCTCCTATTTTAAATTGCTGTTTCATGCAGACAATGCTGAGCTTGGCTTGGAATTTGTTAGGATGTCATGACTGACTTAAATGCCATTCCCAACTGAACAGCTAGACGTAATCAGAACTAGGATTACCTGTGTAATCAGCACTAACCAGGATTACCTGTGTAATCAGCACTAACCAGGATTACCTGTGTAATCAGCACTAACCAGGATTACCTGTGTAATCAGCACTAGTTAACCAGGATTACCTGTGTAATCAGCACTAACCAGGATGACCTGTGTAATCAGCACTAACCAGGATAACCTGTGTAATCAGCACTAACCAGGATGACCTGTGTAATCAGCACTAACCAGGATGACCTGTGTAATCAGCACTAACCAGGATGACCTGTGTAATCAGCACTAACCAGGATTACCTGTGTATGTTCTGTTTTTACCTTTCAGTTATCCAAGCTCTTCCCTGAGGAGGCAAGGGAGCAGCAACATCATGACCGAGTTATCCCTTACTTACCTGGTGAGTCACTTTTAATAATGGTCCATGCCTTCGATAAAAAAAATAGAAAAATGTTGGCAAAGAAATTTTTGGCAAAAAATGCAGGGGTACATGTACACTATGTAGTTTTTGGATAGTCATTGTATCCATAATTGTATCCATACAAGTCTGGAATACTTGTAAACTATACCGGGGTATTTAAAGCTCCTTTCAATTGTCCTCCAATATATTCATGTGAAATTACTGTGTACATACACATGTACATGTAGTTTCCGAATACATGCACACAGAAAATTCCTACCAAAACCTGTCTTTTACTGGAAACACAACATTACTTTGTTTTTCTTATTTTTTACTAAGAAAGTTCACAACTGATAAATATTCCCCTGACTGCCAACTTGTATTCTTCCGCGCTCTAATATTTCTCTCCATCTTGGACTTTTGCTTCCATCCATACCGTGGTCCACTCAAGCAGGCAAGAACATCTTCAGCACAGCCCACAAGGGAGAACTGGCTGAGAAGATGCTGCCGGAGATTGCCGTGTATGCCAAGTAAGTCTGCTATTGAAAGAGAAAATGATTGCTTAGCAAACTTTTTTGTGCTAAGCGAAAATTGGTAAGGAACCATTTGCAAGCAATAAACATTGACTGAGATGTTGGCTGGTAACCTATATTTGCTAAGCAGATTTCTAAGTGTTTTTATCTGGTAGCTGTTTTTTTCTAAGCAAATTGTTTGTGCTTAGCAAATTGCCATGTTTAGCACCAAACTTTGTAGAGAAAAGGCAGCCTCGCCTTGCTGGGCCTATTTCCATGATCCACTAAGCAGAAATATTGCTTCTAAAACAAATTTATGTGCAAGCAAGAATGAGCAAGCACACTTTGGATTGTAACCATTTTTTGTTTTCTTATTTTTTGTCTGAGCAAAGAATTTCTGAGCTTGGCAAGTTTGTGTGCTTTAGTAGATTGGTTCCTGGAGAGAAAAGGGTTTCCTCGCCTGACAGAGTCAAATTGTAGGGATCTCCTAAGCAGAAGATAATGCTTAAGTAGCAAACTTACGTTCTAAGCCAATGTAAGCAGGCAACCAGTAGCAATCAACCTACACAAAACAATATCTTGAATGGTTCCTACACTAATCAATAGTTTGAATTGTAACCAGTTTTTCTTTAAGGGAATATTTTCTATGCCTTGCAAATTGTTCACTTTAAGAAATCTCCATGAAATTGGTCCCAAGAGGGACAAGGCGTCCTCCTCCTCGCCTGCCGACCCTGCATTGTAAGTCATGAAAGCATTGCCCTTTATGGTAATATCAATCTAGGACAGTGTTGGAGAGTAGGCTGTTAAGTAGTACACAGTGCCTGAGTTTTTTGTAGCGGTCTGGATGAGTTAGTAATTTCACGCATGGAAGCTGAGGGGATGGAGGTGAAATAATTCACATAGGATACATGTACAGAATTTGTCGTGGCTAGAGGCATTGATAAAACAGTGTCCATCGGCCAAAATTGGAGTACACTTGTATGGTCAGTTGAAGTGAAAAATTGCTCACTATCATCAGTATATCATTAAGTTGAATACTGCCAAAGGTCTCAAAGATTGCGACAGGCAAGTTGCTAAAACAAATGGCCAGTTTAAAATACAGCCTGTATGTAATTTCCCTTGCATTTAATATGCACAAGTCTTGTTTTTTTAATAAATAAACTTTCATACAATATATAGAGTGGTATACAAGCACACTTCTTTTGATAACACCATATTTTCCTTATCAAGTCACATTTTATTATGAAAAAGGGTTTTGGAGCAACTACATACCGGTATTTTGTACAGGAACATGTTTACAAGTGTAATTAGTATGTACACAGGTCCTCGTCTTCATGTACACTAGCAGAGATACGTACTTCACATACATGTTCATGTGAAGAACAGACCAATGATTAATAGTTTCATGGTTGCATCTATTATAATAACATTCATGACTAGTCTCTGGTGTACATGTGCACTTGTGCAACATGACGTGGTAAATGTAACTTCTGTACATGTGTACGTGAACAACATTGTACAATATCAGGCTTCCAGTGGTAAAAATAAATCAGCGTATGTATGCTTTCGTAAAAGATACCCGGATGACTGCTATATTATGTCAATAAAGTACCCGGCTGACTGCAATATTATTGATATTGCAGTTAATCCGGGCATTTTTGCTGGTTCCTGCACAATCTAGAGTGTAGAAAGTCACAGCCAACCAGTCAACAGAGCGTGGCACGCGGATGCAGCGCACAGCACTAGCAGGGTACGCGCACTGTTGTCAACAGCCACATTGGCAGCTTTGAGAAATAAAGGCAGTGTCCTGAAATTATTTTCTTGCGGATCAAGCTAGTCAGCCTAATATAAATAATAATAATAATGTTGGATGGCTTTGTTTCGGGGGATAAAAGGATATTTTGCACTCGCTATAACAATATTGCACGAGTCGAAGTTATAGCTTGTGCAGTATATTCTTGTATCCCTTGGAAAAAGCCAACCAACATTATATAATTGAACAAAAATGAGAACAATGGGTTGTGATCACGGAAATGAAAGTCGTTATGTAGTGACCAAGCTTTATGTTTTATGTTGGGAGTCTTGGGACAACCCTTCTCTAGTGAATAGTGTGGCCACCCTCTCATTATTTTTTAAAATAAGTAAATGACTTGCGTGTGAGTTTAAGGCTTCTTCCAGTCTTCTGAAATACAATTTGTTTTCTCCTATTATATTTTTTGTTGTGTTCATGTTATGTTACCAAACTTTTTTTTCTATTTCGGTAGTCTGCATCTATTTTTGGTTGCTGTTGTGCCTCTAATGCAAACAAAATGCGTAGATCATTGTCAGGCCGCATATAATTTTGCCATAACTGAATGCGGGCAGATGTATTCTTTCATTTGATGTCTCGTTTGATGAATAACTTTGAATTGTTTTGCCTGTATGTTTTTCAAACTGAAACTCAAAAATAGCACAGGGAGAACAACCTTAATCCAATTTCATTTATTCAAATGTAATTCAGTATGCTCAATATTAAACAAAATTCATCAGGCAAGGGGGGGAAACTCTCTCACATGAATCTGGAGGAAAATGGGCATTTGGAACTTGTCTTCACATGTTGATTAGAGCATGCGGTGCACATGTAGGTCATCCATACCATCAAGGTTCATTTATGCACTGGACACAATTTGGCCTTAAATTACAGGGTTTCCTCTTGTGGTGATCATTACCGATTCTAACATTTCCCAATTAAGAGGAGGATGTAGAAATATTATTACATCCACACCTCCCCTCCTGTGCACCTGCAATACGCCCTTATCTTAAAGTTAACTTGTCACCATTTTTTTCCAAGAGAAGAACAACAAAAACACATAATGCATTGGATGACATCACCTTTTTAAAAATGTGTAGAAATGTACCAAACATGTACACAGTACTGAACCGCATTTAACGCCATTTGTCTGTTTCTTCAGAATGTGCATATTTTAAATTGTATACCAAACGTTTATCTCTTGGCGAATCAAGGAACTTTCATTTGTGCACCGTTACTGTCAGTCCGTAGGTTAATTGTGTTAAGATTTGTACCAATAACCAATAACCCATAAACAAGGTAGCATTCAGTATGTATGGACATGAACACATGACAATTTTCAACAATTTTGGGCTTCCATGTCCCGAATACATGCATTTGGTCTTTTACCACCACAGGCATTGCCAGACTATTTTTTTTGGTGGATGTGGGGGGGGGGATATGAAATCAAATTTGCAGATGGAGCACTTCCAGTATTAACATTGCTAGGGGGTTGGGGGACTTCTTTCTTAATGTTTAGGAACCAAAAATAGTTTTTACATCAAAATCAAACAAATCAGTTCCATATTTCGGACTTTATTTAGATAGTTTGTTGTAACCTACATGTACATTCTCTCTTTATGAATACATTTATTCTCTCAATGTATGAAATTCCACTTTTTTCTGCTTGTCCTTCCAGGCAACTGTCTGCGTTACCACAACATATCCTTCATTGTGAGCTGACCTACACCTTCTTCCAATCATCTGAGGTGTCTGTGATTTCTACCCTTGATGCTAGTAAGATGGCAGGCCAGACAAACCCCACAGCTCAAGAACAAGGTACATAGGGTAGCAAGTTACTTTGTTTGGAGGGCTCAGACGTTGAATTGGAATTTGATTTTACTGTGCATTTTCGAATAATTTTTATTAATGAGGTTGTTCGAACTTGGGTTCAATCAAATATTTAAAAATTCACAAGGCCTCGATGAAACTTTACATGTGCCATGCACCAGCTAAAAATTAATGTTCTGGCCGGAAATTGAATGGTCTGCCAATTTGTGTGCGTCTGTCAAAACTTGACAATGAGCTTATATGTATGTATCAATATATTTGTTTGTCCGAGCTAGCTGGCTAGGTGATATTTGAAAGAGTACAAAGATGCAATTAGAGCTAACATTCCTGCCAGAAGCTTTCAAGTCATTCATGCAAAGTGACTCAGCTAAAGTTTTGCATTTGTACAAAAAGAAACCATGCTACTTGCACAGTTCAAATTCATATAACAACAAAGACACTTTTCTTCATGTTCTTGAAACCCATCACATTTAGTCAAATCAGAAATTTACTATGTGAATATTTGGTGCATGATGGAATATTTGGTGTATTCGCCACAGCCCAGAGTTCTGAATTTTTAGATTCTTTAAAGGCCACTTGTAAATTCTGGCTCAAATATCCAGAATAGTAATGGAGTCAGTTACAAGTCACCACAAGACATCTAAGTCCATCAAAGTCATTGCAAGTTCTCCAAGCTCAAGTTAAGTCATAAGCTGTTCAAATGAACTTAGTTGTCATGCATTTTTGTTTTCTGCCGTATTTGTTAAAATGCAGATGTGAAATCAAGTCCCAGCCCAACTCAAGTCTACCAACAACTCCCCCAGCACATGCAGCAGCCTCAACATCAGCAGCAACAGCAGCAGCAGCAGCAGCAGCAGCAGTATCCACTGCAACCAGACATGGATCAGCAGCAGCTTCAAGTACAATACCAGCAGCACATGATGACCAACTCCCTGCAGCAGCAGCAGCAGAAGTACCACAATCAAATAGTCAGGCAGCAAGCACAGTCGCCCTACTCCCAAGCCTCAGTGCCCCCGCTGATGGTGCCTTCACTTCCCCAGCATCAGCAGCCTCCATCAATTCATCTCCAACAGCAGCAGCAGCAGCAAAGCGACTTGTCCTTACATCATGGTCAGCTCCAGCCTGCTCACGAGCAAGTCAACCACCCCAAGAATCAGTCACACCCGGCGCCGACGTCTCAAACGCAACAGCTACCACCACAACCGCATTCTGTCAATGCTCACTACCAGGAATTCTATGCCCAGCAGGACAACGGCATGCTGACCTCCAAACAAAACCAAGGCACGCATCAACAATACAGCAAGTACTCCAAGCAGCAGCGACAGCTCCAACATCATCAGCAGACAGACGGTGTGACATCTCGTCGAAGCCAATCTGATCCAACACCTCCGTCGTCCCAGCCAAACCCTCATCACAACCCAACAGCTCTAGTCAGCCAGATAAACATCTCCCAGCACCATCAGGTCAACCTATCCACCCCCATCATTCCCCCGGCAGTAGCCAATAACTCCAGCAGCAGCTTGGGTGTCTGCCAGCAAGGCACTGCGGTCACGTCATCTGTCGTGACCACAACGGCCAGCAGCAACTCCGTGTACTATCAGACTGTGACTAGTATCATCTCAGTACAGAGTCCCACCCCGGATCCCTACACCACTGCATCAAAAAACACAGGTACAAGAGGACAATTGTTGGTTTCTTGAGTAGAGCTTATCCACATCTAGTCTACAAATATCAACAGCTTTGAGTAGTCTGGTAGTGTAGCAGGACTAACCGTCCAGGATAACCCATGATGTGTTGTGTTTTTCAGAGATAAAGCAAAGGAAAAAATAGAACGCTTCTTAAATAATTTTGTATGAGTTAACAAGCATTCAATTGAAAATTGGTTGCAGATGTCACAGATTTGCCTTTACCTGGATTTCCCAGAACAAGTACATGCGCATAATGTGCCCACCCACTGGTTTATATGGCGGAATGTTTATCCCAAGATGTGTGCATCTGCAGTTGACATACGTGAACCAAACTGGCTTATTTGTAATTTCGTTTACATATTCACCTTGGGTATTTCAAATCAATGCAGGATCTTCTCAGCACTTCAAAGCATCAACTAGCAAGGAACAAGCCAAGCATCCAAACATGTGAGAACCACTTTGCATAACGACTATCATAACAACATCTGACCAAATCTAGCACCTGTTTTGCATTACATGTGTGTGATAGATTCAGGACTTTTATAAGATGGAATTTTGCGTCGGGGTGATATAAATCAAAACCGACGTTTAAACACTGTAGTATGTTACCTACCGAGTGAAAGTTGGAAAAAATCACTCGGGTGGGACTCGAACCCACGACCTCCTGCTTTCTAGTGCAGACGTCTTACCACTCGACCACCAAGCTAACGGGATCGGTTGGCTGGTTCGAATCTGATATACATAGCAGGGAGGTAACACACTGAGTATACAGTGTTTAAATGTCGGTGAAGGGCAAAACCTAATTTGAGTTTCAGGACTTGCCACCCAAGCCACTATACCTTTTCATGGGGCTTTAATTGTGCCATTTGATTATTGAGCATACATCGTAGTTAAACAAAAATTGAGGATTCAGAAAGCACCTGGAAAAAAATCCAGGGAGTTTCATATGTTTTTATAAAACGTAGGTTACAATTTGTCCTTCATTGATCATGAAGTCATTTCAGACAGACGATGTCAAACTTTTTTTAATTTAAAAAAATATAACCTACAGGTGTGAGTTTCTGAATTCATACTTTTTAACTTTAACCCACAAAGAAAAAAAGCATTGTTAATTTCTGATTATAATGTACAGTTTGTCATGAAGTTGAACTGAAGTTCTGAGATTGAAAAGTTTTTTTTTTCCTCCTGACAGGTCTACATACTCCCAGAACCCTCCCATGCCAAAGCATGCCCCACCTACGCCCACATACACCGCCAGTCTAATGCCAAACTCCACCCACCCCTCCATCTCCCAGTCCCCCTCTCACTCACCTGCCCCCACCTCCCAGAGCCCTGCCCTCTCATCGGCCAATCGGCCTTGGCAGGCTCCGCCCAATAGCACCATGGCCACACCCAACAGCACCATGGCCCCGCCCATCGGCTCCATGACCCCACCCAACAGCACCATGGCCCCACCCAACAGCTCCATTGCCCCGCCCATCAGCTCCATGGCCCCGCCCAACAGCAGCATGGCCATGTCTTACTACAGCCAATACCACAGGGACAACGTGGACCCCTTGATCCATGAATGGTTGAAGAAACAAAGACTTCACAAGTATGCCAAGTTCTTTGAGGGCAAATCTTTAGAACAGGTGAGGTTGTTTTTGTGTTGTGCAAACTCAGTCAATAATGCCCTTTCAATATCAGGAGAATATAAAGAATTATGTCATGAAATGCAAGCAACAGAAAGAATTATTTGATATATGTACATTTGATTCTATAACTTTTATTCAAAATTGACTGATTGACATTTGTCTGCACTAATAACTTTAAATGAAGCAATATTATAACATTTCTTGAGCCAATTTGAACACTGTATGTAAGGTCTATACATGTACAGGCAATAGACCCTATGCATTGCAGGTGTCTTAGAGGTTGTTCTTTGTTATTTTAATTTAGTAACAATGAATGCACACAAGGTTTACTCATGCCTATCCAAGCTATACAATCCCACTGCCCTCTGAGTCCACCTTAACGCATAAGGTCTGTAATTAAGAGTTGTTTTCAGGAACTTCAACCACAGATTGCTTTTACTAAAAAATGGGACTAAGGTTAACAGTTAAACTAGTTTTGAGATGTAGGGCTTCAGAAATCATTTAAAATGTCCAACTCATTGTTTCCAGAATTTCTGTTGTTTAATTCAATTATTTCAAGCATAGCTGTACTTTATTCAAATAGAGCTGTGTTGTGTCTGATGCTAGAATGCTGATGTTGTATAGTGCAGTAGGGTGCAACCTTCACATCATGTTTGTATTTTGTTCATTTGGCTTTCCAGGTGCTTCAACTGAGTGACAAGGAGGTGGATTCTTGGGACATTGTGCAAGGAGCCAAAGGCAGGATCAAGTCACAGCTAGAACAACTCAGGTAAGTCTCAGGCATAAGGGAAGAATGCAACAGTAAACAAGCGGTATTAAGTCGAGGTTAACCCCTGAGCTAACCCTAACCCAAACCTCAAAGTAACCTCAAGTTACTGCCTGTTTAGTTTTACATTCTCAATATACAGGGTGGTCCAAAAAGAAGAAAACCCACTTTTGACAGCGGTTTTCACCTACTTGTTGAGCATATTTCAAAATTCCAATTTAATGGTATGGAAATGTTGATCTTTAAACATAACAAAAAGATGATTGCAAACGCAAGTTTTGTCTCTGAGATATGGTAGTTAAAACATGTCCATGTGCCAAACCTGTTTGTCCACGTACGGCTTTATTCCATCTGCTTGACTGAGCTCTGGAGCTTGATTTGAAGACAAAAAAAACTACACTAGACTTACACGTGGACAACGGTGGTTTTGGTGACTTGTATTCCAATTAGCATAATAACACCATTCTTGCGATTTTGAAAATAATTTTCAGCATGTATGGTTGAAGAGCTATGCTTCACTACTTTATGCAAAAAAGGTCAAATAAATTAGATAGGTTAAAATTCCTGTCAAAAGTTCCTTCTTTTTGCACCACCTAGTATATAAGATTCAGTCCAGCCAACCGACTCTGGCAAGCTCAATCCTCAAGAGGTAAGCAGCTGCACTAAGCAAGCCACAGGTCATTGGTTCGAGTCCCACCTGAGGAAGCTTTCAGACAAATTACCCATGTGAAGGAAAAACTCAATACTGAATGACCTTTTCTTTAAATTTTTCCCCACAGGCAAAAAGGTCTAACTGGCCTGAACGGGTTGTCCCAGTTGACCCACACACCGCCCCCTGCCTACTACTACCCGGGCCAATTCTACCCCCCTCTCAGCACGGCCATGCTGTCACAGATGTACATCCCCCCTGGGATGGGAGGGGAGGGGACCGGGTCAGAAGGGTCCAGCTCCTCGTCCAGTCCCAGAGAGAGCTCAGATGAAAACGAGAGAGGTAGGAAAAGATAATCTTCTGCGATCGGTTTATTAAATAACCTTGTTTGATTGAGGAAGTGTCTGTGCCTGACCGTGAAGTGGTGTAACCTGGATATTTGCTGTACCACAGACATGTGTGCAAAGAGTCTATGCATGACCTGTCACTTTGTTGTGCAACTGATGCAGATGTGTATTTCAGCTTTCTAGGCAAGTCTGTCTCAAGTCAATCACAAGTCATGTCACAAATAACAGCGGATGAACAATAACAAAGGAATGCCTTTGTCACAATTCATTTGAATAGCATGATACTTGACTTTAAAATAGGATGAAGTTCTGATTGATTTGAGAGGACCTTAGTGCAGATCTGAATAAATGAAATCTTTTGACAAAGCTTTAATCATGCAGAGAAGTCTGACTTTTTAACTTTTAACTTTTCAAACAATATTTCCAATTTTGTTCAACGAATTTCCACAAAATCTTTCACCAGTCGTAAATTGAGTGTTTCTGCAGTAAAAACACCTAGGCCAACGATGATCGAAGCCTTTCCCAGCTGGACAAAAGGTTAAATATTGACCTGTGACATGGAAAACATCACTGCGTCACATAGTGTGTGCGTGCACACAATGGCATGGTACCACCGTACCACCAGCTACGGTAGCTAGATTTGTGTATGGTGTGCATATGGCCGGCTGGGTATGGGTAGCCACATGAAAGATCCATTCGATAAAATCCAAAATGTTGTGCGATTTTCTGAGGTTTCAGATTTAGTTGTACATAATACAATGCTTTAAAAAATTACAAAGATTATATTGAGGATGGTGAAGAGAGTATAAGTGATGCATTTTCACTGGCAGATGTTGGGGGAAAAAACGATGGTGTCTGATTTTTTCCACGTATGTTTAATAGTGGAGTTAGGTTAAATCATGGGCGTGATTGAATAGTGTCATGAATGGTGCCCTTGTCTTTTGGACTTCTTCCTTGACTTTCTCAAGTAGGAAGTGAACTTCTTTGTTGATGAGTCTGTCACTCTAACCGTAATTCAGGCTTTTTAATTTTATGAAAACACTGAACATTTCTCTCATTGTAAAATTTTGTTTGGATCTAAAATAAAAGAGGCGGCGGCGTCCAGAAATTTGGCATAAAGTGTATTGTACATCTACCTTGTACATGTACTTGTGTAACTACAGCGCGGCCCAGCTTTCGGACATGTATTTTTGTATGGCCTATTTTCCTATTTTTTCCTCATATGCCAGTTTCATCCTGCCTCACTTTAAGCTACGTTACTTTGCTATTTGGTACATTGATAATTTACGTGGCTGTTTTGGCTGTATGTGTTGATTGTTGAAATTCTTTTAGTGCCATGATCTTGCCTACAGTCTCTGTATAGACCAGTGTAGGTATGTTATTGACGAGGGCCCCCTTCAATGGCGAAAGTATTGTGCTAGTTTTTGTTCAGATAATTCACAGCCAGTACCGTAATTTTTGGAATATAAGCCGCGGCTTAAACGTTGATTTTGCCCATGAAAATGTTTACTGCAGCTTATACACAGGGCAGCTTATGCGCCAAGCCTTGAAGAATAAAAATGAAATTCAATGTGTATTTAATGAAATGAAAATGTGTATTTAATGTACTGGTAAAAGAAGAGATATGTTGCTGAAATGAATTATCAATTAAGAAAGTCATTAACGAACCGAAACCACGTGCCACGTAAAGGTGCCGAGCGGTAAATGCTGCATGCAGCATGCTTTCCCCAGCGGACCACACCATTTGAGGTAATATAGGGGTGTACTATCTTGGAAACAATAATTACCAACATTTCCGCTGTTTAAAAAAAGAAAAAAGATGACTAATACTTTTTATGGTGTCCGAAACATTTCTTTATTCAGTTGTTCAACGTCACAATATAATTTTTGTACTTGAAATGTATTCAGGAAACGATGTAAACCTCAAAACAGGGACTACATCACCCCTTACAAAATTAATGGATTCGTCCATGAAAATGGCAGCATCGTTTTGACTATTTTTGAAGAAAGTTACGATCGAAACTTGAATACTGCTCGTTAGTTATCACAAAAATTTGATAAGTTTTGAGATAAAAACGGACCTGTATATTTTTAGGACAAAACAAATTAGCATCTGTTGCCACAAAGCAAGATTTGTATGTAGCCCTCCAGTCAGACAACACATGCAATGGGGGAAAATCACGGTGGGTTGCATACTCTCTCACGTGCTGCAGGAAAATGTTGTCATAGGCCAGCGCGGCACAGGCTGCCGCGCTGGGCGATGTATTAACTTGTACGGCCAGGGACCGGACGGGGCAACCGGCAGCAATTCCCGGTGTTTATTTCTCATCATCAATTTCCTCATTTGTTTGTGAGAGTATCGATTGTAAATGATTTGATACAACTTTTGTGGCCCTTTTTATAGCTTCTGTAGTGTAAATGGAACTCGTTCAGAGCATTTTGGCTAGAATTTGGGGGCCTTACAAAATTGAAACCGCTGCCGTCGGTGCGGCTTATACGCCGGTGCGGCTTATACGCCAACTTCAAATCTTAATTTGCAGATTTTTGCGTGCTGTGGCTTATACGCCGCGCGGCTTATATTCCGAAAATTACGGTAGTGTGCACAATGGTTTCTCCATTGAAGGAGACCCGTGAGTGTACATGCACACATGCCCTGATTTGTCTATAAGAGTGTCCTTATTGTGTCCTGCAGAATCTGAGGGCAGTGAGGGTTCTGTGCTGTCGTCACCTGATGCCCGGTCCTTAGCTAGTGTAAACAGAGACCCTGGAAATCAGCAACAGCAACAGCTAGCTCAAGATAACAACAGCCCGTTGCCAATCGCCCAGCAGATCAACCCTCAGTACGGCCAGATGAACACTCTCCCAACACCTCAAGGGAGCATGCTTCAGGGGAACCCCCAACACAACTCCCAGGCCATGCCAGGATCTCCTCTTACCAATCCAGCAGCCAATCTGAATTACAACTACAATGCTGTTTACCCCTCCCCTAACACAGATCAGCTGCCTACGGGACCTGTGGATCTGAGACGGCTTATAGACAGCAATCAGAGACAGTCCGACAGCCGGCTTACTCCCGTTCCAATGATGGATGTTCCCAATCCCTCAGTCAAGGCAGGCAGTGGCTTGCACAGCAGTAACAGCTCTCACACTGGCAACAGCAGTGGAAACGGTTGCTCTGGCCTGAACAACATGGGAAGACAGCAGGTACAGATGGTTGGCCATCTCGGTGATCCCAACATGATGGCTGTGCCTCCTCCCAACATCCCGCCGCCATTGCCGTCCCTCAACCAAATGGACATGGGGGCAAACATTCCATCCCAAGTAGTTGGCATCAAGCAGCAGCAGCAACAACAGCAACTATCTTCAGGCCAGCAGCAGCAGCAGCAGCAGCCTAGTCTGCCGGGTATCCAGTACTCCATTGAGTGTGCTGACTCCAGCATGTTCAAAATGCCATCCATTGCCGTGCCCGATGTTGTCCCCACTTCCGTCTCCCCCGGCCTCTCCATACCCTCATCCTTACCACTGACTCCAACAGTCTCCGGCACCAACAGCCCGCGACTCCTACCCAGTCCCATCAACCCAAACTTCCCTGGCGCCAGATCAGGCTTTGCTCCCCAGAACATCCCCTCGTCATATTCCATGCGGCATGGAGGGGAGCAGTATCAGGCCCCGACCTCGGTGACCTATGTGACTAGCATGACCCAGAGCCCATCCATCAGCTTGTCAAACAGCAACATGTACGATAACAACCCCAACAACATGATGTACAACAACAACAACCAGACAGGTTATCCAGTGGGCAACCCAGGCTGTACGTCCTGTGGCTGCAGTGGTCGGTGTGGTACCTCCGGGATACACCACGGCCCAGTCCATCACTTCCCGCTGCAGAGTGCCTACCCATCGAGCCAAGTCGCCTACCAGAACATTCCCAACTTCTTCCCCAGTAACCTGCCTGGAATTCCCCCTCCCACCAGCATGATATCGTCTCCCATTCCTGGAAGTCCCCGATTCCCGGGACCCATGTTACCTTTCCAGAACGTGCCAAATGAGATGCCTTATGGGGGCAATAACCAGTTTGGGCTGATGCCTCATGGTCAGGTGTACCTTGGTGGCATGAGCTATGGACACAGGGGCAATCATGGAGGGCAAGGCGGCAAGAAACGAACGTGCTACAATTGTGGTGGGGTGGGTCACCGACCATCAGAGTGCCAACAGCAGTCCATGGAATCAGTCACTCAGAAAAGTAAGTCAAACATCAATAATTGTTTTTCTAATTTTATAATTGATCAACATGGACATTGACTGGGGCAGGGTTTTGCCCTGCAACCTCTAGATTGCTGCTGTGGCGCTCCACCAACTGAATTATCCAGTCCTACGTTGGTGGCTCCAAAACAGCCCAAGCACTCAGTGGTTTTACGTATTCTGCAGTGAATAAGCACAGTGTAATACAAGTAGTTCCGTTGCTAATGGGTTAGGGGCCTAATTAATCTGAAAATAGGGTTTGTTTTGTTGTCCTTTACCCGATTACTTAATCAATCCGTTCCATTCTTCTTTCAAACAAATTCTGCAGGTCTGTACCACCTAAAGTGGGCTCCTTTACCGGAATCTAACGTCAACAATGACAGCTAATACACGGCCCAGGCCCCGCCCTCTTCCCCCTATGTTATTGGACAGAGACTTCACTGTATAGATTTGAATACTAAATACCTGCAGCATTGCTGCTGGCTGGAGCAATTGCAAACAAGGTAACACTTTTTAAATACAGGTTTAAATTATTCATGAAGAATCAAAGGAACAATACACTGGTTTGATTTTGTAAAATCTGTGTTGATGAAAAATTCATGAGAACAATCTGAATAATTCATGAGATTGTGTTGATTGTTTCAGAGCAAGAAAGATCATTTGGTTTACTTTGAAGAAAATAATCCAGTGTACTGTTTGATATTTTTGTGTGATCAAGTCTTAATTTGCGGGTAAAAATTTGTGTCAGAATAGCAGGAAAGAGGCTTTCATGGATTTTATTCAACAGTTTGATTCAGTTGATTGCAGCTATTGTGTGCATATTTGTATGCCTAAGTTTACTCCTGCGGCTGCGTGCATATTTGTAAGCCTTGGTAAACTGAAGTATTTAAATCGAGGGTTTAAAAGGTGATTGAGATCTACATTCAGAGTTTGAATCTTGTCAGGAATTCTGT
Source organism: Patiria pectinifera (assembly GCA_029964075.1). NCBI lineage: Eukaryota > Metazoa > Echinodermata > Asteroidea > Valvatida > Asterinidae > Patiria > Patiria pectinifera. The sequence continues at coordinate 25,055,569 of CM057141.1, read as the reverse complement.
TGAAAGATGGATGCCTCCAAATACAAACATTGGATGATTAATTATTTTGGGCATTCAGCAGATTAGTAGATCCTGATCATACAATCTGTTTTTTTTATGTTAGTGTGTTCTGTGTCCCATTAAAAAGGTAAAAGTTTGATACCAATTTAAAAAATAGTTGATACAAAATAGTTGACATACATAAAAAGAGAGGTTTTGCAACAGAAACAATATCAAGAGTACGTACAATGGAGGAGTTGTTTTGTGGGAGTCAAGACATCGTTGTAGCAGGAAGCAAGTCAGTCTAGTCGTCCCTTTATTATTTGACTTCAGTTTGGAAGTTGTAGTGTTAGCTGAAACATAAAGTCTAAGTCATAAGCCTACCAGGGGCAAGATGCCCCCAACGTCAAGCTCTTCTAAAGTTTGGTAATGCTGGAGTGACAGGAAAGGGTCAGCAGTTGTGCCTTCGCTGGTCTGAAGAATCGCTGAACTTGCTTCAAATTACTGATACATAAAAACATGGAAGGCTAACTCAGTCTATGCAGTGATGAACTGGGCCCAACTTCATGTATCTTTGCTCAAATTGAAGATAGAAATGGAACCAATTACCCCTGTGATGTTTTTTCTGCCTGATTTTAATAGTATTGTTCATGAAGAAAACAATCATTGAAGGTGGTTTAGACAACGTGTGCATGTGGCCACCTTTCTTTTTATCTGTGTAAACAATGGAATCCAGGTATGAGACCCCACAAATTGTGCATATGTTTTTCAGTTTTCTCAAAGTGTATAGTATATGTTAGTTTTTGAGCAATTGTTGTTGTTCCCAACCAAAAAATATCTCAAAAGCAAATGCTCCTATGTATGTTCCTGTTATGACATTAGTGCCGGTACAGTAACTCATGTTTTGTTAAGCAGGTATATCTTGACTTTGTACATATATGCCTCTCCGTTGGTTTAATTAAACTATTCAAAACTGGTCATATTAAACTATTAGTGCTCAAACAAAAGTTGAAATATTTTTTGTGAGCCGACAATTCGAGAGTTTGCAGACCGTCAACTGACAGGTATCAGGTAAAAAAAATCAAGCGCACAACTGTACAGTCACATGAATTGCAGCTTTTTCATTGTCAAAATCATCAGCTACTTAATTACACTTAAGGTAAAACGTAAATATCAAGAAGTATTAGAAATTCTGTATTTTTATGTCTTTGAGAAAATGAAACCTACATTGATTTGTTGCTAATTTGGTTTACTTTAGACACCGGAATAGATGGTTTGCACTGTGGCCATCTTTGAGGTTTGTGCTTTTGTTCACTCGGGATACGCATGAGTGGACCTCTTGTGCATTCATTGTGAATGAATTAACATTCAACAAAACACGCATCAAAGATGACTACTGAATTCAATCGATCTGTAATCTGGCCTTGATGATGTTGGTGTGAACCATGTAATTTGTTTTGTAGATACTTTTTTGATGCTGGTACCTTTTGACTAAGCTAATTTGTAATTAATATATTAAATTTTTATTTTGAGGTTTTTAAAACAAATTTTTTTTTGGCCAAAGTTATTAGGGAAAACAGGTATTGAAGCCAAATAGACCAGTGTGAAGCAACTGAATGTATATAGAAACAAAAAGTGGCATTTTAATGTTTATAAAAACAAGGCAGATGTTGTACAAAATAGCTTATTTACCTCAGAAAAGAATCCTTAATTAAGTGGTCTGGTGCTGTGTTATCTGCGACCTATTCTGTTTATTCTGTCGTTACAGAGCCCTCTGTAGTGGAGCACTGAAAAGTCTTTGATTCTTGTAAGACCAAAAAGATATTAACTTAGGTCATCAATTGTCTGGTGACTTTATTGAACAGGTGATTGTCAAAACCAAATTCTGAGGGGAACCTCTTTTTGTAAGAATTCTAAATAGTTTGCTTGATTCTGTTGAGTCTTAGAAACATTGACAGTTCGTGAACCCTTTGATGATATTGCTTTTTATTTGCAAGTTGTTTTTTGAAGGGGAAAAAACACAGTAATTTGTTTGTTTCTCATAAGGAAGATGAACATCATTTTCAATTCAGTTTTGTGTATAAATCGTCACCGTCTGTCAGGTTTTGTTAGTCATAATGTGATTCATACATCAGTCAGTTTAACACTGTTACTTTACCCTTACTAATTCCCAAGTCGTCGTGTCTATATATACCGTCAACGTTAAGATAATTACACAGTCCTCCATCAAATTATTTTTTTTGCCAGAGCAGAAATGCTTAAACGAGAGAATTGTTCAACCTTTTTTCCACTTCTCTGTTCAAGATGTAAACAAATCCACGCAGTCACTTACAAAGGCTCATAATTATTGTGCGTTTCAAAGGGTATTTCACAATAAGCGAACTTCAATCATTGATGGTTGAATAGGCGTTGCTTTTGTTACTGAATGCTTTTTTTTGGGGGGGGGTGTCCCGGTAACTCTAAATGTCAGAGCCTGAGAGGACTTGTGCTAAAACGCTTTGAATTATCCTGACGGTTTGTTTTCTTCACATTGTTGTGAGGTGCTTGTAGGCGGGCTATTCGCATGACAATAAACTCCCCAACCCCAGCAGGACTTCGGTCAAAACTGCATTAAAACACGAAGCTGTTTTAAAATCCTAGAGTTTAATTTTAGAAAATTCTAGCGCCAGCGGTCCGATAATGCATGGAAACCTCAAGAATTGTATTCAGGTCGTTATTTTTTTCCATCACTGTTTCCATGGTGATTCCATTATTCTCCAAGCATTAGAAAACAAAGGAAATATGTATTTTTTTTTTATTGCTAGCCAGATCTAATTTATGCAGGTTGCCGCTGCAGGGCTCGAATTGTTGAGGGAGCTAGTTTTATTGAAGTAAAATTGAAGATTCATGTAGTTGTACACACCTTACACGATCCTGTCATTCCGTAAACTAACCCGCAGCTTAGTTCTATGGCAGTGGTAATGTAATCACTTGGTAATGACAATATCTGGTAATGGGACTACTAAGTCATAAACGGTACGGCCAGCAGATTGTTTTTCTTAGACGATGTTAACGTGTGATTTTGTCAAAGGTTATTTGGCGATAGCAAACCTCATCGAAATGAGGAAAATGTGACAGTATTTTACCGAGAAAAACTGAACTGTTTTTCCATGCAAGAGGACTGCAGTAAAGGTAAAGAAATGTTATGAAGCGTAACCACGATTTTGGAAGCAAGCCAATAACTGTCATTAAATGTAAATTGTTGCTGTCATGTTAAAAGATATTAGAAATATACATGTCCCGTGTGTATTAAGCATTGAGATGTCTTTTCTGTTTTGGTTTTTTTTTGGCATTTGAATTCGTTTTCACTCGGCTGTCGTGGAGTAGTGAATTTAGCCCTTGAATTTATTATGACCCTTTGGCCACGCCAGAAATCGAAAGAAAGAGGGGAATATCTTGATCTCCAGGGTTTTACAGTAGGGCACTCACAGGACAATAATTAGATGGAGGTCGTACGTGCAAGGAGAATGGATGTCAGAATTATGAGGAATGAACGTCAGAATTATAAAAAAAAAAAAAAAATTCTCCTAGTTCCGTTATCTGCAGGGTTTTCACTGGATCTGATTCAGAACTGACAGGTCCTTTGACAGGAGGAAAAGTTAACGCAGATTACAACGAAAGTTATACTTTGATTTAAAAAAAAAAACAATCGGCAAAGAATCGATACTCTTGGAATTCAAGTAAAGACCCAATTTTTACTTTATAGATGGTATTTTCATAAACTGGTCAATTATTTTGGAAATAGTAATCTTAGTTTAGGTCCTATAAAGTAGCAACCATGTACATGTTTTATTACAGCCGCTGTTTTCATAGTTCACTGAGAAACTTTTTTTTTTTTTTTATAATCCACAGAGTGAATCTAAGAATAAAGATAGGTTTTAAGGTTACGAATGTAAACCTTATAATTAAACATCTCGTTCCTTGGAAATGTGTGAAGTACATTGCGGGTAGTAAACAAGACCACTTGACCAACAAGAAAGGCTTTTTGATGGTGCTGTGAAACTGCGAGCTCTTGGCAATTGTTTCATCAATTATTTTAATGTGTTGCGTGAGGTAGTACTGGGGATATACCGGGAACTCTGCCATCACGTATACACATTTGTCAGCCGAGTCGTTATTTTATGCAATTTGAACGATGGTTTTATTGTTTATTTTAACAGTGTTTTTTGTTTGTCTGTTCGCTATCACCAAGCCCTTTGCTAAGGCATATGAACCATTGACAGTAGTGTGCTCGTTTAAATATCACTAAAATTTAATTTGTAAAAAAAAAAAAAGTTTTATGTCTGACGATATTTTTCGGTATTATCTTCCACATGTCGTAAACTTGTATTGTATTTCAACACTGTACATGTTCATGTATAGAGTTTTAAACGGGGTAAATAATTGTGTGCAATGTGCTTGCTTTCGGTTTGTGGCTCACTTTTATAAAGTGAAATATGAACTATTGTGTTTGTCCTATGTTGGCTATGTTATCTGATTTATTTGTAAGTTAAATATATTTCATTGATATTACTGCCCTTTAGGTTTTGTATTCCATTTGTGCGCGGTTCCATTATTATGTAAGTTACAGAGAAAGAATTCCTCAATTTTAAGTTGGTTATCGATGTGAATTTTTGGAAATAAGGATTAAGTGTGCAGTTATGACAAGTCAGGCGGGTAAGATTCAAGTATTGCAGGAAGCGGAATGAATGCCTACAATTTCTAAGTAGCAGTGAAATGATTGGAACTGTTGACAGAATTAGATATCTACGATTACTCCTTTGGTTGGACATTTTTTCTTCTTTTTAGTTGTACCTAGTGCCTTCTGGAATCACATTCGTCTTCATGTTGTCTCCTTGTTTAGTAGAGTTTTAGTGTTATTGTAGTAGAGCGTAGTTTCTTTCTTTACTTTCATAGTAGTCTTTCCCTTCACATCATGGTGTACATAGTAGGCCCTATATACCCCGATTGAACATAGAGCAAGTTGAGAGTTGCGGGTTGAGTTTCAGAGTTATATATACCTGGATAGAGGTACAATGTATACTATCAAGTACATGTATGGAAAAAGGTTACAATTGCAGATTATTGGGTTTTATATACCCGGAGAGGGGTATATTATCAAGTATTAGTATGCCTACTTTGCCGTTAAAATATACATCTCGATACAGTGAAATCATCATTTGGGGTTCACTGTCCGAAATTACAATAATAAGCATTCTTTCATTCTTCTTCACTTATAAGTTTGACCTTTCAGTTGTTTTCCCCAATGTCTTCCTTGCAAAGTATTCTTTCCTGCAACGTTTGCATTGCGCTTAACGGACGGTGGCTGTACGAACAATTGAACTCCCGACATTTCGCTGCAAAAACACATTATCTCCTTCCCGCATAATGCATAACAATAATTTGTTGACCGATTCTAAACATCGGGACACTGACAATGCCCAAATGACATCAGCGGAAGTCGCAACAATAATTCTTGCCGAAGTCTGTCCGATTGCTTTTCTGAGTGTTAACCTCGGCCTGTAGCAATTAACAGCGATGGTTGCTGTGGAAAGAAAAAGAAAAGAAAAACTCACGAACAGCCCGGTACGCTTCGTGTATCGTTACTGAGCGTGCACATGATCGTGCATGTGCCCTGGCTGTGATTATAATTCCCAGTCCTGTAGACATAGCATTCCCAACCCGTGTTATTCGAATATCAAGGTAAACATTTCAAGCATTAGGGGTATTATAACCGCAGACTTGAGAGCGTTTTGCTGCTGAGGGGACTTATGTTGATTCAAGAATTATCTTTTGTTTTTCCTTAAGATCGACATGTGTATTCATGGTTGCCATAAAAACCTTGGAAAAGTAGTCCTGAGCTGACTCTGGTAAGGGCGCTGGTAAGGGCTGACGTCATTTGGGCTCTCATTGGATAGATTTGCGTGACCTGTGACGTAGAACGCGTCACACAAACTAGCTTCCGGTGCCCACCATGCGTAGCTCGCGCTAGCTACATGCGAAGGTCAATCTGTACTTCCTTCACAAGATTCTGTGAAGATCCAACCTCGTACCCAGGGCGTCGAACAGTACGCGCCCATCACTACCTGCTCTCTCACCCTGGTATTGGATCATTTGCATGTGCAAGATTTTTGAACACGTATGCAAACGAGGAACAGTCTGGTGCCTGGATATGCGTTACACATTAGCGTTTGTTTTTGTATGCGGTGTCTGGGGTAAAAACAGAGTCAATTCATAGCAGCGCGAGCACAGCGCGAGTTACGAAAACACGATTTTTGAAATCAAACTGTTACGATCTTATCGAAACAACATGCAGTATCATATTTCATATTAATATGAGCAAATATTAATATGAGTATTTTCGAGAAGGCGTGGACGAATGATCGCGAAAACACGTACTGCACGATGTGAATAATAGCACCAAGTACACGATAAAAATCCATTACTAGCCAATTGCGGCATCGAATCAGGATACAGGAAGAAAGTTTCCTATCCAGGGTTTACAATTGGAAACGCGGTTGGAAATAAAGTAAGCACTGGGGACGAGGTTGGTGAAGATCATCAGCCCTTACCAGCGCCCTGTTTGAAGGGGGGGTACGAGCGAATTCCTGAGCGTTTAAAAATTTGAGGTATTTCAGCCCATGTTGGCGACAGAATTAAAAAAGGTCGGATGTTTGAAACAGTTTCAAATCGTCTGACTTTAAGCGAAATGCGTACTATTCAGAGAGGTATAAGCCCGTTATTGTTGTTCAAACAAACAAACAAAAGAGAACCTGCTTTGATAAGTAAAAGACAATGTTGTGCTCAACGAAATGATTGGGTTTTTTAAATTTTATTTATTTATTTCGAGCCATAATTTGTAATAACGCTTGTATAACGTGCATTAATACCGAACTAGGCAAGTCAATGCATTAAGCACATGAATGAGATAGTCATGTCGGTAGAGGATGGAATTAAAGGAAATACTGGATAAAGAGTATCTCAATTATTAGACTGAAATTAAAATTGCATTGTGAATTATCTTCAATTTCCATTATCAACTTTCCATGAAAGTGTCCTTCGGAAAACGGAGTTTGAAATCCACATCGCTAACAAGCTGGGTGGTTTAGTTTAAGAATTGAATTAATGAGCGTTTTTGTGATTTGTTTAAGTTTACAGTTGATTTGTTAAATCTACATGTAGAAAACACCGTGGTAGATCCCTGTAGACTTGCTGAGAGTGGTCATATAGGACAAAGTTTGATGAAAAGCTTATACAAACCTATTTGTTATAGATCGTTTACACTGCGGCCATCTTTGAGGTGTGTGCTTTTGTTCAACAGGGGTACGCATGAGCAGACCTCTTGTGTATTCATTGTTAATGAATTAACAAATAAAAACACACCTCCAAGATGGCTGCTCAATGCAAACGATCTATTGTCAGCTGTGCAAGTTAAATGAACCTATAAAAAAAAGAGGCAGAGCAGAATTAAATAGGATTTTGATTAGAATGGAATTGACATGGCATTAACGAGTTACATTTTGTTGAGGCTTGCTGCTAGCCATTCTTGTATTGTATCTGTAATGATGTGTGCTGGGACAAGACTCGGATTGTTTGGGGCTTACTTTCCTCATTCATAGAGCTTGAGATCAGCTGGGTGAAATCGACTGAAGTGTAGATAACGGCAGATTACTTAGACTACGTCTGAATTACGTGGCTACAGCTGGTGAAGTGAGAAATTTGGACTCTATAAAAATATGGAGTCAGTGGCTGTACTGCGCATGCCTAAGCGTGAAGATACTTTGGACAGTTACAGGTCACGTGTTAGTGTTAGATTGAGACCAGATTTCGTAGGAGCCCACATTTCATGACAGCGGCAGTAACCGCGAGGTTTGCAGCCGTTTCCACAAGCACATTTGTAAATGCCGGTGTCATATGAAATTGGACTCTCACACGCGACTTGTCCCTTTTCAAATTCTGAGCGTTGAGGTTTGCGCAATACATCCAACTTTTCCGTATTTAATAGAGTTCGAACTTCACAATACGCCAACCATTGCCGAATAACTCGGGCGCGGTCCTTGTAGAGACGTGCACACTTAAGTGTAAATTAGTTGAGACTAGCGTTTGATCTCACAAGAACAAAAGCCTGCTACATTGTCAGTGGTTTGTTCCATTTTCCTGTACATTGTTCAATAATTTAAAACTCGATTGTACAAATATCCTTGTAGAAACCCGATGCCCACAGTCTCATATTGAAAATCTTATGTTAACAGTATTATTGTTCGAGAATAATATTGTGTTTAAATACTTGTAAATCAAGTTAAGATATGTTTCACTTTAAGACGACAGAGGGCACTTATTGCGGGGGGTCCAGGTGACCGCCCTGGTTGTCATGACGTCATGGTATATTTGTAGCAAAAGCGTGAGGTTGTAAGTTTATCCTGTGAGGTACATTGTACATAGCATACGTTAAAGATTGACAATAAAAATGGTTCAAAAGCTTTAAAATGGTTTGTCTGAAGTCGGCGTTGTTATTTCTGTGTGCATGCGTGATAGAGAGACCAGTTGTAGTGTGGAATCCTTTGGTCCCATCACGCTTTGCTCAGCGAGTTGGAGATTTAATGTTTAAACCAAAGTCATTGACTGTGTTTCATGTGGAAGGGTTTGTCCCGAGGCAGTCAAGGCGGTTGTTGGAGTACGATTGTTGGATAGTATATGGATTCGGATCAACATCTCCACATTGCTGACGTTTCTGAAATGCTACTGTTGAGTTTGCATAATACTGCACCCGTGGTCCAACGCATACGTGTTTTGGCCACTCAAGACGATCAGTAAATGGATGCAACATGTACTCACTCAGTACTGCTGGCTCCATTGAAGGAAGTCCCGTGAGAGAAGCTAAAGCAGTAGAGCGTGATATCCATTGTTCATCCAGATACACATGTAGAAGCATGCAGATCTTGCTGCAGAGGTAGGTGAGCACCGATTGAGCACATTGTTATTTAAAAGAGCATTAATCACTACGAATTGATTCAGTCTGTATCCTAGACACCGCATTCAAAAACAAAAAATTGCCTCGCAGTATTGAAAAGGCACCCGACTATTCCGCGCCAAATTGTAATATTATATGCAAGTTTTTTAACATGCAAATGATGCAGTGCTCAGAAGCTGCTATTGGTAGCGTACTGCTCGGTGCCGTGGGGACGAGGTTCATGTCGGAAAAAGGTTGCATATTTAGATCTTCGAACCAGACTACAGCTTTACAGGTGTTTTAATGGGTAACCACAAAACCTATCGCCCTTGTTCCCACACGTGTACGATCATGCCTCGCTGTACGTGCTGCTTCTGTATGCCTTAAACATGATGCCACTGGTATTTCAACGTATATGGCGTCAAAACAACATCATTAATCATAAGATTAATGGGACTGATATAACACCCGTTTATGACGTCATAGAGCTGGCTGCTAATATGGCATAATTGACCAATGCGCGTTGAAGAAATTGATTCACCTGGCCATTTTGGATCCCCAACTGAAAAAAGTCACATTCGACATGCAGTTGACGTTATTTTTTCTACTTACAACAATTCCCCACATAAACAATTATTCTTAGATCGGTTGGCCACACCTAGAAATACAGGAATAAGATTGTTTAAAAACTGGCAAGGAAATGCAATTTTTTTCGCCGCTTTAAAAATAAATTAAAAAACAAAACAAAACAAAGGAAATCTAATACCAAAAACCCGTAAAAGAAACTTGTGTCATGTGTCATAGGTTTCACGCTAGCCCTGGTGGTCCTACAAACAGGGCTGTAAATGGCTCACTTTTGAAATTGGTCACATTTTGTTATGGCGACAGAAATAAGACCAATTTCAAAAGAGAGCCATTTACAGCCCTGTTTGTAAGGCTACGTTTCATAAATGTATATGACCACTGACTTGGCTGAAAAAAAGTGCAGGCAGCACGTACATGATATCCACACGGTGATCAGGCAGCCGCTAAAAAAATCACATTTATTGCGGTTTTTTAATGCCTCCTAAAATGTATGCGATATGAGGGGAAAAACATTAATTGATAAGCAATAATCACATGACAGCATAAGTCGATTTACAGTCGAACAAAATTAATTTAAGAAGTTTTAATAACTCGATAATTTTAAATCAAAGAATAAAGTTGATGGGTGTACAAGAGTCACGGGAAATACATTCTCTGTTTCAGTTGTTATAGACTATAGGCCTACTTTAAACTGATTTCAATGTGGCTAGTTTCGGCCATGAAACAGAGCACAATTTTACCGATAATATTCACACGTTGCCTGAAATTAAGTCGAGCAAATGTTTGTTACCCTAACATGACATGTTTTTGTCTCGGTTGCCAGTGTGACATTCACCCCAAGCCATCTTAATACACACTCATTTTGATCTTGTAACAATTGCATATTTTTTCTTATCAGTGATCGTCTTTCATAAAACGTTGGTGGTTATCCTTGATAAAGTAAAAGCGTGGATAGAACTTCTAACCGTCAGTATGCTTTAACGTTAACAAAACATGGCTAGCCTCGTAGGCCGTGTTTGTCAAGTCTTTTCATGCATTGTATCCTACACAATGGTCTGGATGTTAGCCTTTTCATTAGCGTTGTGAGTTATCCTACACGATAGCACTGCCTGGCTCATGAAGTGGCAATCAGTGAGTCTGTGGCTCAGTCAGATGGGCGCAAAGCAGACACCAGACACGCCCTCTAGATCCAGAAAAATACAATCTCGAGTCTCTGAAAGTAATCCTAAGGTCAAAACAGGCACACTATACAGCTAACACTTAATACCAAATTATCTAATGCTTTAAACAATCAAAAGGCTGTGAACAACCAAACTTAAAACTTCAACCGTTAGTTTTCATACACTTTCGTATAATAGCGAAATGAATATTTGAGACTGTTCAGCCACTCTCTTTTTAATGACCTCACGACGAGAGTGTGTCCTGAAAGAGACTACTGCAGGCCACGCCCAGTTACGATCTTAATACAAAGCTGGGAGGTCACTTGCTGAGGTCACAACCTTTACATGGGCGGGGTCATCCACAAGTTCTTCCATGTTGTCTGGCATATAATGCTCTGTGAAGCTCAGAGCGTACATCTATATAAAGAGAGAAAACACGACTTTAGACAAAATGTTATTTCGACAATTCGATCCTAAAGAAATACCTGAAAGTGTCTTCATAATATGCTATCATGATTTTTTTTCATTAAAAGTACTGAACACTATTTGCAACAAAAGGAAAGCAATACAATAAATTTAAGTTATTACAAAACGAACCTGTCGAAATTTCAGCTCAGTAGATTTTTTTTTTAGAAAAATGTGAACATGCATATTCTTTGTTTTCTTGACGCAAAGCAAGGTTTGAAGCCCTCCCTAACAAAATGTTCATTAATAAGTTTTAACTTGCACCCTCAAACTCTCTAGTGTGTCACTCAAGAAAATGAATTCTCATTCACGGATATTGTACCGATTGCAAACCATTTCTAGGAAACTGATGGTAATTTCCTCCTTTCTTGAAAATGCCGGCATACCAGGTGCAATGATTATACAGTATGTTTGATCCTCAATAATATTTTGGCAGTTTCAGTTTTGAATGATTGCAAATGGTGTACCTTCAAGCTTCATAAACGATGAATGCAACAGTTGACATCACTGTTTGTAATACTCGTTCATTTAACTCGATATAAAATATGGCAATTAACTCTGATGTCTGAAATATCCACACATAAAAAAATCACATTAGCCGTTTGTTCGCTGGAAAAACGGTAATGTACTCCTCTCGATGTCCGGCTTGCGTTTCTCAAACATGTCCACGAAACATTATCGCATTTCAAGAATATCAATAACCATCGTAGTATGTCAATAAAACTATGAAAATATAACACGCTTAATGCGTGCCTACGGTGAAAAATGAATTCACTTTAGTAAATACAATTTAACCTGATCGAAATTGATGAACCACTTTTTCCTCTTTGCGGTTGCTTCCCAGTCTCCTGTTACTGCGCGTCTTTGATAATAGTACACTGTGCTGTCAGAACATTAGCTCGGACATGAAGTAACATTGACAGCTAGATTGACTCTCCCTACTCCCAACAGCCGTTTATTTGCGCAGCGGGAGTGAAATAAAAGCCTTTCAACAAATCTGGAAAATCAAATGCTTTTGACTTGACAGTTCAATGCTTCCAAAAAGCTTTTACCGTGAATTGACTCAGTGAATCGGCGAAGATAATTTCCGGTGTTATGTTTCTTATCGCGTAAGTCAATGATCTTACATCGCTTAACTCGAGACGGTATTAACGCACACAAAATACAGCACAACCCTTGAAACATTACCGTACTTGTACGATTTGTTTGCAAATCTTTTTCAACATTTGTTTTTCTTGTTTTCCTGTAGTCTACTCCAACCATAATGCAGCATTCTCAGATTACCCAATTATTCAGTTTCTTTCAAATTTATGACTGGGGTTTAATTTTCTTGGCAACAATGTTGCAGCCAAGTCTACCCGAGTCCTTGAGTAAATTCACGGCGTAGCGACGTGGTGAGGTCGGAATTTCGACCCCTCTCCGCCTTAAAAAAAGAGGGGGGGGGGACAAAGAAAAGGACAAAAGCAAAGAAACGGAGAGGCTAAACGGCCCGGCAATTTGGGATATTTAATGCTAGTAAATCTAACAGCGAGAAGTGTCTGGAACTAAAAGGGATCTTTGTGTATTATTAACAGCACCCCAAGCGTCGGATGATACCCGCGATCCGGAAACAAGTGGCTTACTCCTCAATCAAGTACAAATTACCAAAGTTATGTCGACTTCTTCAAACACACATTGACATAGGTCTGCAACAAAATAATGGATTAGAAGCGCAATCTTCTTGATAGGATATCTTAAAGTGGTGTCATCTGAAAGGGTAGTTCATTAGCCTTCCATTGATACCTTATTTGCAGCTCTGCAGTCACGGATGACAGCGCACCATTGTTTTCAAAACAAAGGCCGGGAAATCTCTTTTCCAAGTTTGCCAGATTCAGGGGTGAATCGAGCTGTTTAAAAAAAATGCGCCGTCTCACATAATGTGTTGAGTGTGTGGTGTGAGGAATGTTGAAGGTGTTTTAGCAAAAAAAAAATGAAATATCGTTTTTCTTGATGATTAAATAAATCATTTCAAAGATTGTTCTGAATTCATTAATCATAATAACTATACCCGATGGCAAAATGTACTCAAAACATAGCTTAAGCATCAGCCCAACTTGGCAAGGTTTTGGCTAAGCTGCAAGCTATGTTTGTAAGCATGTTGACATGGAATAGCTAATTTGAGATGATAAAAACCAAATTGAAATGATTATTATTCAGAGAACATGATGATGTAGGCCTACCATCTTATGCACCAACACCTCCAACATATACATATACCTCCCGTTTCACCTTTCTGCCCACAGCGACAGTGCATTCTTCGGACAATATTCACCATATATTCAGGACACTTGCAAAACGAGGTTTTCTGGCAATTGTTCTGAAACGAAGGGTGCTCGGTCATACTTGACTTCAAAGATGCGAATAAGGTATCAATGACATTGTTTAAGTTCATAACTTTCACATACGTGTTTTTTGATTACCTTTTTCATATACCCTTTACAAAACGTTTCCAAGGACGTGGGCTCAGATCCAGCCTTGTATCGATTAAATCGAAAGCCCCCAGTGGTACTCAGGCCACAGTTTCCAGTTTCTTTTATTCGATTCATATTACACATCCTCATGTAGGCCGCGCCGAACTCAACACTGCTTGGTATCAGGGCAAGCACGCCTTCAATATTCGATTTCGCACTTGAATGTGCAGCGAGCGGAGATTATTTGAACACGTCGGCCTGTGAAAATATCGGAGAAGTCTATCGAACGGTTATTAAATTCTCGTCTTACCAAAAAGTAGATATGCGTCAAACGAACGTGGCCGGCTGTATGTCTCCCGCACAAAGCTTTAGACATTGGCTCTTTCTAATAATAAATCGTATATGCGTATATGCGTATTATGTAATCTTGAGGTGGAAGTGTATTGAAGCAGTGGTAAATAATGCATGGGAGTCTGGGAGTGGGAGATCGAACTTTTTGGCCACGTTTCAAATTCTGTTGGCATTTTTGAAGGTGGAAAACCTTCAGACTCAACAGTAGTTCAACATACAGCCAAATTGGTAAAGCGAGGAACAAAATAAACAGTACTTAATGGAAATGTGTCGTGTCTTTGTTAACAGGCTGCCTACAATATTTACGGAAGCATAGAGGGGCCACGAGAAAACAAATCTATCTGCATTTCTTGTGCTTGTCCCCGATTATCGCTGATGCGCCTGCGTGAATAAAATTAATCAGAATTTATTTGATATAACTGTCTATGCTATTTCGCACAAAGACGGGGACGATTGATTATGATAAATTTGTCTGACTATGTCATATTATAATCCTTTCAGTCCATCTACACAATTATTATCACTCTTTGCTGCGGCATTCTCTGATCATTCTGTGCATCTATATCTGCAGAATTATGCCTCAACAGGGGTTTAATCTGCACGGCTGAAATTGCCTTGTGCATGACTTGTTTTCCGGTCGTAAACTACAAGATGGGCCTACCTCTACTCCTTCCTTGCGGAGCGCTGCGGCGAGTTGTACGGGCGACTGGCTCGTGAACAGCCCATCGGTGAACACGAAGAGGACTTTGCGTGCCTTCTTGCGTGAATGCACCAGAACCAGTCGCCGTGCGATCTGGAACGCCTTCTTCATGTTCGTCTCGCCACCTTTCAAAACATGGGAAACACATTTTTTTGTTTCGTTTCTTCCTTTCCAACAACCACAGTTTACAGGACTTTCTTAACATAAGATTTAGTCCAAGAAGTCACTTGATACGTGCAGCTGCCTGTCGGTCGAGGACAGACAAAACAGCCAACCATTCATCTTTTTTTTCACCAATTTTGAACAGTGCGACATCAAAACAAGTAACAGTCAGTCAGTTAGATAGGTAGTCAAGTCTAAGTTATACAAGTAACTTACAAGTAAATAAGTCAGTCTAGTACAACATGGAGGAGATTAAACTGGCCCTCCGGGACCAACAAAAAACCTCAATATTAAATAACATTATTTAAAAAAATCATTTTCTCATTAACTTCTGCGATATTGTTTTCAATACAAACAACCATTAAGAAGGGCTAGGTCCTGAAGTAAATCCACAAACAGCAAAATAAAACTTAAATTACGAGATTCAAAAACGGCAATATCCAATATATACCACGGTGTTTTCAAATACGTTTTATAAGCTGTGATACGTTCGTTACTGTTTTCAGTGCCTTGGGACAAGATAAAACAGAAAAACAGGAAATGCTTTCCTCCATCTCTCGGTTTTGACATCAATACATCGCCCACAACCATTTGAGGTGATTTATTTTCTACATCTACACTTGAGTGTTTCACGCTTCCACAGGAAACCGTTCCAGTTGTGTAAGAGTCCCAAAGAAATCTTTGAATGGCACAGCCCCACATGCGCAATTAGCGTCGAGAACAATATTTTGTTGTTCAGAAAAGTCTTGTGTGTGTGTGGGGGGGGGGGGGGAAGAATTGCTTCGTAATTTTCGAGTTCGAAAACAGGAAAAATAAGTCTGCGGACTTGGCTACGGCTCATTTTGTTGGGTTGGGCAACAAATAAGGTTAGCTATGTGACGTCATCAGTATGGTAGAATTAACAAAGTATAAAACAGATTCAATGAGCAAACTGCCCCTTTATGGTAATGAGAAATAGACTGCTTAAAGGAACAATATTGTAAAAAGTGTGCATAAAAGATTGTCAAAATGAAACGGATTAAAATGCAATGGATTTCACTTAATCCGTTTCATTTTAATCCATTCGTTATTCGTTTAAACAGAATCTTACACAGTGCAAATTGCTCAAGCCTAAGTGAGATAATTAGGACAGTGACAGGCCACGTGGAGTGTTAAAGTAAACAGTTGATATATAAGAGTGTCGTTTGTAGGATCTGGCCATATTTTAACATCTTTGGAGCTCAGCAGATTTAAGAGCTTAATAAGAGCAACATTTGACGGTCTCCAAACCCATTTATGAAATAATCGACACTGTGCTTCACTTGTAATGATTATTCATAATACCTTCATAGCGAACCTCGTCCAAGCTACGAAGCACCCGTGGTACCGAGTCGGCATCGAACAGGTTAAGGCGTACGCTGGCTCCGCTACCGAAGGTAACCAGGGACACGCGCAGGCCCCCTCCGGCCAGGTAGTCCAAGGAAGTCAGATAGTCACGCAGTATAGCGCGGTGCTGGACTGCATCGGCCCGCATGCTGCCTGTATAAGGAGTCGGAAAAGTGCGGGGTTTTAGAGGACCTTTGGCTGAAACCTCAGGCTGTTTAAACAAATATTTGGACATTTAATTTTTTTTAGCAGGTTGATGAAATTGATCCATTTTCCTTCGCCGAATCATTCATGTTCATGACAATAAAGCCAAATGAAATGAGTATAAAGTTACCCGAGCAATCAATAAGGAAGGCAACCTCGATCCCAGGTCCTTCGTGTGATACCGCCGTTAGCTCTTCGGTTTTGGCAGGGGTCTCTCCGTGCACTGCGATTGAGAATGTTAAAAGTAGCAATAGTGTGACTTAAACATGTTTCAAAAAGCAAGCTTCAAACCTCAGAAAAGATTTCGTGGATCCACTGAATCGACTGGATATCATGGAAAGATAAATACATATCATCAGCAGAGGGCATTGTACTATTAGTTGAAACCTTTAAGCGAAGATGCATCGTTGGGTGATTTATATGCACGTGCAGGCAGAATTACGCAAACTTGAATTTTCATGCGTCCAGGCCAGCAACGCAATTTATTCGGCTTGTGTTGTTTCCACGGGAGCAACTTCTAAGTTCTTACACGAAGAAAACCTATACTTTATAATTTAAAATTCCGGTGTTTAACAACATTATTGTGCGACTCTCAAAGTAAATGACGTAAAATACTCCCAATCAATAAAATGACCAAGAAGTCAATGCACGGCAAAAACTAACGGTTCTATTAGCACCGAGGTAATTTTATTGGATGACTGATTTTATAAATTATGAAAATTTCATGATGTAAGTAAGCACGGCAATATTGTACTTGATGCATTTGCGAGAAACAATCGCAGTTACTAGCACCGCATCGCGTATATCACAACCCATAGTCTAACCACAGTGAGTCCTATGCGCATGATTATCACGCATTGAATCCGATTTGATAGTTTTCAGGTTTACTTGCGTCTTACCTACGTCTACCATGCAATAACAAGATTCAATTCGGGAGTGTGAGCGATTCAATTCAGACCGCAAGAAGTTGACTCAAAATATCTCGTGAAAGTGCAATACCTTTTAAAATGGCTGCTTGTTACAAACAACAAAACTAGGACAGACAGATTTGATGGCATCGTGGTAAATGTGGCCCGAGGGTTTACCGATTGCCTGATCATGTTGAAAATGGTTATGAAAATGTCTCGCATAGATATAGAATAAAAAAAAGATTTCTATATCTACAGGGCGCACGATGCTCGCATCCGCGTAACATCGCGTATCATGACGTCAGCCATTTTATCCCGAATGACCTTTGACATGGAATACTTCATCGATAATTATAATGAACTGGCTTATTTCAAATTTGCCAGTCAAACCGTAAAAATAACGCTCTTGTTGCCTGCATAAGTACCTCAAGGGCAGATTCAGAGCTACAGTTTCGGGGGAGGGACCGGCTAGCCGACCATCGAGGGGTGGGAGTGGACTTGTTCTCATCTGACGCTAGGGATAGGAGCGCTCTTTTTCCATTTTTGTCATCTTTCTTTTTATTACTATTTCACAAATCCGTAGAGAAGAAAAAGTACCGATTTAGAGACCAATCTTCACTCCGCTTCTGGTTTAATTACTGGGAAACAAATATGACTTGTTGGCGGGGGCACCTGTTGATCCGTCTTTAAATTGACTTTTTATGTATTGATTCTCATTTACACTTTGTGTGTAAATTCATTTTCGCTTTATGTCCTAGACTGCTTGTTACTTGTGTTTATTAAGGCACGCTAAATGTGTAATAAATTTACAGAAGTACATACATACCAATGAAAAACTCTCCGAAGCCTTTCTCGCCAGCTTAATGCAAGAAAATGTAAAGAATTCAAAATCAACTGAAAAGTTTGTGTGTTGTTAGAAAGAAGAACAAAATGATATATATTAGGTAAGTTTCGTTCCATAGTTCATTTGTTGCTATAGGTGGAGCTGTGGCTGAGGTATAGATCTTTACTTTGCATAGTGCAACCATCTCTGCGGAGTGTACTTTTGTTCCACGGGAATACGCAGAAGTGGACCTGTACCTCTTGTTCGTTAACTGTTGCGGAATTAAAATAATTGGAAAAAAAACACCTCATAGATGGCTGCCAATTGCAAAGGGTCAATATATCTCACCGTCACAGAAGCCGCAAGTCTTGGCGCAACTCTTCTTCATGTAGGCCGCGTACGAGGCCCGTTTGCATGCGTACGCGATCTTAGTGCAGCCGCCTGGTCGCTTGTCCTCGCAAGGATCTTAAGAAAGAAGAGAGAGCATTTGATATTTGATAATAAAAATTGCATTTATTTACCACAGAAAGGTAAAGAGACACACACCAAAAAAAGGTTTCCAAGATAAACGGGCCTAGAAATGAATGAAAGAATATATCGTTTGAATTAAATATATAACTCTGAACTAAATTTGAAAAACGGGAGACGCCTTTTCGGGTTTACAGTGCACTTATATGCTTTTTACATGTGCTGAATCCATGTTACATCTAACATATCACAGCGTTAAGTAATTTCGCACCTTCTTTTCAGCTGAAGGGTTTTCCGTACACATTATTAACCATACTAAGGGACATATATTACGTCCTGGTCTAACCAACGATTGCATTTGTCACAACTCACAGCATTGCCACTATCTTCACCTCTTTCCGGCAAGAAATTAAAGCACATTCGAATTCGATCACTTCTGTCTCACTTCTACTAGATTTTGGTGAGCTATGATTAGCTTGGATTGATGGAAGTTTTCTAGATCCACTTAGATTGAATGGGCTATGCATGCCCGAGTTCCCACTTCCGTTGTGTATCGACTGCCATCTTGGATTTTTGATTTACCAGACCTTGGCATTTCTTGACTATCACTTGTTACTGACTTTGTTCTGGCTGTTCGAACCATAGTTATTTGGATATGGGGGTCAGGCTTAACCTACTATTTATCCCACCAAACATTTTTGGTCCTCTTCTTCGCCAAAAATCAGCTTTTTTCCGGTCACTTCTTTTGGAGCTCACGGCAAACACGTCCGCTCACTGTAGCGCCCTTATGTTTTGTACACATCGCCAAATTGGGGACCTTCGGGAATTGGGGACCCTATTGTCCTCTATTGTTCAACGTCCCATTATTGAATGCAGAAACAAACTCACATACACCCAGCTCATTTTTACTATACTCATGAGGACCTGATCCTTTCCTTCTCTTTTGTTCCCTTTTGTTTGTTCACTCAACTTTTTCTTGACAGCTCCCATAAGGTTTGTACACGAAATTCTCCCGAGGACATGGGCCCCTCGGGCCCACTTAAATCATACACACCCCGTTGTCCTAAGTCCTCAGTCTGAATGGATAACCAACCCACACACACACACAATGTTTACCGTACATTGAATGGAAATGACTGGAAATACGTATGCGAATGCCACAGAAGGTCCGCCGCGTCCGATGTAAAAGACCGGGTTTTTTACTCGTCTTTTCTCGGTAACGGTAAGACATTAGGTTAGTTTTCTTTAACCAGATGTTTGAAATGGGATAAGTAAATAATCCAAAATGTTAAATATTTCAGACCGGAAATTCGCATTAGCATAATAACCAAAAAGTCACCAAAATGCCCTTAAAATGGCAAAATGAAGATTAAAAATAAGGATAAATTGGACGCAAAGGTGCATTTTTAAGGGTTGCATTAAACAAATGCTTTACATGGGCCTCACATTTCAGATACCTCACATTGTTTGAAAACAATGGTATTTTGAATGTTATGTTTTACCTTCACACCTGACACCCTCCCAGCCCTCTGCGCATGTGCAGAAGCAGCCAGTGTCGTCATTAGTCAGGACCCCATTGTTACCGCACGTCAGCGTGCACTCGAAACCCGGCGAACTAGGACCAAACTTCTCTACATGGAAAAAAGAAATGTACATGTACATGTAGTGAGGGGTGAGAGGTCACGAGAGGTCACGTGGTCTGAGCGGCACTTGAAATTGTCATGCAAAGTGTTATGCTTTGCAAGCTTACGCATTAGGGATTTTCAATTTAAATGAAAACAACACGTTAGCAACACGTGTACGTACTAATTTCATTGTGTTAGTTCCCCAGGGCGAACAGTTCTTTGACAGCTTATGGGGCTACCCTGGTAAATTAAAACATTTAAACACATAGATAAAAAGAGCCTATTAAATTTTGGCGATCATTGACAATTTCCCAACTCAGACTGAATGAGAGTCAAGATGTACTTGTTTTAAGGATCGCTTTCACCCTCTGAATTTTTCTGTTTCGGTTTCAATCAAAATTACGTTCTCTCCAAATTCCAAAGAGTGAAATTAGGGACTAGACGTTTTAGGAAAAAAATCTCATTTTTTTTTCGATTGAGTCTAAAAAAAAAAAGAACTCCAGTCAAAGCTCGAGTGAAACCTCGATCTTTACGATTGAAGAAATTTCACTCCATAACGGCTAGTCCCTACTTTCCGACTGTTGGATTGAATCTTCACTCGAATGGAGTGAATTTTCACTCTTTGGAATTTAGAGAGTTGTTACATTTACAAAACTTAAAAAACGACGCTCTGACGTAATATTCAGAAAAAAAATATAGAGCGTACTGCTGACACCAAATTTTACAAATATTTTTCACTAGCTCAAGTTATTGTAAAAAGTATATGTATTATTTTTTTTTAGATACGGCAATTGAATTGAAACATTTAATTTGTTTTTTTTAAATTATGCTCACGTACCACATCGCCCGCACAGTAGATGACATTTGTCGTAGACGAAATCAGTGGAGCATTGTTGCTTGGTATACGAGCCACGGTTAGGCTGGTTGTCATCCGGCTCACACAGTTCATAGTGATTCTGACACACAACTTTAATGGGGAAAAAATGTTGGAAATTAATAGTTTAGGCCCAAGTAATTTTTTCTCATCAACCGATTGAAGGTTATCCCTTTACCCTTATACTTTGATCACAAATTGTGGTTAGAAATGATAAACAAAACTAGCCGGTTGGATAATTTCGTCAAAATTGCTTACTTTCACATTGGCTTCCTTCCCAGCCTTTAGCGCATGCGCATTTGCATTCTTCGTCATTGGCAATCAGCGTTCCTCCGTTGACACAGTCGAGACGACAAACTCGAAAGAGAGAAAACAAAATTGTACCATTCAAGCATTACAATAATTAAAGTCATCACCATTATCAACATCGTCACAGCCATTAATACAATCAGTACCACCATCATCATCACTACCATCCTCACCATCACAACCATCATCAAAATCACTGTCAACAATACCGCTCATCGTGAACAACACACATCTACGAAAACACCAAACTCTCCCTGAACATAAAAACACATCCTCCAAACCTGTACTGTCAATGCCACATAAGTCAACAAACATAATGATTTTAATAATATATATGTTTTGTGGTGGTCTGGAATTCATGCCTGTATAGCGTTCCCAAACGCTGACCGATGCATCAATTTCACACCTCGCTCTGTTCACTTTCTTGATTGACAGGAATTTCCACCGTTATCTTATAAAATTCGATTTAAAAAAATCGACTGCAAATAGACGTCATCTGGACATGGTTTCCACAAGAGCACTCCCGATCCTCCGTATTATATTCTTTCTTATTATTATTTTCTGGGGATAATAAAAAGCCGGGGTGCTTTCTGGAAACAGGCATTTGTTATTAACGGAGTGGGATACTGAAATGTGCTTAATTTGACTATCAGTCTCATTGAGCTGGGGGAATAGACGCCAGCTGCTTGCAGAGGCAGTAAACAAATACAGACAAGTGAAGGTTTGGGAAGAGACGGGAAGGTTGGCTTCGTCAAAAGGAGGATTTCATTTTAAAAAAATCAATCATCGACGCGACATTTGTAGATGAAATCTGTTCACAACTTTATTTTGTGAAGCGTCGTGGCTCGAAATTAATTTTGACCCGAAGCTGTTGCTGCTCAAATGTTTGTGAATCTTGAGTCAAGGCCAAAACAATTAATTAGTGTCCAAAATCTAGGTTCACTTTTTCAGACTTTGTCCCTCCCCGAATTTTGTGTATGCAACTTACCAAATCCGGGTGAACCTGGCCCAAAGGCAGCTGTTTAGACAAATGAATTCAAACATTTTTCAATATTTAGTTTCATTATTTAAAAATGCCAGAATAGCCTATTTGGGAAAGGGAAACATTTTCGGCTAGGCCTTTTTGCTAGTCACAAAAGGTTCAAATTAGTTTCTGCTTCGTGACGCCAATATATGAGCTATATCTGGTCCATTGTGTAGGCAAGATGCACGGAAAGTCATTCAGTGAATAGCCATTCTGAATCAATTGAAAATAATTATATGCGCTCGTAGAACAGCTATCATAGGTTCTTGTCTTGTTTCCCTAACGAAAGACTTGAATGTGTCGAGAGAAGCAGACAGTTAAGTATCACGTTTAAGTTAAGTCACATTTTCACCATTCTTAAGCGACTCAAGGTTTGTTTCCAACGATGCGGCGACTGGATTATAGATGAGTGCAGAAGGCACTTAGTTCCGTAAATCGCCTTACCGCATTCGCCGCACATTGCCGGGCACAAATTGGCTACGGGCGGGGAACTGCATTGATACTTCCCCCACAGGCTGCATTTCTCGCTCTGGTCTTCGCATTTTTCTGGATGGAAAAGAGTAAAAAACAAACCGCAAGCACAGTTACCATGGAAACAGATACGAACGTATGTAGTGACGTAGGCATGAGGCGGCCACAAGGCTACATTAAATGAAGTGCGCAATCGGTGGCCTTTGCATGAAGAAAAAAGCCACGAAGCTTAATGTTTGACTTCATCTCGATATCAAGTTGGACTTGGGTCGGGGTTTCATATTTTTGCCAGCATCAAATAAAACGGTACGCCGGCACATACTACAGATAATTCGTTCAGTTGCAAGGATGATTTGATTAGCGAAGTTTGTTAATTCTAATAGTGAATTTAAATTGAACTGAACATTTTATAACTCATGATTGTTTTTATGCACCACATTTTTAAGGCACTCTATACTTCCAGTACATCAATTGCGTTACACAAGCATACCGATAAATTTCTGCGTCTAGAATGATTAATAAGGCCCATCAGATAAAAAAAAATGATACTAAAAATATAATAAATTGTTTTTGTTATTATCTATATTTTCCTGTGCATTGGCCGCAGCCCCAGGTGGCCATATTTTGTTACGCGAGCGGAAATGAACGTTGGCGTGTTTTGGACGTAAATGCTTACCGTTACACAACCTTCCCCGCCAGCCATTGGCGCACTCACAGACACAGTCCTCGGTGTTTAAAGTCCCACCGGGCTCACCGCAGTCTAGATCACACACTGCCGCAAATAGAAACATTAAAGAAAATTGAACAACGCAAATAAATTTCTAAAACATTATAGGTTTTCCCAGTTATTTTAACACTTGTATCATTTAAGGTCCATGAAAAGATACTTTAATTTCGTTCCAGAACGTCGTTGGGCTCCATAGTTAATTCCGATTTCGAATTTACACCAATATATTTCATATTTGATCCAGTCTAATTCGCCTTTGTAAACATTCTGTTCCGTCCTAGCTTCGGGAAATTCGACTCAAGTGGAGAATGGTATTGAATTGAAGAAAATTTTCATATTTGGTCCATTGTTAGAGTTCGAAATTGAAAAGAGACCAACGACGTTCTGGAAGGAAATTAGGGTGTCTTTTCGATTTGAATGATATATTTGTTAGAGTAAATGGGAAAAACCTATTTTTATACATAAATGGTGTACTGCTAGAGGTGTGTAGCGATACACATACATTTAAAAAAAAAACCAAATCATGATATATTTTTTTCAATTCTTCTGTAGAGATTTGTTTTAATAAGAAGCCAAGTTTCTAATAATGTCAGTGTATAATTATTCCCCTCGAAATCACACCCTTTGCCCTTTGTTATCGAATATTCTGCCCATTAATTTATCATGTCTTTTTTTAATCACATGTTAATCTATTTGCTTATCCGTCTTCGTCGTGAACAACTCACCAAAACCCTCTGAACTTGGTCCATATTTTTCTGAAAGAAATAGAAGGAGAATTACTTTCAAAACAACAACTTTATACCAAGGTTTCCTTTATACGAATCGCAAGCCTGCTCATGCATATTAAACACAAACAAACAAACAAACAAACAAACACCCCAACAAACAAACAAACAAACAAACAAACACCCCAACACCCCAACAAACAAATAAACAACGCAAACAAAAGACATCGCCACTTTCAGGAAAGTAGTGCTTTTAAAATAACCCAAATTTTCACTTACGTCTATGTGACATTTTCAGTGACATTTAAAAACAGGTTCTCACTCCCTACAAAATGCCAACGCTGAGTTCGTCGGCCGTGAAATAACGTCGATTGAGTTTTTAAAAAATTGAGTTTTGTTTGGTGGATAGTAAGGAAAATGTTGCCACGCATACGTCTAGAATAGCCTTACCCGACGCCGATGTAATGTCGGTGCGTGCTTGTTAACGTGTTGGCCTAATATATTCTGCCTTCATATTTGCAAGTGCCATAACCAGGGTCCAAGTGGTTAAGGAAGAGGCACTGAGGAGCTCATTTTCTAGAGGCGGGCACTGATTGGGTTTCAAACAACAAAAATATGTCTTTTTCTTTGAGAGAAGGGTTCTACAAATTCTTAGGGGTGCAGGGGGGGGGGCAGGGGCACAGGCAATGAACTAGGAAGGGCGTGGAATTGCAAAACAAGGCGTTAAAAATGGAGTTCAAACTGTTTCGTAATTCTTTAACATTTTCAGTTCTTTTAAAATTTAGTATATCACAATTATGCTTCAATCTTAACGTAATGGTGTATTGCTATTGGTTTAGCGCGCAGACTGATGATGTAACCTATAGGCCTATGCTAAATTTACCTTTACGGTAAAATGCACTTTATCTCGTGAACTTTATGGCGACAGACACGGTACAAGAGAAGTCGATTTTTCTCAACATGATTGCTTTGTACTCAATGAGAGCAGCAGGACGTGACTGAACATGGAATTAGTGATTTAGTGACACGTAGCTATCAGCGACTCGGTCATGTACTTGAGAGAGAGGTTATAGGGCTGTTTGCTCTAATGAGGTCGTCCTTAGGGACAACGCGAACCTGACATGGGTCTGTTTGTTTTCACGGGAAGAACGTGATTTGAATTTCATTTCTAGAGATATACGGTTGTCCTTTGACTTTTTTTCACTGAACGAATATTACACCAGCGGTGGTGTGCCATTTGTTATCTTTCACAATAAGAAACACTTGTGCCAGGGTATACGTGGGTTCGAACTCAGACGGGGAAACACTAGGCTTATGTTCTTGGGGCAAGGCACTTTACTATAACTGCCTCTCTCCATTCAGTAGTATTAATGGGTATCTGTGAGGGTAGAGACAACATTGTGCTGACCTCGAACTGCTGCAGAAAAAATTGTCTCATGGCCTGATGAACTGGGGTAATACTAAGTGCTTTGTATCCTTTGACAAAGGCGGTTAATACCACTAATTATTATTATTACTTACGGCTTGGTTAAAAGATACGGTTGATACGTGGACACAATATGAGGGCGCTATGTGGAGTGGGTAAACCATTCTCTAAAGAGCTCCCTCAGATTGTGTCCGCCATCTCAATGAGGCTAATAGGCACTTCGCACTGTATTTGGGGTTTTTTTTAAGTGGGGCTGGATTTATAGCAAGATATCGGTACTCGAATGGAATCTCATGATGGGCGGGGGTCTATGACACTTTTCGAGTACTTTATGAGATGAATAAAACGCCGTCACCCATATCTAAGGCGTGCAGGCCCACCGGGTAAGTTTTCAGATTGCTGTAGCAGTGAATGTCATTGCACTGATCAGCATCTACAGACTTCATACTCGATGGCAATCGGTGAGTTAATGAACATCTCCTGTAAAGTACGGTTCATTGCATCGACTGACCGTAGTGCAAGTACCCAAAAAGATCTCAAGATATCTCGCTGTTATCTGAAGGCAACGATCAATTGTCATACGGTGAGCTGCTAATTTAGAAAAGGAGATTTGCCCACGCTTCAAAAATTGGTTCCTCTCACGTTTTTATTCGCAGTTGAGTTAAAAGCGCCAGCCGTCAAAGCCTCCCTCGTCCCGAGGGGACGTCAGTGTTTCCAGCGGGAAAATTGCTACCATGCTGTCTTGACAACGGTTTTGTCACCCTGAAAAGAAGTGCCATGCAGCGATGATTTGTCGCTCCATATCGGCGTCAAGAACGCTCACCTCTTGTGGGTGAAAACCATTAACGCTTAAAACCTCAATCCACCACTCACCGTTGTCATTACAATTTGGCATTCAAGGAAAATCATTTCGCGCAATAATTGGATGTCGTGTGGAGACCATCATTGGGAGGAGGTTGTCTATGATTTGAACACAATAGAGTTGTCACTTTTATTTTGTCGCTCAAAAACTCGATTTTTTTGGGGGGGGGGCTTTGTTGCTTCGGCTGAAAGGTGCTGAAAGGCAAATTCACTGCATGATGTTTTCGCATCGATGCAGTTTCAGTTCGTTTTGAATCGGCTTGATTGAGATCCAATATAATTTGGGTAATTGGCGTTAAGTTGGGCAATCGTAAATTGGTGAACAAAAAGTGCTGGCGCGTTTTTACCGTCCTGGCTAAAACATTTATTAAACAATTTATATCGGCACATAAATTTGAGTAGCCTGTGGTCACTGAGAACGTTTGATCGAGTGTACATTTGCGGTCAGTGGGACACTATAATTGCATAATTGAACTTTACAAATTTATGATACTGAAGTGCAAGGCATCACCAAGGTTTGACGCGTGATTGCCGAGAAGTATCTAACTTGGTACAGGAATGGTTAGGGTGGTGTACTGAGTTAGGCCCTACCTCTTTTTTCGCTCTCACTAATCGGGGGTAGTATATACCCATCTTTGTCACTCGCACCAAGCAGACTTAATACATGTATTATCTATCTTTCTCACTCACACCGATCGGCAAGGGCGATGATCGGGGGAGGGGAGGGATAGCGAGGGGGAATGGGCCATTGGATCACCCCCCCCCCCCTTCCGAATTTTGCTGAAATGCTGATTTTAAGGTTATTTCCTAACATTCCAACAGCCCAAACGTATTAAATAGCACTGATAAACGGAATGTGACGAACTGCACAAAAACATTAACAGCGCACCCTGACCCTAGTGCCGTGTGGTGCCAGCCCCAGCCCCCCCCCCCCCTGAATTTCTATGACCGGTGTCACGGTCTCACTTCTCCGGCGTGCTAGCTTCTCCGAAAGGGAAATTTCGCTTCAACACGCATGCACAAAATTGCGCAGTGGTGTACATTTTTTGTCAACTTTATTTGTGTGCTGGGTTCTTCGGGGTTGTACTGGTGAACGTAATATCATAGGATATTTGTATGCATAGTTACAGGGTACCAGTCGAATCCAGAATGTTCGTGGCGCGCACAACTCCCAATAACCAAACAAGACTTGAAATGCACATTTATTTTCATGGTTGCAAAAATAAAGACAAAAATGGACCACGAACAAGCAAGGAACACGGACCAAGGAGTTCGTTCTTAATTATTCCTCCGTGAACACACACACATGCATGACGTACGCTGGGAACACAAATCAGAATGCTTGCAAGACCATGCGGGAAGTGTTACATAACACATTCTTGGATGTCCCTCACTGTGTTATTAATAGCTTGGTATACAGCCCGAGGAAAAGTAAGCACAGCGGACACATCAGCATGTATCGTGCTCATGTAACGTGCACTGTAACGTGCTCAACTGTCCGCCAAATCCATCCGGAGAAGCTAGCACGCCGGAGAAGTGAGACCGTGACACCGGACAATTTTAGGCTTTTGGTCATCTCCCCAGGCGGGGTCCCATATCCCCACTCGCTGGAACATAATTACGCCACCGCTGATCAAGGGGTATATAGTGAGTACCATTGTATCGTTCTTACACACTAATCTGGGTATAATAATGAACACCCATCTGTCTCACCACAAATTTTGGGGTGAGCGGACAATTGCGAACGTCGAAAATCCAGGTTTGTTTACAGAAACAGCTTTTTTGTTATCAGCAATGGAAAGTATAGTTTCTTTTTCGTGACGTGCTTTCCTTCTATAGTCCTCAATTTTGTATCTTGAAAATGTGGTATTTGTTCGGGTCTTTATCTTCCAGTCAAGACCTTTATGCAAGAAACTCAGGGAAAATCTCGAATTACTTTCACAGCGGCCTAACACACTTCTTAATGTCAAGGCAGTCGTGTTGATAGTAATTTAAAATGGAAATAAAATGTTTGATAATCCTTGTTATTTGGTAATCTAAATGTCAAGACTTTCTGTCTTAAATTTAAGATCAACGATATTCGACAATGAACACCAAACTATACACTACCTAAATGTCAACGACAGATACTTGCAAACATAAAAAAAAACCTATTAGGGCGAGTCTAAAGGGGATGTTTTAAAGTTATGTATTTTTTCGAGGAGAGGTTTAAGAAACGAGAGGTTTTTGAGGTCCTTTTCTCCGGATATTGAACTCTCGAATTGGCAATTTTGAGTTTTAGATTTCCACTGCCGTCAGTCGCGGCAGGAGATCAAAGATCGCGGCGGCCCAGACAAGCACGAGACGGAAAGTGAATAACGTCTCCAGTAAAATAACAAAACACACTAAAATAAAATGGAAAAAACAAGAATCGTAAGTATGAAGAGCAGTTCCGAAGAGTGTACTTAGTGCGCATGTGCTCGAGAATGAAACAATACATGTTGCAAAATAATTATCAAAACGGCAAAAGTAATTAAAATACACAACCAGCAGTAAGAATAACTACTGTTTCTAAAATCATACTAATGTCGGTAAAACCCTAATTTCTAATTTACACAAAACGTACTTCTGTACTTAAACAAAATTAACACAATTTCAGACGGAAAAGAGGTTGTTTGAGTGCTACAGAAGAACTAACATTTATATAGGATAGAATTATAATCCTGGTATTTAACATGTGAAAGCAAATTTACTATATCTGTATAGAGGCTATAATTATGATAAATGTTTCTTTTGCAGGGATGAACTGTTTTCGGATATTAAGGTAACATTTTCTACGCTCACCTGTTGGTTTTGTACCTCACAAACTTTTCTTTTCCTTTGGTGACTCTTTAACGTCATTATTATATTTTATTAATTAGTATCAATGAAGGTTTGATGAGATTGCAGTTCAATGCTGAATGGAATTTAGGCTTTTTACATTCTTTTCTCTATTAGAAAGTTTTTAAGCCGTATCACTGATTCCAATCATTGTCACTGTTGTGATGTTTGCCACAATTTCATAATCTGTCAGAACTACGTTAGGACACTTGGTGGCAGCAGACAACATAAATGAGCATGCGCAGATCTTGCAAGTTTGTTGCCCTCATGAGCTCTTAGAGATGCTAATCATTCTTACCACAAAATCCGCAGGTTGCCGCGCAGTTGGTGGCTAGGAACTCCTCGTATCGTTTATCGGCGCATAGGCCGGCGTAGCCACGGCAGGCTTGCTGTCCGCGTGCGTCCAGACATTTTTCTGCCACAAAAATGAACGGAAAAGGAAATGTCGAAGCGGTAAATTCGCAGCTTGAGCTCATAACTATGCCCTATCTTGTTTTCATTGATATTGCCATTAATGCCTCAGGGACTGCAGCACTTAGATGTAACACAGGTGAAGTCATAGTACAACATTTTGACTGTAAAGAAAACAAACATATCCAAATGCTCGATTCGCTCATTTAACGGATATTTTGTAACTACGAACAGAGTTCAGTATCAATACAAACTTTGCCTATAATTACAACGAACAAGTATCGCCTTTGTATATTGCAACCCATGTCGTCATTTTCAATACGTTTAGCCATACATCTCGAGGTAGCCAATTTACCTATTACAAAAAAAATCACCTCAAAGAAAATACACTGGGGAAAGTGATCGGGAGTTTTTGTTAAAGAAATTAATGCTTTCACCATCACATCTGTCGCCTTGCCAACCGTCGCTGCACAAACATTGGCAGGCATCGTGTGTTGTGTGGAGTTGACCGTGTTCGCATACTCCATCGCACGAAATGTCAGTATTAGCCTGCGGACGGTCAAACAGCGTAAAAAACTCGTTAGAGTTACACAAAATGTCACATTGCATTTTACAAATTAAGGCTCGAATGGCAACCTGATGGATGTTTAAGAATCTTATGTTCCGATATCATATCTTCACCTTATTTGTGAATATCAATTAATACAACTATAAGCGGTATTTTCATTTTCTTTTTACCGAGGTGAATATAGGATAAAGAGTGTTAATAGAGATGAATTTTGAATTTAAATTATCGTTTTTCCAAGATTTGTGTGGAATGATTCTTTGGGAAAAATTCAAACCCCTTTTTTTTCTCAAGGGAACTTCTTGTTGACATTTCACATGTTCACTAAGGTCTGATTTACGAGAAATGAGGCAGAGAATTTGAGCAGGCTGGGGTGACGATAGATTGTCATTTATCCCGCCTTACACCCATTATGGACAAACAGACACTGCCGAGCTGTCAAATAACATACCAAGTGACAAAAGCTTGAAAATTTCTGTCTTCTTTTCGACTTTGCTCTTTGCTTTGGGTATGTTTTGCCTGAACGTTATCAAAAGGAAAGAATACGCCTTTTTCACAACGAATCAATGTACATCTGGTTTGGGTGTCACTAACCGATCGCCCATAAATGACCTGAAAACAAAACATATTGCAACTGCTTGCAACGCGTTAATGTTTACATTACATGAGAACATTTACTTCAGATGAAATTTATGAACATCTACACTCCAAGGAAAGTTGAAAAGTGAATTATAAATAGACAGTCTTGTATCAGCGGCGGAACTCTTTGCCAGAGAATAAATCATTTATTATGAAATTG
The DNA here is from genome assembly GCA_029964075.1 of Patiria pectinifera. Taxonomy (NCBI): domain Eukaryota; kingdom Metazoa; phylum Echinodermata; class Asteroidea; order Valvatida; family Asterinidae; genus Patiria; species Patiria pectinifera. The sequence goes on along the minus strand of CM057141.1, from coordinate 25,024,305 downwards.
ATACCTTCCGGACAGATGAAAATCTGAACTGATGAGCCGATGGCGGTTTGAACAGGGATCTATACAGAAACCTGAAATATTCATCTGCCGTATCCATCGGTCGAAGTGACATGAATAATTAATTATCAAGAAGCGTGCGAAGGGTGTGTTCAGTTGAATATGTTATTTTTGACGAGAGGGTTCACAGCAGTTCTTGGGAGATTTTTTTCGTTTGATTTGAGTAGAGAAGACTAGTTAGAAACTTTCTTGTGATGAGTTACTCCAAACGACTTGGAGCCCCTAATTGACAAAAAGTCTTGTCCCTTCTTAATGATAAACATTTTTCATATTTATTTTATTCCTGAATTTAATAATCAGCTTTTGCACCTTGCCGATGTAATTGTAAAGCATTGTTTAAACTCAATGTAATTGTAAAGCATTGTTTAAACTCAATAATGTTCTCGAGCTTTGAGGGGAAAAATCACAAGCTGGATCCATTAATGTGATTAATTTAGCCAAATGAAACAAAAAAAGATACGAAACCTCAATCCTCTAAGATGGGCTTGTGTCAATTTTTTCTTGAACCATGCGTTGCTAACAAAGGACATGTTTTCTTTTGCTGATCACATACAGGCTACAACCAAAATTCCGTGCGAGGTCTCCGGCTTGTGACTGATATTAAGTCACATTTCCTTTGAGACGGAAGCATATCCAAACTCTTCACCAAAAAATAAATGAAGGGAACCAAAAATGGTGAAATATAACCCCTTTCAATATAACTTTAATTAAGAAAAGTGTTTAGCACAGTACTTAAAATTTAATTTAATGTGTACTACAGTATTTTGATCCAAAGTGCTAGTCTATTCTAGAGACTTAAACAACACATGATATGCGAACTAGAATTCTAAACAAAAATACATTTGTTTAGAGTATACACCTGGGAAGCAATTTAACCCCTCATTTTCTCACAGTGAATACTCAACTGGTGTATGCTGAGAACACTTACCATTGTATGAACCAATTCAGTCAGAGAATTATCCCTGCAAAACACCTGAAAACTTAACGGTGGAACTGTACCTTGTGAGCTGGAATTAGCAGAATCAGAGGCAGGAAAACGAGCTCTGCAAAAGCAAACATGATTGAACTCCGTCGAGGTATAGGCCTTGCAGAAGGAAATGGGAGCTGCCTGGAGGGGATTTTGGTAGTGGAGATGTTCAAATTCTAGTCCTTCAGGCAAAGCCTAGTGTCAATTTCTCAACTCGATCAGTGGATCCTCTGGTAACACATTGTTGAGTTTTCGCTTTTATACTTGCCATTTTAATGTAAATTATGCCCACGTTTTCATAAATCGATTGTCGTGAATAAGCCAGTTGTTTGGTTTTCTTTGGTAACACATGTTTTAATTAATTACACTGGTTGCATTGTGAACCTGGTTGTGGTTTATGTAAGACACCAGCTGCAATAGTTTTTATGAATTTGAAGGGGTGACGTCACAATGCGTCATTTTGTTTGAATTTAACATCTGTGCATGGCAGAACCGACCCGTTTACTAACCCATTACAAACTTACAATAGAAAAAAAAATTATCGACTTGAAATCCCGATTTTATTTAAATGCGCATTGAAAACTTTTAAAATTTGCCCCAAAGTAAAGATTATTGCTGACAAACATGTGACTGAATATTATGAGTGGACCTCAACTTGTTGACGTTCGGAATACATATTACAGTAGTTATTATTGCTGTTCACAAAGTTCCCATAGTCGGTTTTTATCACGGTCATGGTATAATTATACTGAAAGACGTTTTTTCTAGGCAACGCTACGTGAAGAGGAAAGTCGGGGGAAAGTTTTCTTGTTTAGCGTGGAGCCCCCATGACCCAGGGCCCCTCGCAACCTTAATCTGGCCCTGGCTTATAGCTTAACCATTGGAAATCCATGTGAACAATCAACCTTTTCACCAACTCAATATCTTTATAATTAAAATGTCAAACAGTGATAAATCAAAACGAAGGGCGAATTATGTAGGATACGGTCGCAACTGTGATTGTCATTCCGTCCACGCTAGGGACCTTAAGTACCCGGACTCCGTTCAAGTCCTCGAATGTTAATACGTTTTTTTTCTCTCTTGCCGACTCTGTTTCAGAAATAGAAACTCCTGATCTCAGAGATAAATCCATCGGTTAAGAGAGAAGAGCAAATATCCCCTCTCATCGACTTTCCGTCTGGGTTCAATGACTGCGGCATTTGGCGGGGAAACGCGACGCCACTCCATCATGTCTCCCGATCGGATTCCAGACTCGTTACTTATTTGAGGGGACATCGTTTTTAAGAGAAAAACTCTCCCAGGAAATGTCATCGTCCCAGACAGAATATGGATTAGCAGGTTGTATATCTGCATTGAGAAAAGGTCAGACGTCCTTTCACAGTGGGGGGGGGGGGGGGTTGAAAGGCAGGAAATTAATTTTGCTGGGATTGGTTACAGTTTGCGCAAAATTGAAATTTGGGAAGCTAGTCACTGTCTCCATTCAAATGTTTCAGAAGTATTGTTCCAGGAAACAGGAGAAGATTTGAACCTAGTTAGAATTGTGTGATTCGTGTTTTGCTTTTGGCATATCTACAAACGAGTTACGTCAGTGCAAAGAGCAACCCGCATTCAAGGTGCATGCTCATAGTCCCGCGATCTTCAACATATTCGACTTTTTATTCTCGTACCGAATTAAAAAAATTAATTAAACGTATAAATACCCCTGCATTATTGTAGGGTCGTAAATAATTCGAAAGTTGTATAGTAAATATTCCAGAACTGGATAACTTATTGACAAGTGAATATGGCAATTTATTTTTCGGTGTGAACCTCGAGAAAGCATGGCCAGAGAAACTATAAAGTACTACACGTCATGTTTGAAAGTACTTCAGAAATCCAATGACAGAGCTAAGATTGAAGTTCCATATAATCTAGGGCTGATTTAGCCATCCGGCGAGTATTTAAAAAGGCATGTATGTTTATGCAATCCCACGCTCTCGATCTTTTAGCTTGCAAATTGTACATTTGCAGGATACTTTCAGAGAATTCGTACGATTAAAGGCCACCGCACAGCATTAGTTTTTTGCCATTTAGTTATCTTTGTCTTTAATGCAATATGCGGATTCAATCTTCTTGACATTTTCAAACGCAGCCGAAACCTTTCAAGTGGATTTAATGCGATCAGAGATTTCAAAGATGCTGAAGCTTGCCTGGCCTTAGCGTGCCATTAGTACGGGAGCTAAGGTATTATCTTGTTTTCATCGGCCAAACCTGCAGTTACTTCGCTTGTGCATAGGACGGCAACAACCGCGAAAACAATAAGCTTATATCAACTTAGAACATGATTACTTATGCATGCTTGAGGACAGCGGCGTAACTCTGACCTAAAGTTACCTTGAAAAAAAATTAACCGATGCTCGAATTCATTTTGTACTCAGTTTACAATAACGAAGGTTTCCGGCTCCAAATACCTTTTTAAAAATGTCTGTACATGGCTCTATACGCCCTTTTAAGTGACTTTGTTGAGAAAATGCAAATTAAAACGCAAGGAAATGTCTGCACGGAAATTAATTCTGACTAAGTTTCCGAAGAGACTTACAAAACCAATCCATACATTGTACTAGATAAGATTTGAAGGGTAACAAGCGATCCCTAACAGCCCTGACTCCTCCAATTTAATACGATTTTGCACAATATTCCTATAGGGAGTAGTTACAAGTAGTCAATATTCTCGAAATAACATTTCGTATTTCACGAAGCTTGAGAGGTGAAGTTAAGTTTAACATCTTTGTCCGTTCTTCGTAGATAAACCGCGGTTGCAATATGAGACTTAACTTCAAACATGTTGTCAGTTGCGCACTAATAACTTGGTAGTAATCTCTCACCGAACCGTTAAAAATGAGAGTCTCGACTTCCGCCAATTAGAGTGGTTTCCATTCGTTTAGAACCCACTTCACAGATCCTTGAGCTCAAAGTACAGCAATCACTGAAACAACCACTATCTGCGTCTTGAAGCAACTCTAGACTGTCGTCACTAATAGGCCTACTCGTCTGGGAAATTTGCCGATGGATTTTTCCGCCCGTCACAGACACAGTCTAAGCCGAGCAGAGACGAAAGTATCAGTCAGTCTTATTTTAAGTCTGCTATTAGTCTGGTTCCGGTGGTAGGTAGCCGACAATATTACGTGGTCGACCCGGGAAGAATTTCTCCGAGTTCCGAATAATGACTGCGACTGTGTTGCTTCAAGTTTTCATGTGACGGCTACCTGACCTACAATTGATTAAAGACGTCAAGGTGCTCATCCAGTCATTGCAAACAAACCATGCCAATAAAGCGGCCTTAAGTCACGGTGTTTCAAGAACACCTCCGACGTTAATTGATGCGTAGCCTTTCATGGTGAAATGGATCAAATCTCTGTGAAGAAATTTAAACTTTAAGATTTGAAGGTTCGCAATGTGAAGATCACTGTTATTATTCGCTTGTATACAAGCGTCTATGATATCTAGCGATTAATTATGCGAAACAAGACAGCGTCTTGACCTCGAGATTCTGACCATTCAGCGGGCGCCTTGTATGTACGGGTCCTCTGTAATTCGTTGTTGTATTACCCAAAAAAAGCATGCCAGCCTAATTGACCAATCAACAGCTTAGTCCACATTTCTGGCCAAAATGATGTCACACTGAAATTAATCAAATCCGATTGGCTGGCGCGCGGGGTCGCATAAAATTTGCATGCTAAGTTATATCAGACGTTGGATACGGAGAGCACCGTTAGACAGCGGGTGCTACTCAGACTAGGTGAAGATATATATATAGCACTAACATAAAGGATTCTGGCAGCACCATGTGACAGATCTCTTTTGTGAGTTTGTGACTGTGAGATTCTGAAAAGAACAGGGGGAAACTCAATGTTTCAAAATTTGAAATTGGAAGAACTGATGGGGAGAAAGTCTTGACGTTTATATGCAATGCTTTGTCTCTCCCCTGGCACATGGAGCTACAGCTCATGCCCGACAACACACTGTCTGAAACAAGTAGGCAACATTCCCAACATCGAGCCTTTTCTCGGAACAAATATTGTTTACAGAGTTAAAAGTACAATTCATGAACTAATTAATTACTTAATTAAATAATCACATTGCATTTAAACCCCTTTCCTTTTTAGGAACCCTTGAAATTCACCTAAACTTTAAATAGAAAAAAGCAGGAGAAAGGTGTTGATTGTGATGGCCTTTGATTGTGATGACCGTTCATTGTGATGTCCTTTATAAGTGCATTCTTATAGCTTTCATTAATCCACTGATACACAGCAGACAGGTTGAAGTTATTCCGTTGTGGAATGGGATCATTACCGCTCAGGTCATATAAGTTTCACACACTTTTTGCTCCATCAATTCCGTGGCTATCGTAGGCAATATGTTATAGTTAATTGTGCACGGGGACACTTCGGGTCATTATTTTTTGGAGGGGGAGGGGGACATAGTGAGTTTGGACGTAATTTCAAACGATACAAATTTCCTTTTGTAATTTATCCCAGTTCATAGCGGGCTTCCCGAAGGACCCGGGTCACAGCCCCCCCCCCCCGCTCCGTTATGGCTTAACCCTAAAAGGGCCTAAAAGGAGCCTTAAAAAATGTTCGCGACCCGAGCTGTTATGACTTTTTAGCCCGGGGTCTTGCGCATCTTTTGATACCAAAAACATACAAATTGGACCACGGGTTGCCGTCAAAACTGAATTTCCTCATACGTCGTGTAGGCCTACACAGAGCAGAATTATCATTCGTACATATGAATAATTAATTAGCCATAATTCCAAAACCCTTTGACCTATAGTCATAAAATTTCTTGGGTATGTTCATGATGAGGTGATCTATGCATGTACCGAGTTTTAAATTTTTTTGTCACTAGATGGCCGAGATCTTAAGGGAGGCTGTATCCGCCCCCCCCCCGGCTGAGAGATGGTAAAAAAAACAACACACCGCCCTTTTAGGGTTAAGGGTTACTGGATACATCGACGGTTTGCGCGTTAGGACATGCCTAGGGGCAATTTTAGAGCGTATATAGGGCGAGGGGTACAGTAAGGGTTGCGATCTGCTGTTGTAATTTTTTTAAATGGGTCACGGTCACGTGATTAATTAGTCATTACCCCGCGTTGCGACCTCAAGGGTTTTGAAAGGAGACTCAAGAAATAAAATTGTTTTCTTTCCCTCTTAATTCTGGTCGGGGCTGCACAAGGGGGCCTCAAGCGGGCGTTCATGCTCCTCTCTACGTGCCTCTGTTCGGAACAATCTTCATTAGTGTAATAGCTCTCAGATCAAAATGATAGTCTTCATAGTTCATTTCAGCATGATCAAGATGAGTGTTCCTTGTTTACCATTCATTTATTTCCCGGGACAGATGATAGCCAAAATCCCTTCGAAATGAAGGAGAGGATTTCTTCAAATCTCTGCTCGTTTTTAATTACCTTGCAGCGCATAACATTTTACTTTTTCTGTCCCCTCCCCCCCCCCTTTTTTTTTTTTTTGCTTCTAAATATTTCCGATAGTTTGCTCCCGGTTTTCATTAATTTTCCAGACAAGGAATTGCGAGACCTCAGTCAAGTGCTTGTTTTTTATTAGCAGGCGTAATTCTGTGCATCAAGATTCTTCCGAACACAAAATAAATTATTTTTTCCTTTAGGTTAAGGTTCAATCTTTGGAGTTTTTTATTTGAATTTTGGGGTTGTTGTGTCCAAAATTGTGCTCGAAAGCGCGAGTCCAAAATTCAATAGGCAAATAATTTAACTTGCCCAGCTGTAATAATCAGTGCCGGTAGCGGATTCGAATGTGTAACAACATTGTTCTCAAATCAAAATAGATTTTTGTTCTCCTGTATCAAGTTACCGTTTGAGGTATAGAATTATTCTCGAAGTCCGGAAAATCGATGGCGCAAATTAAACAAAATCCCATACGTGACCGGGGTCTCACCGGAGTCGCAACGCATCACGAGATCACACGGGGAGAAATCGTCCAGCAGACCGTCATGTAAGGGTTCTGAAGGCCACTCTTGACGTAGTTGCACCTACATCTACATCTCCACATCACCGGCATTTCAGACGGCACGACGAGAGCTGATTGCTAGGTAAAAGAACCCTACTGCAGGACAAAATCATACTACTAAAAACGGCATGGGAATTGGATGTTAATCAGGTGAACCGTACAAAAAACACATGTAACTAAAAGCCGGTTTGTCCCTTCCTCCCTCGATGTATTTCTGTGGTTGTTTGCTTGAGTGCAGCGTGGAATTATCACTGCCGTGCACTGACATATACGCAAATTGCGTTTCTATAGTGACTGCAAGCGACCGAAGGACATGATTGGCACTTCTTTCATACAGGATGTTCGCGAACGGGAGACTCGAACGCGAATACTCAGTGAGAGGACGGGCGAAGACGCAGCTAGCAGAGTGTTTTCTCGCCGGCAAAGACATGTCAATTATGCCGTGTGATTTCACGGACTGAGCCATCTGCGATGACGGATATAGACTCTCTGCTGGTTTTTTTAATAATGCAGTGTTGCTCGTAGGCATGCTGGGACCGACGCGAGGAGCATAATACGCGATGAGTGACTTAGCACGTTAGTAGTACCACTGAGAGAGAGATAGGCATTGCGTGTGTCGTCAGGTGGTGCTACACGTGCATTAAATTTACATCTTGAACTGCCGGTGTCTACTCACACCAGGAATAGTCACTTTGCCTAGAAGGCGAGGATCAAGCCGCTTAGAATGCCAACAAGCCTCTCCTTACATACACTACAAAGCTATCGAGCTAGCAAGATGCTAGCTCGTGTTTATCAGTGACCACGCACGTTGGATTGCCAGAGCGGACTGGAGGCAGGATGAGCGGGAACGCGAGCGAAGGATTCACCGTCCCGCAGATGGAATATTCGACCCCAACCGCCGTCTTGACTGGGATGCAGGTGGGAACTACAAGCCAGACGCCCTGGCAGGAGTGCCAGCTCAGCTGGCAGAATACTAAGGATGCCCTGGGAGCTGGGATGGAAATCCACGTCTATGGGTTCGCAGTGGTGTACGCCCTGACAGGAGTTGTGTCTGTGGCCCGGCTGCACAAGCTCTACACCTTCCGGGCCGGGCGGCTCATGAGTGGCTTCCACTTCAAGATGAACATGCACATATCCACGCTGATATTTAGCCTGCTACGTACCGTAGTACTCTGCCTGGATCCTTACGGCTCTCGTTGCAGGGTCCTCCTGCTAATAATCGAGCTCCTGTGGTCTCTGGCTTTCCCCTGCCTCACCGTCGCATTCAGTCTTCTACTCGTGGTGTTAATGGAAACCACTAAACTGTACCCCAACTTGCCTTGCATCATCCACCGTACCTGGACCTTGGTTGCCAGTACCGCCTTGTACACCATGGTTCTGTTACTGAAGGACGTCCTTCATCATTTCCTCATCACGCCAGCAGCCACTGCCTTTAATGTCCTCTCCCTCATCATCTTTGGAATCTGGGGTCTGATCATGATGCTGGGTTACTTCTTCGTCGCCCGAAAGATCCGCAACAGCTTACGAACTAGTGGCAGCCCTATCGAGAGCGAAGCACTGCGGAGGTTTTCCAGTTTGCTCCTGGCCTGCGGCTCGGTCGGTCTACTCACCATTATGATGCAGGTGTTCTCGGCAGTCAGCGAGTACGGGCTGAAAGCGCCGCCCAATGCGGCTCTGGCCAGCATCAGCCCCTGGACCTGGTGGGTTGTCCAGTCGGCACTCCGTGCTCTGGAGTCGGCCATGTGTTGCCTGCTCATGTTGGTAGCCAGCCGGACAGACAACAAGAGACACGTACAGGTGGCACCGGGCACGAACTGGGATTGGCCTAGGATGCACGGTTGGAGCTTGGAAGCAGTGCCCGCTAGGCCAGGGAGACCGATACCTGCCGATCCCAAACATAACAAGAACTCACCCGCCATTCCAACACAGTCTACCATCACTAAACCACCAGACATCGAAACTCAGGACCTTTAATTCACAGCCTGTTAATCGTTGTGTGCATTGAGTCCTACGCGATTGCCACTGGTGAGTCCTGAAGGAGAACGCTATAATCCAAAATGTTTGGATAAAACGGGCTCAAAACGCGACTTTGTGATGAGACAAAAGTAGGATCAACGCAACATCTTCTTAACTGTAGATTAGACTTGTATCACATACAGAAGATAATGCAGGCTCACAGAAGAATTGCATGTACATTACCTTGCCGTGTGTGCGGTAAGAAAAAACAGGAAAGACGTCGTGGTACCAAACCAAAGATTACAATTACACAGTAAAGCACATTAATTAGAATACTTGTTAATTGTTTAAAAAAATATTGATTGTAATTATTTGTGCACTACAAATAATCGAAGTGTTAATACATATTTGAAGGAATTGTTGTTGAATTAATCGTGTCTAAAGATCAGTTGTTAAGTGATGGTACACAAATCACCCGTATGAACGTGTTTATGTTAGAAAAAAAACACAAGTCTTGTTATGTAATGAAACAACACGTCTTGTATTAACACGTCATGTTTAATATTCCACTGAAGTCTTCACCTACATAGTTTTTTAATTAACCGCTTTTTATCAAAACATAAGGTGTAAAAAGCAAGATTTGAAAGGCTGAATTCAACAATTATTGACGATAAACTCATATTTGTCAAAGGTCACGAGTCACCCAAGCATAAGAAAGTTTACAATGCTGACTTTAAAAAGGCCAATACTTGTTCTTAGTTTCCTTAATTTATGATTTGCCGGAACCCACCATTATGGGCCAGTACCAAAGAGATTTTATGATGTCCAGTTTATTATGATTTTCACCTTAAATCGTTGAATTGGATTTTCACGAATTCCTCGCATGAACCACTGTATGCCTTTTATAATGATAGTCGTTGGACTCGAGCCCAAGACCTCCTGATAACAAGTGCACTCGTCTCAACCGCGGGCCTTGCATAGGCTGGGCATTTGTTTGCATCTCATATAGCTTTGTGTACCCATCACTGATTGACAAAAGATGTACATTATTTAAATCCATACACCAATTTGTCCGATGAATACACTGATTGTTTTCTGATAATACCTTCAGGAAATATCATTATTTACATTCCCAACAATAGACATTGTGCGTAGCCGCCATCTTAGAAGACATCTATCATTTTAATTCAGTATAACAATGTACAAACGGGAAGGTTTTCTAAGATGGTTGCTACGCATGGTCTTAAATAGGTGCTAAATGTCGCAGTTGATGTAGTTCCTGCAGCTTCATATCAAGCATTTACAAATCCATTGTTACGTATAATTATGTGCTGATTTTTACATCAAAGTCTAAAAGAAGGGTTAGAAGACAAAAGTGATACTTTCTACTAACAACTTAGGCCCCCTCAAATAAATAATAAAACACAAACAGTACTCTAAGATGACAGAAAACGATTTTTTTCACGTTTCATACAAAAATTACTAAATGAAACGAATTGAGAGGAGCACACGAATCCCCTTTACGCGCTGTACATGCGGTCAAACTCTATTTTCATCGGATAAAGTGCAACCGGCATTTCCCTCAATATTAATTGACTGAGTAGACATTGAAATTGATATTACACCTTGCGCCACTCATTTGCATAACGCCTTCTCAGCATTAATTTGAAGTGGCAATTTTCCGAAATTCTGTTGTGATTAAAAAATAGATCAAATGCACATTAGTTGAAACGGGATAATTCTTATGAAGCGAATAGGTTTAGGAAAGCTAAGATATACACTGTACATCTTACAAAACTGCATTTCACCATCTTTATGCATCGTGAAAAGAAAAACAAGCCTTTATGTTTTCTTTGAAAAATAATTAAGTGGTGCCCTTTAAACACCACTCAATGTATTGAATTGTATCAGTATGATATGTAGGGCGATAATACAACTCTCTTTATTCAAGTATCAATGTCCATTAACCTGAAAAAAAAAACACTTTAAAAATCTCCATTTCAATGCGACATTCAAAATGACATGAAGCAGACGTAGCGATGATCTTTAAAAACGTTTGTGTATTCATATGCCAATCCCTATTGGCATTGCTTTATCAATGATGACTAGGAAGCAAGCGTGTTAAAGGTACGGCATTTGGACCGAATTTGATTTTGTTGTGCACCAATAACCCGCCTTGCGAGACCCGATCTGCCGGCAGCCAACGATTCGAATTTCATGAAGTTGATATTAAATAACTAAACATGTCATTCGATTAATAACTTTTTTAAAGCTGGGAAATTAGCAACTGAGAAATGTCGAGGCGAAACTTGAAAATAACACGTGGAATGCATCACGTGGAATGTAGCCAGTTCCAAAAAGATTTCTTAAGGTCTAAAATTATATCAGGTCCATTTCTTGAACTATGTGATGCCTAATCAAAAGAACTCATTTTGAATGTTTACAATTCACAGAGGTTTGAAAGCCTTTGTTTTCTCAAATTTGTCGAACTTCTATTGAAATTAAACTTTAATCTGTCAAAACTAGTTGAATATTGTTATTCTATCATCAGAATTTTTTTCAATTTACGCCGGCTTCATAAGAAAAATAACCCTGTATGCACCTTACATACACCAGATCCTCACGATTACTGAGTCAAAGTATTCATCTTTCCGACAGTATACGGCATGGTGAATGGGAGCCAGTAAGGTGGAAATAATCAAATTGCTCTGGAAATTGAAGATCAAATTAAATAACGGCCTGACCTATAGCTGAACACAAAAAAATTACTTTTGCTAGGCGACAGAATGTAATGAATGTATACAGTCTTCTTTGTCCATGAATTATGACAATTTCAAATGCAGTATCAGATGAAGTGAATTCAAGGCAAGGATTTCACGTGTCCATCTCTCAAGCAACCAAAACTTGTCGTGGATATTTTGATTTGTTGTTTTGGTAGGTTTTTTTTTTTTTAATTAACATTTGAGGCAAACTGGCAGAAAGATAAAAAAAGAAAAGACCTAACTAGTATGAAATCAGCTGCTCCTTTAGGAACAGCAAATATTGTTCATCCGAGTGTATTTCAAAACGATGGGTTTTTTTTTCTCACCAATACGAATCCAGAGTTATGTTTTATTAAGTGTCTGCTTAAATGATGCAACTGTTAAGAAATAACAGTTAAATTATAGATTTGTGACAACAAAATGTTGGAGAGAAAAAAACGCTGATCCTAAATTGGTTCCTGAAGCCGATGCTAAATTTGTAATTAAACCATTTGGTCAACATCTGTAAAAAAAAAACAAAAAAACAAAAAACAAAAACAAAAACGAAACAAAAACATACTTGTGGCGATTTCAAGATCGAGTGGATTTCTTATGTTTAGAAAGAGGGAATGCTTCGGAAAATACTTAAAATGCTAGGCTGGAGAAAACTCTTTATATAAATTGCATGCAAAGAGGTCAGTTCGTGCGTGATTTAATTAAGCACGCATGGCTTTGTGCAATCTGGTCTGCCTCTTTTCATCCGTTGTATCTCCGAAGTAAAGGTCAATTCTTTTCAGGCATTTCTACTCAACCCATCCCTGCATGCATTAACTTTTAGCCGATTAACTTGACACGGTATTGTTGTCAGCCATTGTTGATTTTCGAATACGATTTTCTTTCCCTTATGACGTAAAAAAATTCAAACACCACATTTCATTGACTAAAACTGATCACTATAGTATTGGAGTTTTCCATGCAAATTTAACATAATAAGGACTTCATTATGTGTGCACGTTATAGCATCGCAAAAACATGAAACTATTCTCCAGCATTTTGCTTTGCCTCCCCAATGTGATATTCATACCAATTCCCGATTCAATTTTGGGAAAATTTTGAAAGAAACACAATGGTTTTTTTTTCTTTTCTAAAGCATTCTGTCTTCGAAGCAAGGCAGTACGGTGACATTCGATCCCCTCGTCCAATTATAAAGACACGTTTTGTGATTCCGTCCTGTATGTTAGCTTGGCCATCATGTGACAGAGCACGTATGCAGTAACCTTGCTGTTCCATCAAGTAGTTAATTGAAGAAAAAAATCGCCAAGTTGCTAATGCCTTTTGTCAGGTTGAAGTACGTCTTAACTGCACAGAAACACTTCACAGGGTACTCCTTGTTTACAATTTTCTACGGTCGTCGAGTTTCACAGAAATTTGAATATCATTGCCGTGAAATTTGTCTAGATTGAAATAGAATAGGAAGAAGCTTTTTGCGTACCAATATTGTCCGTTATTCGTGAATCGTTTCCTTTTATATATGGTACAGAAAGTTGTGAATGGAAATTGTGAATTTGCTACAAATTGAACGTAATATTAAGAGAAATATAACGAGTCCTTTTTTGAGTATTCGCATGTCTTTGAGTATTACAGAACATCAGTCCAACATAATGTTATAGCCTACACAATGTACAGGGGCGGATTAAGCTTTCATGAAAGTAACATGGGGAGATATAATGAGGGAGGGGCGTTGAGTGAAGGCACGCCCTGCTATTGGGGCGGAGGGGAGGGGAGGGGGAGTCGCCCCCCACCTCGGAGAGTTTGAATCTAAGATGCTTTCTACTGCATTCTATTTCAATTTGAGAATATATTTAGGAACTTTAACATTCCATTTTTCATTTTTTTTTTTGCCCCATTTTATTGATATCATAACATTAGTCAGCGGCTGACTGTATTATGTGATTTTGGAAGGGTTTGTTAACCCTATAACCTCACCTTAAGCTACAAAATACTACAGGGTGAAAAAAGCGGAACCCAACCCCCCAAAATTATATTTCATATAAAAAAAAATATGTAGCACCAAAAATAATACTGACTGGAAAGCCAATTTCATAAGCTACTGTTAGATGCAAAATTTAATGAAATTTCATTACATTTTGCATCTAACAGTAGCTTATGGAATTGGCTTTCCAGTGATTATTATTTTTGGTGCTACATATTTGTTTTAATATGAAATATAGTTGTTGGGGTTTGGGTTCCGCTTTTTTGACTTACCCTGTATAAGTAGTAACCTGTAGTATGCATTTCTGTCCATATTAGTGTGCACAGCACATGTAGTATTCTGTGGTATTTGGTACTTGACCCCCATTTTAGAGATATTTTAACCCAAGAATTGTCATTGTCACGCGGTCACGTATAATGGTGAGATACCAGATAACAATCAAGTTTATTCAAAAATCATCGTGCTTTTGTCTTAACAATATTCACCTTTTTCTAGAAAAAAAACCCTCAGCTAATACCTATGACACTTCCATATTCACTTTGTTACTTGTCCGTCCAGGTGTATCACATTCGCTTCCGTTTTACAAGAGCGACTTGCCGACTGTGATAGATAACAATCATCCATCTTCCCCTTGCTGAAGTCTTAACTGATTTGACCGCAAGGAACTCATCAAAAAGGGTCACCTGCAACCCGCATGGGAGTTGGTATAGCTCGGGTGTAATTAATTAATTTCGCTGGTTGAGGGTACCAGATGTTGAGGCCAATCCGGTGTAGTGTGAAATAACGACTCGATGAAATACAGACCCGTTGGTTGTATTGCACATGTTTTAGTGCACATTATAAGGCAGTGACAGGTCACATGCGAGGGTTAGAGTCCATATAAGGTCGAAGAGACCAGATTTCACAGGAGTCAAAATTTCATATGACAACGTCCCATATGACCAGGCCCAACTCATAGGCTCTTTGCATTGCACCCAAGTATCTAGGCCCTATTAATCGTGAATGTTGACAACCCTCTCACTTATCAAATGTCTGTACCGTTGAAACAGATGGTCTAGGCCTGTAGATATAATGTTTCTTTAAAAATAACTTGAATTGTTATTGTATCGTCGGCCTTAGTGTCAGTTAATTAACACATTTGATGGCAAATCAAATGTTTCATAATATATTTTAACACTGTTTTAATTACAGTTTGAAACATTTCAGTGTACATGTACTTCTTAAGCATGCATAATTGGTTTGTTGATCAATCAGTAAAACATTTCAATACGCTGGCGATGAATATTAATTTTTATAAGAAACTCAAAATACCAATTAAAGGTTTATGGGAAATGCAATGTATAAAGTCTGACTTTAATTAGAAAATGATTCGCCAGCATGTCTCTGAAGAAATAAATTATAATGTCGAGAGTCTATTGTGCACACAGCTATTCCTAAGAGAATGACATAAAATCCAATCAAACATTAAGGGTTTGACATGTATACTGCAGACTATACAAAAGAAAGTATTCAATAATTTCCGTCTGCATTTATATAAGGCGGGAAGTTAGCTTTTATGCCCCTCCTCCCCCACCTACAGAAATAGTTGTGTACCATAATGCGTGACTTGGCTCATATCAATCCTCCTTCTGACGTCACACATGACGGGCAAGAGAGAAGCCCCTTCACGTATCCCTTAGCAACGCAATTTGTGCCGCAGTGAATTGGACATTCCGTAGATAATGGTTGCCATTATTTTGTGTCACGCGGTCTGCCTGCCACTTTGAAATAGACTTTCATTGGCTTTAAAACACAATTGAATTGTTACAGTAATACTTTTCGTTGTTGTGTTTAATTGATATTAAATCATGTGATTCATCATGTAAATAGAGGTCGGCCCTTGTCCATACTTTCAAATGCATGTATTCAAACTACAAACATGATTTATTTTTATTGGCTGTTTTGTGGGAAATATTGAATAGCAGTATATAAGCGACACGTTTGTAAATATTGCTCCACAAGTACCCTACTGTGTGATGCTTATTTTTGATGATGTAAGAATAAATTTGGTTATTGATACACGAACTGACGTTATATTACTCGAGCTTTATTCTGTGTATTTATCATATGAAGAGATATATGAAACCTATAGCTACAGAATCAGCTGTTCTATCCTCAAAGACGCACGCCCCAAGAAACTAGGCTATTATATAGGCCAACCTAAGCTTCACCCTCCGCCATTATGGATCAGTAACATCGGCATGCTATCTCCACCAAGGGGCCGTATCATAAGTCCGACGCCTCATGGGTCCGACGCCTCATAGGTCCGAAATTTCGGACTTTAAGAGGCATAAATTCCGCCTCATATAGGTCCGACAATGGACAAACGCTGTTTCGGACTTATGAGGCGTCCGACCTATGAGGCGTCGGACTTATGAGCGGACCCCTCCACCAAGACAGTATGGCATTTATCGTTGATCTTGTAAAATGTCAAACTGACTTTGTTCAACTTTAGACTCTAAAGATAACTGCCGTGTATATGAAGTAATAAGTTAAGACAAAATCCATATAGATGCTTGCTGTAAAGGGAACTTCTCCCAAACCATTGAGTATCATCATGTCTCCAAATTGGTTTTTTTTTCGCTCAGTACTTTGCCCATGACGGACGCAAGAAGCCTGTTTAATTAACGTCGTTCATTTATTTTATCCTGTCCCCGATATGGTCCATCACTTATCATGCACCATCTGTCTGCACTTGCTGAGGAGTCAGCTAGGCGCTGTAGTACGTTTCCGTCGCCGTCTGGGCTTAATCTCTGTGACTTGGGTTCGAATCCATCATTAGTCAAATTTGTAGATTGGGTATTAAAGGTATACTTTCGTCCGTAGATTGCAAACTTTTAGCGTTTTATATTGCTTGCTATATCCGGTATTAAAAGTCATGGTCACAGAAAATCTACATAATTACATAATACCTTACATTTACGCAGAAAATGTTGGGGGACAAAACGTTTGTTTACACACGGGGTAATAAAGAATTTGAACTAAACATCCGCGCGACAGCGATTATTGCATGGCCTGTCATTTTCCAGCAGTGGATATAGGCATGGACAGTTGAGCAAATCTTTCAGTATCAGTAGCCTGGCGCCGCAAGAGATGCATATTACATAGGCCTAAGTGACAATTCATAGATATCAGGTCCCACACTAGTTGCAGACTTAAACACGTACACATGGCGATCCTATAGCAGACATGTCGTTTGAAGCAACATTTTCAGAAAAATACAGTAGCGGGTAAAGGGGGTGCCCCGCTTCAGCCACTGACTAATGTTATGATATTATAGTAGAATGGGGCCAAACATGATCAATGGAATGCTAAGGTTCGTAAATGTATTCTCAAATTACCTTAGAACACAGAAAAGGATAGTAAATTTCAAATTTTACCGGGGCATGCCTCCCCTTTATAGCCCCCTCCCCCGTTTCCTAAAAGCTACGTCTGCCCCAGGAATCTGTGTGACTGGAATTAATACAAGCGCTCCAACGGCACGAGTAATGTTGGAGAACCAAAATTTGGTACCCCAAATTTCCTTTGCGCAGTTACAGGAAAACCGTGATCTCCCCCCCCCAAAAAAAAAACTCTCCAAACGAATTTTCAACTAATATGGTTTATTTTAACGTCCCCCCCCCCTATTTTTGGCATCTGCAACTCAATTAAACATTTTGATACGGCCATGAACCAGTCTACCCTTCGAGAACTGAAGTATATTTGTCCTGCTGAAAATAATTGGAAATATGTAAAGTCATTATTCCATAGCTGAACGTGTGCCCAGTGTCTCATTCAAAAGGAGATAACTATTGATATCAGTTAACAACAAATCTCGAGAAAAAAATAACACAGATAGTACATCTTTTACTGTTATACCTCACCAAACCGAATGGACATACAGACGTCAGCTTAACTGCATATTAGGCCTATAGGAAGCTTACACAACTCCACAACGCTGTAAACAGTTTGCCACATCATCACACAAAAACATCTCTTCGTTTCAACAATGGAGGATATCCAGTAAGAAAATCAATAACATTTCTTCACATCAAAATGAAAATTGAAAGAGTTATTACAGGTGCCGCAAAAAAGCGAGTTACATATTGATTGTGTTGGGTGAGAAAATGCGGGAATCGTAATTTCATTTCAAATGTCAGTCCCTTTCAGCGCGCGTCAAGCGAGAAGAGACTGAATCCTGGGTTGATTCAGAGAAAGATTGTCCCGGCGTGTTAGCGGGAATTATGCGTATCGCATGGCCTTGATCGGAGATTTGCCTCTCTATAGCTGTTGTTCACTCAAATTACGAGTCGACGTGGAAACGAAATCTGTTCTTCATAATGCAGAGGAAGTAACGTAGCAAAAAAATATGTTCCTTTTCTAAATCTCGTCGGCTTTACCTGACTTTTTTTCCTGGCAATTTTCCATCCGGCGGCTGACCATAGAAAATTCAAAGTGCAAGCAGGGGTTGGGCTTTGGTTGGGGGGGGGGGGACACATCATCCGACGCTTAGGGGCGCTGTTCATGTACGCGTGTTTATTTTCGTGTTATTTATACAGCTGAGTAACAGCTTGCTAGTACTTTCCAGACATATTTTGATACTAGTAAAATTATTACTCAATAGCCGACGGACCTCTTTTGTTTGTATTATTTAAATTGTATTATTTTTAACTTTCTTTGAGTCTAGAGGGCTTTGTTTCAATTTGATCTTTGGAACATTCTTTCCATTGGATGGTAATCCCGGTCATCAAGTGGGAACTGATTCCATAAAAGCATCATCCAAGGGCTGGTCATTAAGCGCCATTCTAGAATATTCAGCGCCTTTTCATAAGCAGCTAGCTTCAAAAGGGAACACGGAGGTACTCAGAAATTCATTGAAATTCATTCTATTAAACACTTCGATCCTATTTTTGTAGGTTTTCTGAAACTACAATTGTATTAATAAACTAAGTGATATTGAATTTGTCTGTAAGATCACTTACTTCTAGCGAGTCGGGAGATCTTATTATTTCATGAAAAATTAAGTTTTAAAATTATACGGGCGTTTCTTAAATTTACCTGAAATTCTTTGAAAACGGGGCCGTCGAAAGATTTGGCACCTTGCCAGGCACAATTTGACCGTCCTGACTCGCGGAGAAATGCTTCAGCGGGACGGTACTACTATACTTAGAGTGAGACCACTTCACTTACAAGCCCCAAAAATAACATTTAACAATCAGAACAAGTGAGGGCAGTCTTCATCTTTTTAATAGGTGTCTGATCCTGCATGTGTACATGTATAGGCCTACATTTTGCGCGTAGTAGATGCATGTTGGGAAGGGTGACTGCTCTATGTTCCGACGCCCTATGTTCCGACAACCCGCACTTAAGATTGTGTTACTCCCGGTTAGGGTTAGGGTTACTCGGTTAGGGTTAGGGTTAGGGCTAGGGTTAGGGTAAGGAATAGGAATATGTGCAATCGGAACACAGGGGTGTCGACGGAACATAGGGGTGTCGGAACATAGGGGTGTAACCGTTGGGGACGGAGCGCGCATTGAAGTAGGATGTGAAATCTTCATCCCATCTCAGAGGATGATACAATAGTTTCTCAAATATGCAGGAAGTGGGCTTCCGCTATCCACAAGATGAGCCTCTTCGAGTCTCAGATGAAGGTTAGATTAAAATAAAAAGAGGGGGGAAATAAATTTGGGCTGGGAAACTTGCTTCCCACCGGCGACATTTTGCCCATTTTCAACTGAAATGAAAATTCTACGCCAAACGCCTACCCTGCCTCGATTTTGCCAGAGAAAAAATAAGGGAAAAAAGGCATTCCCTAATTTGTCCCGTTTCACGAAGAATGTGTCATAATCCGCCACTGCGGGGGGTTACAGAATTGGAAAGAGTCTCAATTCATAGCGCATGGACAAGCGAGACAGTAAGCATAATTATTTCAACACAGTATATAAACTTTTTGGAATTATTATGCAGTTTACCCATGCGCAATGTATGAGATCAGTACGATGCGCCCTCACTGAGGGCAGTTTTGTTATGGCCGCCTTCAGATGTGACGTCCGGTGCAATGGGCAGTTGTTAGTCTGTCCTTCCTTGCGGTGAGTCAAAGTTTGCCTGAATTTCTCAGAAAGAATGGTGGCGCTATCCCGTTGCTACATACAGACGTTATAGTGAATGTACTTGCCAATTTACCAAATAGTACCAGCGATTATACACGAATCCGGCCGGGAACATGGCCAAATACTCATGGGACCAGGCCTGGATTAAGTGTTTCGTAGGCCCTAGGCACAGTGCCTACTGTGCCTATTGGGTAATGGCCTGCATGGGACACCTTTATAGTTACGGTCGCGGCTTTGTGGCAGCTGCTAGGCCCAATGCTCAAAATAACCGACACGCCCCCCCCCAATTACTTTACGTTCGAGGCTCGACTGGGCATTGTGTTTCTTATTGTTTAAAAAATATAACACTCATAGACTAAGCATACAAGAGTGAGGACTGCTCCAAACAACAGAATGATCGCCCTTCGGGGACAATAATGGATCGGTTCTCTTTTGTTTTTACTGTCCTCAGTCGGGATGTATCATGTATACAAACTTGTAGTGCTTCCAAATTAGCTGTCCATTTTTGACACATACAGTTCAATACCGCTTTTAAAGTAGGCCTCAGGTGTATTTTGAAACTTGAAATAAGTAGGGCAGAAATTGATAAATTTTTAATTCTTGTCGTTTCCTCGCACAAGCCAACTACGACACGTTATTGTAATTGGCAGCCTTTCTTCTTCCATTCAATGCTTAGTGTACAGTGAACTCGGAATTTAATTTTTGTTTAGGAACGTTATATTATGACAACATAAAATGAGGAGAAAAAATAAGACCGCGATCAAATTCCTGAATTGTGGGATACCTTTATTGTTCTAGTCTTATCACCAATTTCTAGTGTGGAATACGCTCAGAGACATTAACTATTTTACTTGCAAGACTACATGAAATAATTCGAAAATTTCAAGTCCGGTCTGTAAAGCCAAAATACATGTAAAAGAAGTAGATCTGTTTTATTCAGATTTCGATTACTTTACGTTATAGCGAAAAATATGCTTAAACTTACTCTTGCTATAATTGATGCGAACGAATCAAACAAAAGGGAACATTCACTCGAAACAAAGAGAATGCACTTCTCAGGTCTATTTCGACAACCGTGTTAACAAGTCCAAATTACTACAGTAGATTTCGCAGAGAACACAGTCACTTTTTTAATTTCAAATTAGGTCTTATATGCAGTCACCGCAGATGAACCAGAGGAAAAAAATCTTTAAAGTATAGCGTTCAAAATAATTTACATGCGTTGTTTTAAATTGCTTCCGTACCGTAGGCCTATACATGTAGTTACTTTGAGGATCAGACATTCCCTGTACAGACTCGAATATGCACTTTATTCCATAGACTACCGTACTGCCTAACCTTAACCCAAAAGGTTTAGCTACCAGTAATTATGTCTAGCGCCCTCTAATTGCAGCCACATCCCATAATATTATCTTTGCGCATGCGTTGTTTCATTATCTTTTATGCCATCGCGGGGTAAAGATGGCGGGCACAACGTCCATCGAAGATATTCTCTCGTCTGTGGTCGACGAAACAGCAGTAAGCGCACTGATTGGATCACTAGAGTCAAAATTGGCCGCTGGAAATACTGTACCAACTTCCAGTTCACTCGATACTGCCTCCGTTGGTTCGAATCATGTGAGTAAACCCGGTGTTACTTCGGGAGACGGGACCGGGAATTCGACGCACCCGAACGCCTCGCAAATCAACGCGGGCCAAGATGGGCCGAGCGCGGTCGCCACGGTCCCTGTCGTGGTCACGGCCGCGTCGCAACAGCCCTCCTCCGGCAACAGTAAAGCCCTCGATAACCTTGCCCCCACTGCTTCAGGAACTACTGCTGCTGTCCAGAACAGTAACGAGTCAAAACCAAGTACGGGGGTGGCAGTTCGGGACGGCAATTGTGCTGCGATTGCCCTCAACAGTGCGAGCACGCCGAGCAGCCCCGGCGGTGGCAAACTAACTTCGTCGGTTCCCACTCCAACAACGTGTGTTCGAGTCATCACATTACCGGCCACTATGGGTGGAACTGTCTTTACTCCAACTCCAGCGGGCATTGCAGGTAGAAATTCATCCAACAATAACGCTGTTAAAAGTGCTGTGCTGGAGTCAAATGCAAGAACTGTTGTGAAAACTGTGGGCATTAATGTGCAACAGCAGGGAAAAACTGCAGAGGTAACACAAACTGGTCTGGCTTTGACAACAGTAACAAGTAGTGTCTTAAGTTCAGGCTCATCACCAAGTACAGGAATCAGTGGACAGAAGCAGGTCAATACAGCGCAAACATCAGCACAAAATATTGTAGCTGGGAGTCTCTCGATTAGGGAACATTTGACAAACACTGCAAAGCAAACAATTAAAACAGCCATCGTAGCACCGACACCTCACCAAACGGTCTCAAATGTGAACACAAGCACCACTCAGCCCCAGATAGTTCTACGGCCTGCGCCTACGTTACAAGTCCAATCTCCTAACATTATTAAGTCCAATGCTTCCAGCAGTTCGGTTGTCACAATTGCAGCCACGACCGTATCCCAAGTGAAGTTGCCGATTGGTGTAACTTCCGGAACGCATAATGTTATCACTGCGAGCCCTCAGGTACAACAATTGAGATTGGCATCCCCACAAGTTATTGCTCCCAGGACCCCAGGAGGAACAGCTGTACAGTTTCGTCTACCCCAGGGTACATCATTACCTCCCGGCGTTATGTTGATAAACAAAGATGGTAACATTCATGCTGTAGTGAACAGTCCAATTGGACCTGGGGGACAAATACAACATTTACCAAGTGGGACCGTTCCTGGGGCTGTTACGTATAGACAGGTGCAGGTATGTATGTTGAACCACTGATTTCATTGCTATGTTAGAGTCCAGGGACCAGACACATAATGTTATTTTAATAAATTGTTATGATATTTTATAGTCCCAAAATATGTGATTGTAAAATATTAATTTTATAAATATTTCAACCACACTCCATCATATCAATGCATATGAGCCTCAGTTCAGTGTCATGGGTTTAGTTTGTGTAAAATTGTTATGAAGCCTAATATAACACATGCACATGTCTAATAATGGAAGGCACTTCGCACTTTCAGCACCTGGCAGCATAGGTTTTAGCACAAACTTGAAATAACTTGAGCTAGTTACCTAGAAATTATTTTGTTAAGTTTTAATTCAGATGATAAGAAATAGTTAAGTTTTTTAAAGCAATCATTCCCACTTTTTATTTTATAGCCTGGCCCTGGCTCCACTACATTACAAAGATCTAGTCCCCAGCCCACCACTGTCGTCCAGTCTACCATACGACCCAACATGGGCCAACTCATGAACACAACCAATGCAACCATCAGTCAGCTGAAGGGAGCCACGCCCATCATGGTGGGTGGTGCCCCAGGATCCCCCTCCGTCAGTATGAGCAGCCAAGGGGTGCAAGGGACCGTGCCCAAAATGGTGGGCGTTTCAACAAGTGGGTCTGTCCCCGTACAGCGAGCAGCTGGTGGTACCCCAATCATTGGACAACCTGTCGTAGGCGGTGCCCAGCCCCAGCCAATACCCATGTCCCAGTCAGCCATGGAGAACGTCAAAAAGTGTCGGAACTTTCTGACAACACTGATCAAGCTGGCATCCAATGGCAACCAACCGGCAGAAACTGTCAAGAACGTCAAAGAACTGGTGCAAAATCTGATCGTGAGTTTTCATATTGCTGAAAGTTTGTACGATTCCATTGTTATCATCATAAGTGAACTACTTGGTACATGTGTTTTTGTGCATTCACAGTACCAATCAATTATCCATGGTTTTATATGGCACTGCATATCTTAAAGAGTTGGTTTTTGCACAGAGAAAGTATCGTTTGAAATGCTGGGTTTGGTGGCATAACTAGGGTCCTTTTAGCAGGGCAAGGGGTAGGGGGCTAAGTAGATATTTTCCAGGGAGCGGCACAAATGACATTAAACCAAAACCTTCTCATTTTTTTAGAGGGACTGGCTTGTCCTTTAGCTTTTTGAATTTTAGCTGGGAAGCAGGTGGAGGAAGGGGGGTGGCATAAGGGGGACATGCATGTAGGTCTTGAGAACACATGTCCCTTGCCTCAGTTTCACCACTGATTGGAGATTGGTAGAATCAAGTGAATGTCCAAGGAATTTTAGTCCATGATTCAATTGTGTTATAAAAGTAAGCAGTGATTTGAGTAATTGATTTTTTTTTTTGATTTTTTTTTTAACAGGACGGTAAGACAGAGCCAGAAGAGTTCACCTCCAAGCTCCAGAAGGAATTGAAGTCCTCCCCTCAGCCCTACCTTATACCCTTCCTGAAGGTATCCATCCAATCTGGCTTCTAAAACCTTAGAAGAAACCCAACTAAATCTTACAAAATCCTACATCCGGTAATTTCTGTTGGACCTTGTTGATTTTTCTCTTGACCGATTCTGTTTGATTCAACACGCTTCACTCTGTGATGTAGCATGTTAAAATGTGCAGTGGAATGCTAAAAGAAACATCTGAATGGGCTGTGATTTAACAGTATTAAAGTATAAACCCTATCAGGACTTGGGGGACACCAAATCCCCGCCCCCCCCCTTGTGAAACCTATTGTAATAGCTTTGGAACACTTTTGCCGATTGGCATGAAAGTTGGTCAGTTTTCCTTATTGTTAATTGAGGGTCAATAAAGTATCCAAAGAAGTCCTATAGGATGTGCATGGTTACCATAGCAACCAAATTCAGAACCAGTTTCCCCTTTAATGTTAATATCAACTTCAAAGGGAAACTGGTTGTGAAATTGGTTGCTACCATCCAACTTCACTGCACCTGTGCCCAAAGATAAACATATCAAAGCCCCCTTATTTGATTGATACTAAAATATATATTTCTGCTTCCGGTTTCCCTACCTACCCTATTCTGACAGCCCCTACCCTAATTTGTTTTTTTTGGGGGGGGGGATTTAAAAAAAACACCCAAATTAATCAATTTTTACCTTTTACCCTTGGCTACACACAGATGCCTCCATATGATCGTTCACAAAACAAAATTGCCCCAAAAAAACCCTGCCTACCTACCCTAATTTCGAATATCCCAGTCCCTGACAGAATTTTGTTGTATTTTACAGGCTTGAGACAAAAATAAATCTTTTGCCATGTTTTGTTAGGCACAGCATGTATGCACAAAGCTAGTTTGCTTTTGATGATGATGAGACCAGTCAGATTAACACATTTTCAATTGCAAATTTTTTCTTCTCTTATTTAGAAAAGTTTGCCCCTGCTTCGCCAGACCCTCCAGAAAGGCGGGTCTTTGCAAATCCAAGGCCTGAGCGCGCCCACGATGACTGCAGCCCAGACCATGAACACCTCCAGCCCTGCTACTACTGGCACCCTGTCAAGCATCGTGGCCTCTCAGCCGACCCTGTTATCTACTCTGGCCACTGGGTCGGGTAAGACAACGACGCTAAACCTGACGCCGCAGCAGCTACAGCAGCTGCAGCAGCACCAGGCTGCCAAGAACAAGCAGCAGAACATGAAGATGCCCCAGCTGCCCACATTTGCACAGAAATCCAAGGCACAGGTGGGTTGTTTGATGTCAAACAAAATCACAGATAAGAGAGTGCTACCAAGAGCTTTTTATCGGTCCTACTAAACTGCGTCAACAAGCGTCAACAAGTGCCAACAAGGGTCAACAAGCATCAACAAATTTTGTACATGCTTTTGAACATTAAAAGTAGCTTTATATGGTAGAAAAGGCAATAAAGAACATCTTCTGCATATCAATTTAAGTTAAAATTATTTAAAAACTTGTTTTTTTTAACGCGAAATGTACGACGAATTTGTCGATTAGTGTTGGTCGCCATCTTGTTTGGATGGCGCTGTACACTTCGCGCATGCGTAGTACGGCTAAGCTACACGTAAACAAGATGGCAGCCAACACTAATCGACAAATTGGTCGTACATTTCGCGTTCAAAAAAACAAGTTTTTAAATAATTTTAACTTTAATTGATATGCAGAAGATGTTCTTTATTGCCTTTTCTACCATATAAAGCTACTTTTAATGTTCAAAAGCATATACAAAATTTGTTGATGCTTGGTGACGACCGTTGACGCTTGTTGACGCTTGTTGACACTGTTTAGTAGGACCCCTTTTGATAGAAACTCAGCCAGCTTGCTCAGGTGGGATTCAGTGGATGAAACTCAGTTGTGTGCAAACTGCGTGTGCGAATGTACAACTTTGGCTCTAATATTGAGTAAACACTGCGCCAAACTTTTGTTCTTGAACAAAGTTAATGGGAACATGTTCATCAGTTTTAAGATTGGGTGTCTACCGTCCAAATTTACCTTGAAGTTTTGTGCTTTAGCATACATTCGTGTACTAACAAGACACAGCAACCCTAGCAAAGGTAGTCTCAGGGTGCACACAATTCTATTCAGTTGATTCAATTAATTCAATATTCAGTTGATTCAATAAACAGTTGATTCAGAATGGCTATTCTCTAGAAGCCTTTTGTGCATCAGTCTACAAAATGAGGCGGATTTAGCCCATTTATTGGTGTTATGGGCTTATCCTATATGATAGAACTGCCCAGCTCACAATTGACTTCCAGTCAGTAAGTCAATCTGGGCATGCTGTCACTTCTATCATGATAGAATGGTGTAAGCTGTCGTGGGGCAGTAGCTATTCACAGTAGCTTGAACAATGCTTTCGCCATTGAAACGGGGTTCGTGAGTGTACTGTGATGACGTATCTTTAGGCAGGCCCTCTTTTACCAGTGTCCAAATAGCCCACAGACTCTGTAAACCCTTGCTTAAAGCAGAATTGTTGGACAATATACAACTGCTGCTAAGATGTGATCTTTCTTAATTTGTTATCATCAGACGGTAGCAACTACTTCATCCAGTAAGTCCTCCAGTTCAAGCCACTCCAGTTCATCCCGATCCAGCCAGTCCAAAAGTCACTCCAGTAAATCCTCCAGTAAAAGTAGCTCCTCGTCTAGTTCCAGTAAAAAAGACAAAGTTAAAGATCATTCGTCCTCGGGGTTCAAGTAAGTGCCTCAGTTTCTTGGTTTTGATAATCTTTCCTCAAAACAGGAGGACAATAACATGGAGCTGGTAAGCTTGGAAAATAAGTGGTAAGCACAGAAATAATTTGCTGATCAAAAACAGGTTACTACTCCAAATATCTTGGGATTTTTTAAAGCTGAATTCCTTCATTATTCTAGTGTGTCATGTAAACCTATTTGCGATAGCTATTAAAAAGTTACATTTAGGAAGAAACTCTGCTTTAAACAAATAGTTCAAAACCCTCGAACAGTAACAAGATCTGAATATGGAATCAAACTGAGTGCAAAGTCTACACTCTTGATATAGAGTGTTTGGATACCATGTAGGCAAGGTTCTGTGGCCAGATGCAGTGATTACTCGATAGATGCTTCTATTACTTCAAACTTCTCCTTATTACACATTTTTGTCTGTGATCTTATTGCCGCAACAAAAATCTTTTTTTCATAATCACAATTATTCTGATCTTTGAAGGGATGACGACGACATCAATGATGTCACCTCCATGGCTGGAGTCAATCTCTCGGAAGAGAGCGCTCGTATCCTAGCAACCAATGCTGACTTCATTGGTACCCAACTCCGCTCCATCAAAGAGGAAAAGTTCCTCTTCTCAGGCCCGCTGCAGTCCAGAGTCAATGAAATCTGTAAGTAGTCGTCCATAGCTTTGTCTGAAGGTTGTAAAACAGTGACATCAAATCCTTTTTAGACTGGCATCCCAGAGACATGCCTAACCAGTATGTCAAAACAAATTGAACTAATTCATGAAACAAATGTCATCTTAAATAGTTAGGAATGACTACGTCGAAGAATCAACTGTTGCAATAATTTTCGAACAGCTCTGTACTCTAGTCAATGGAAAAGAAAATTTCATCTTTCTGACACCAAAATCCAATGGAGTCAACATGAGGTGCTTCTAATACGATTTGGTTTTGTGTGACTTGTGTACATCAATTTGAAACGGGTCTCAGATACGTTTTGATATTATATATATCAGTTTATATATTTAAAGGCTGCAATGAATTCTTTGGAGTGGGATAATGAGATGAATTTTACATGATACATGAACTATCAGACCTGGAAAATGTTCATCTTGGGAAAAAGTTGACGACTGTGGGCCAACTGGCCTTGCTGGCACTGATTTTACAATAGATTACAAGGAGCCAAATACCCATCAATTACTGTGGCAAACACAGAACAAGACAGACTGTTGGGTTTGTGTACATTTTTAACGAAAAAATCACGGTTGTATTTCTCATTAAATCCCGCAAACTAGCATGCGTACACATGGCGCACTCGGGAGTGATCACACAGTACCATTCATGTATGTAATCTAGAGCAATACAGTACGCAAGGGCGCATTCCAGGAGGTTATTGGGCAGCTAACCCAGCCCCTTCAGTCTGATCACTGTTGAAAAAACCCTGAAATTTCTTCATCTTCCTGAAGTGACTTCATACCATAACGCCATGCAATGTTTACTTGCTGCTTCAGGCCTTTCGTCTCTAACAGAGAAAGTATATTTGTTGACTTGCACAACTCAGTCACTTTTCTCCCCCCCCCCCCCAATCCTACCATCCCCCTCCCCCACCCTACCACCCCCACCCTACTATCCCCCCCACCCTCCCTGCCCCCCAATCACCCCATTTCAACACATCAACCACCCTTTTTTTAACAACATACCGTTACTCCCACAGGTGTCAAACATGGCATCCAAGAGGCATCGACTGACATGATGGAGTTGGTCTCTCACGCAGCTCAAGAAAGACTCAAGGGACTCGTGGAGAAACTTGGAGTCATAGCCAGGCATAGGATGGAGGTCTATCGGGTATGTGTAGCAGTGCCTTTGTGGATTATTTGAAGACGGGAAATAATTGACGGGAAATTAAGCATGCTCATATATATCCAATGTACTTAACCACATTGTGTTGTTGTGGTTTTCTACTGTAGAACGATTCCAGATATGAAGTGACAAGCGATGTACGGTCCCAGCTGAAGTTCTTTGAGCAGCTAGATTCGCTGGAAAGAAAGCGGAGAGATGAACAGGAGCGAGAACTTCTATTACGAGCGGCAAAGGTAATATTCTTACTCTCCCAAGCCCCAAATATTTCACAGGTTTCTGCTTCTAGGCCTGCGTCAATTTTTAATGCTTACAGGGTTAGCACAGAATTTCTGTGCTGGCACTGTAAGCAAGGAATTATGAGCTTAAAAAGCAAATTCCTCGGTTAGCAGAGCTATGAAATCAGGCCCAGCAGACCAGGGTTTAGTGAGTTTAAATATCTGAAACTGAAGTTGAACAAAGAAATTGACCTCCAGATTACCGTCCCAGCGCTCTACCAACGGAGCTATCCAACCATATTTTGGCAGTTCCCAAATTTGTTGATGTATTTGTTCAAGGGTGCTAGACAGAAGCCCTGCATGCCATAAAGCCAGGGATTAAGCACCATAGTCATGATGTGGCGCCCTTTTTGGTTTATTTGAAGAAAAACAATGTAAGCAAATGAGAGGGTACAATTGTTGGGAGTCCAGAGATGTCTTCTTCATATGCCAACAATGCCCATTTTCTCCCCACATTGACAATGGATATGCACACAAAGACGTTTGCAACATTCTTTTTGGCTTTCACAGAGTCGCTCAAAACAGGAGGATCCAGAGCAGGCCCGACTCAAGCAGAAAGCCAAGGAGATGCAACAGATGGAGCTAGAACAGATCCGGCAACAGGAGGCTAACATGACGGCACTGGCTGCCATCGGGCCAAGGAAGAAACG
This sequence comes from Patiria pectinifera, assembly GCA_029964075.1. Taxonomy (NCBI): domain Eukaryota; kingdom Metazoa; phylum Echinodermata; class Asteroidea; order Valvatida; family Asterinidae; genus Patiria; species Patiria pectinifera. Next base: position 24,994,662 of record CM057141.1, on the reverse strand, counting down.
GAAATTAGACTCGCCCACACCGGGCTCATCGTCAGGGGTAGGTCCTTAACCCATTAGCGCATGTATTACATTGTAAGTAAAGTCTGTTATGAGCTAATAGAGTACCGAAGTGTGATGTTATTTTGAACCGGGAGGTGTAGTGCAAATGAATGGAGTACGAATGCGTGTTGGTCCAACGCGCTAATGTGTTTAACACACATAATTGTGCACGTGATGTATTCACTTCGGTACTCTATAGGGCCCATCAGGCTGGCGTTTATCTTCAGTTTCAGTGGCATGAAAGGACTGAGAATATTTCTATTCCCCCTGGATGGGATGCCGGTCCATCACAGGTTACTCCCCGGCTAATGCCGGTACCCATTTATACTCCTGGGTGGAGAGAGGCAAGTGGGTGTTAAGTAGCTTGCCCAAGAAAGCAAAACATCAAGCAGTTGGATTCTAACTCTGGACTGTCTGATCATGTGTCACTAACCCTAACCACCAGGCCACACTCCTCCATTGTATTGCATTGTATTTATTCACTGATGGATCCATAAAATTGCTGAGTGATCGGGCAGTTTTGGGTGCTACAGGGAGTAATAGACGGGGAGGTTTCAGGCGCTACAGGGACCGATGGGTTAACCCGATAGTCAATATACCGCCCCAAACCACCCTGCCTATAACTACCTGTAGTGCCTGAACCACCCCAGCACTCTATGGGTAAACCCAATAGTCAATATACCGCCCCAAACCACCCTGCCTATAACTACCTGTAGTGCCTGAACCACCCCAGCACTCAATGGCTTAACCCAATAGTCACCGCCCCAAACCACCCTGCCTATAACTACCTGTAGTGCCTGAACCACCCAGCACTCTATGGGTTAACCCAATAGTCAATATACCGCCCCAAACCACCCTGCCTATAACTACCTGTAGTGCCTGAACCACCCCAGCACTCTATGGGTTAACCCAATAGTCAATATACCGCCCCAAACCACCCTGCCTATAACTACCTGTAGTGCCTGAACCACCCCAGCACTCTATGGGTTAACCCAATAGTCAATATACCGCCCCAAACCACCCTGCCTATAACTACCTGTAGTGCCTGAACCACCCCAGCACTCTATTGGTAAACCCAATAGTCAATATACCGCCCCAAACCACCGTGCCTATAACTACCTGTAGTGCCTGAACCACCCCAGCACTCTATGGGTTAACCCAATAGTCAATATACCGCCCCAAACCACCCTGCCTATAACTACCTTTAGTGCCTGAACCACCCCAGCACTCTATGGGTAAATCCAATAGTCAATATACCGCCCCAAACCACCCTGCCTATAACTACCTGTAGTGCCTAAACTATAACTAAACTATAACTACCTGTATCTGAGAGCCAATAATTACAATTTTGTGAAGAAATAATTCAATAACTAAACATGAGTGGATTTTTTTGTTCGATGTCTCATTCAAAGGTTAATAACTGTTATATTGCTAGGAAAATAGCAACTGAAAAAAACTAAATTATTTTTCGAGGTGAAACTTGAAAATAGCATCTTTTCTAAGCTCTACCCAGAGTCGTAGTCGAGTCAGCTCAAGTCAATCACTTGTCAATCACAAGTCACTCAGTTTCAAGTCAAGTAACAAGCTCTTCTAGTGAAGTGTGACAAAAGCATTCATTTAGCCAACCCGTAGAGACTGAACTATGTTACTATGTTATATTGAGCTCTGAAACTAGTGTTAACTACTACCGTATGTGGATTTTGTTTCAGTCTGGTTCCTCGTCTCTTGGTGCAGGAGGTTCCTCAGGGAGTCCATCAGTCAGATCACAGGTACTAGACATGAACAGAATTCAGTAGGCGTCATTCCCGTTGCAATGTTCCACCAAGCCTTATCTTGAAGATGCCTCTTAATTAAATAGCCGACGTCATTTATATACTATCCTGTGGTTTACCCATCCTTTGATCAGGTGCTTGCGTCACCACACAAACTTAGTGCATTTGAAAAAATGGATTGGTCAATTGAAACACACTTCTGTCGCATAATATGCCTTTAATTTACCAAATGTAGGCTAAAAAATGAAAAATGAAAGTGAGGAAGACACTAGATCAGGCCCTTTAAAGTGTATATTTCTTATATTGTTTTGCAGCAGTTTCATTCATTTTTCAAAAAAAAAAAAGTCCAGACTGTGACATATTTCCCCTCTTTGTCCACTTAGATCCGACGTATTAAGAGAGTCAACTTCCGAGACCTCATCTTTCTTATGGAGCAAGAACAAGAGATGAAGAAATCACAGTTTTTCTTCAAAATGTTCTTCAAGTAAAAACCATTGGATGTCAGGTATCATAAATAATATATCAAGATATGTTATTAAAGTAATATTTCAAAAAGTTAATTGTGAACGAGACCCGATAGTATCTTGGACAACAAATTCCCTTTAATTTGCACGAATAGATTCACCAAAAAAAATAACAACTTTTATAAAAGAGGCAATATTTGTCCCATTCTTTGAAAAACAAATGTAAATTATTATTTTTGATGATCCTATTTATCATTGTCAGGTTAGTAGTTTTCTGCAAAAGTGCCAAATGTTTGGTAGGGCATTATATCCCAAGACTGATTTTTAGGCGACTAGTCATTGTGAAATGCTTCCTCCCTTGATATTTTCATGGGCATCTTTCATAGTGACCAAAAAAATGTTCACGATCGATATCTGTCAAGATGCATGTAAATAAATCCTACCTCCACACCTCAGAACTTTAATTTTTAAAAATGCACATTACATGACCATTCTGCAAAATCTTAATCTGTTGATGCGTACATGTTGGTTATGGACCTTGCACGGTTTTAGAGGATGAAAATAGGCTAAAATTGGGCATTATTTATTTTGATTAATTTGGTAGATGTACATTCTTCCTTTCTTTTTTCAAGAACTTTCAATGTCTTTTTCAAAGACATTGATTTTTTCGCTGCCCTCTGTGTTTATTATGGTGTATTTGACATTTTCAAACTTATTTCTCAAAATTTTACAAACAGGATGTAATAAAACAGAAAAACACAATATCAGAGAGGGGACCACACTTTACCTAACAAAAGCATATCATTCATCTTCCATTTATGACTTCAAAAGTCAATCCAAGTTGGAAAGTTAAAATATGGCTGTGAAAATTAGTTCACTGTTGAAACTTCATTTCACATCTTGATAACTAATGATACAGAAAATATTATTTAGCGAGTCTTGGGGCTCAGCTGGTCTTTCTGTACAGGAGCTGTGGATGTTTCTAAGGTAACATTTTTTTGGGGGGGGGTTTTAACGAGAAACTTTGAAAGTCTATATTTTCAACAAATAAACTTGGAAAAACTGCATTTTTAAACCTCCTAGTGGAATTCAATATTCAGAGCAATATGTAAAATCCTGCAGGTCACTTTCAGGTGAAGGGATCTGATGAAGTGTTAAAGTAACTGTGTCACACAGAGAGTCACTGCACAAACAAAAAGCACTGTGGAGAGCAGTGAAGCGTGACTGAATCTGCCTGCTTGCCCTGAGCTTAAGCACACCAAAGAATTGTGCAGGGATTTGAAGTGTATACTGCACAGATTACCTCAAAGGAATTGGAAGTGTGGGCGCTAACTCTATGGGCAAAGGTGGTTTTGCAAATCTTGAAGGGTTGTGAAGTGCAGAAGACTAGGAGGATTCAACTACTCCAGTCTAAAGGCCACTGTTAAGGTATGTTACAATAATTAGTACATATGAAATGAAACATATCAAGAAAGCCAAGAACTCAAAACGAATACACATTGCCGTATTCGCTCTCAAAATGTATTTCGCTCTCAAATCTTAAGCGCCCGTTGCATCTTAAGAGACCTAGTGACCAGCAGTGGTTCATTCAGCATAGCATACTTTCCCATAATGCCCTGCAATCTTCCCACAATGCCCTGCAATCTTCCCACAATACCCTGCAGTCTTCCCATAATGCTCTGCAATCTTCCCAGATACGGTACCTTGCATGACGGAAACCGTACCCATACCCCTATTTGATACAAATTACACATTTGTCATCAACCAAACTCATTCATCGATCTTCTTTGGAGGGAGATATTGCACTCTCAGTGAATGACATTGTGAGTATGGCTGTGTTCTTGGCTATGGCCCATAGTGTGAAATTTGGATTCTGATAAAATATGGCCTCATTTGTTGTACTGTGCATTACTCAATGGGCAGAGTTAAAACTGTGACAATTCACATATGAGGGTTGTAGTACTTTTAAGGTAAAAAAGACCAGATTTCAAAGAAGTACAAATTGACACTGTCAGTAACATACACGTTTGTAGGTGTGTTGGCCACTTCCATAAACTACATGTGTTATAGGCGAGTACGGACATATGGGAGCTTCTTACATTAAATTGTCTAGTTCCCTGACCCATTTTCATAAAACTGAATGGTTCTTGAGTCTGGAGTGCTGAATGGTAACTCATGGCAACCGGTGAAAATGTATGTGTTGATGGAAAGATTATTTCACCGGCTGACGTAATGTCATGCTGCCCTATTGCTAGTCCTAGCTCAGTAATCCAGATGCTGCCAACTTGTACATCCAGCGTTGTGTAATATACACCATAGCAATTTGGGATATCACAATGCTGTTACTTTGAAACTCACAAATCCGCATTGCAGACTCAAAAGTGCTTAAAGATAAATTAATGACCCTCTTATTCTAACACTGCATCAAAGATTCATGACCATAGCCAAACATGCCTGATTCGTTAACCAGTCTGTTGCCGCCTCAAAACTACACCACCTCTGTGATATACACCCACCAACATATCCACTACGTTATAAATCATGTACATTAACAGAAATCCAGTGCATGCAGCTGATGTGACAAAGAGCGCCAGACTTTATGTTAATGCTATGTACCAAATGCAAACACTGTAGCTCCTATAATGGATATTGTGAAAAATGTAAGGGTTATATGTGTTTTACAATGTTTTACAATTGCTGCAGTTTTCCTTGGTAATTCCAGATTGCATCAGATACACGTGAATTTGCACCGAACACAGTTCCACTTTTTTCCCTGAATTTTATTATTTTCTCACATTTTCAGAACTTTGGCATTTGATTCTTGTCACCATATGAAAACTAGAAACTTGTTATTCAGTAAAGTTAGGAAAGTTAAAGACATAATTACATACTCTTGAAAATTGGGAACTACTGCCTATAAAACCATGAGGACATTTCTTCAACATTTTTAGTTGGAACTTCATTTAAAATAATGCCTTGTGAAATGTTTCCCGTGGACGCAATCAGACATGTGAACAATGTTAAATCCAAGAGTGTAAGTGTTGAAAGTGTAGTGTAACATTTATGGGAAATAGCTTGAAAGGGGTTTGTGTTCTCAACTCTTGTCTATAATATTGACAGTTATAATTTATCACATGTAGGATATCGGTTCGGTCTAGGGAAAGAGGTCATGAATAAAAATGTTATCATTGGACAGGATGTGATATGTGGAGTTGGTCTGCAGACATTGAAGTAACTGACGAAACTGGTGAATAGGTTCACCTGTTCTGCACTTAAGATATAATCTTATGACACATTTGTACAATTTTAGCTCACTGTTCATAGTGCGTAAAAACCACTGACTTCTACTCTAACTTGACAGGTTGCTGCATGTTGATTGGCCAGTGCGACTTGAACACACAGATTTCCAATCTTGGATCCCCAAAACACAGTGTTGTAGTCGAGTACTTGTTTCCGAGTACCGAGTACTGCCCAGTACTTAAGTTGCCGAGTACGAGTTCGAGTACTTGTACCTCCAAGTACAAGTACAGGCCTCCAAGTACGAGTACTTCCGAGTACGAGTACTCGCATTTCCGAATACGGCCATACGGCAAGTGGTTCATTGTGCGTAATTGGCCCAGGCCCAGTCAGACCGATATACAGACCCACTCACAGCTAGCTGTTAAATGTGTTTTTCCGGACGTGCACAGAGGAAAATCAGGAAATCTCAATTTCTCCACAAACCAATCAAACATTTCAAATTGAAAGTATCGATAAAATATGGCCGTGGTATAGTCAAGCTATACAAATGTTTCCCCCCGAGTACTACTATTCGGGTTTTCTCACTTAAAACAGTAATTCCCCTTATAATCAGTTATTCTTTTGATATGGTTAGTACTTGCAATAGGATTATTAAAATATCTGAAGAAAAAAACTAAAACCAACCATAATACTTGTTTTGACCCAAGACGGGCTGCCTCAATGCTTGGGTATTGGTCATTGGTAGAAAGACCCCAAATGATGTTTGTGCTTTAGCTTGCTTCCATGTCAACAACTCCGTGGCGTGAATGAACCCGAGCTATCCATTCTGTAGTTGAATGAAAGAATGACAGAACCCCAACATGTAGTAAAAATGTTACATTAGGCCAAAAAAAAAAAGTCTCCGGTTTCTGGTATGCGCGCGCGTCGCCGTAGCCATGCGCGTCGGCAAAATGAAAAAGTTTTTTTTTCAATACAAGATGATGTTTCAAAACCGCCAAACTCACTGGTTTGACTGGAATTCTGCTGCTGCACAATTTAAACGTGTTTTTAGATGGGGTTATGATCGAGAATAAGATTTATGTGGCCTCTCTGGACTCCCATATATTTGCACTAAGTTTAGTCGGGCACCATTTGCAGTCATCAGCCGACATTTGAAGCCAAAAACAAAAAAAAAACAGGTAAAAAAAAATTAAAAAGCCGCGTCGCCGCACCACTTTTGGGGCAAGCTCCATACCAGAAACCGGAGACTTTTTTTTTTTGGCCTTACCTATAGCTATTTTGCTAAAATTGAGAAACAGTAACCCTAACCTTGCAAAATCCTCCAAAATCCTCTTTGCATAGGTGGAGGATTTGGAAGAATTGAGGCTGTATGGCAAAGGTGCGTACTGTAGTTGATTTTGGAGGCTACATTGTATCAAGGTTTTAGGTTGTACATTGTGTTGTTTATACTTTGCCATGCATACATTTAGCCCTAGATTGTACCTGAAATCATCCACACTGCTGCTGCATATCATCTGTGCTGCCTCTCCAACGTACATGTGGTATCAGTGATTGTTTGAGGATTTTGCAGGATTGAGGCAGTGGTCACCTTTAATGAACATATTCAAGAAATATTGGATGATTTTGGAGGATTGAGGTTGTATCAAGATTTTCCACGGAAGCAGTGGATGATTTTGAAGGATTGAAGATGCATCCTAGCAAAAAGGCCTACGGGGGTAAGGGTTAAGGAACAGCATTTGTACTTAGGAACCTCAACTTGTGCTTTGTTGCAATATTTTCAAGGTAAACCAGAAGACAGTAATGTGGAAACCAAAAGTAAATCTTTTTGTGTAAATATAAAGTGGGTCACACTGTTTTCAATTCCGATACACTGAGATAGTTTCACAGTGAAAATGAAATGTTACATATCAGAGCCAATACTTGGCAGCCAGTCATTGTAGATGTGTTGCTGGTGATAGCCCCAAACAGTCCTAACTATAGTTGGGCAATGCTCTAGTTGGGGAGTGCAGTTGTCATTGAAGTATGCCCTCTTTTGACAATATTTTGCAATGCTCTTTGCTATGTGTCGAGTAAAGTGTGCACTGTGCTGCCTGTGACTTAGAACACCGTGTTCCAACTCCAGCAGTAAGACATCTCCCCTTAAAACATGGAACAATAAAAAGGTAGCTCAGTGACTAGATATGGGTCAGTGACTGCATATCATCTTTAGACCACTCTGTGGTGGTTTTTAAAGGAAAAATAGAAAAAAAAACTACAGCTGAATTCCTAGAGGAAACAAATAGTGTTGCCTTTTGTTGTGCATGTATTTATTTTCAAGGTCTTTGAATTTTAGCACCTAGTCAATTGAATTCATTGTCATGTTTATATGTGTTCACTTTGGTAATTTCAAATTGACTGATCTTTTTTTGTATTAAGTAATACTACTATGAGATTTGATAATTCACTCTTGAAAAGAGAATCATGTTCTTTGCCGGGGCTGATAGAAATTTGAGACGCCCTCTGTTGATAAGTCAGCAGTCAGCTTGGTTGACCTTTGACCTCGAGTCTATTTGTGTATAAAAGAATGAGGCGATGAGAAAGGGAGAGTCAACCTTTGTTGACAATTTTTGTGTATCTAGAAGATTGTTATAATTTTATTACAGAGAAAGAAAGAGAAAGTCAACGTATGTGGAATGGATAAAATTACATTTACAGTGTGAAACATGTTAAAAATAAAAACATTTATTACATTTAATGACTTGCCGTGTGTATGGTACCCAGTAAATTTTGCCAAGAACCAAAAGCCTTGAATTCTTCATTCAGCCATCAGCCATACCAAAGAGTGGCTAAACATGTGTTAAAAGCCATGTGGGATTCGTTGCTATTACCCCGAACAAAATACCAACCGATTTAATGAAACCTCTTGCTCTAAGTCAAGATGGGACTGGCATCAAATATCCTGTGAAATTACCCCCCTCCCCCCTGAAATGTTGTCGTTTCGAAGAAAACTAAATCTGAAGGTGGTTTTAAAATAGGGTGCCCAAAATAGGATACCTTAAAAAAAAATCGCACATACATGTATACAGTTTATTTGATTTTACGGAGGCCAAGTGACCGGAGGAAAAAACCCTGTCTTCATTTCAAAATATTTTTGCTGATGACCCCCCCCCCCGCAAAAATTCCTGGATCCGCCCCTGCAGTTAGTTGTGATTTTGAGTTGCTTCAAACGAAGGAAAAAAATCACAAAAGCAAATGATCCACATACCTTTAAAAATGAATAAAAATCTACCTGTCCAAAATTTAATACGGCGGCTTGACATCTTGTGTTGTAACCACTTCTACCAAAATAACTTTTCGTCACTCTTCTACCAAAATAACTTTTCGTCACTCAGAAACAGTGCCATTTGATATCACAGAGTCGGATTAAGGTTGGGGCGGGGTGAGGGGCCGGGAGGGGGGGGGGGGGGCTAAGGAATGTGGGAGGCCTTCACGCAACATGACTTTCCCCCTGAAGTCCCGTATACGTAGTGTCGCTCAAACCTCTGTGTTGATTAATAAACCCAAACTCATCCAGTAGTTATTGCACTATTACTTCAATGGAACCTGTTCTGCCATTTACGGTCAATATGTTCAGTAAAGTGTTGTCTGGAAATTTAGCAAAATTGCCCCCCCCCCATTTGAAAACTTAAATTGCACAAAAACAATATACATGTATACGTTGTCGTCAGTGCCCCTTGAAAAATTGGTGCACCCGTAATTAGTAGATATCGCATACACCGTTCACGTAAAGCTCGTTTAGCGCCCTCTCGGGTTGGTAACATGCAAACAAAACAGCACCTGCTGTGTCCGGACCGCGGAAATTAACGACGCCTCGAGTGAACTGAGTTTGTTAGTTAACCTACGAATGCCAGCAATTTGCATCTTTCAAAACACTACCATGTCTTTCCAAAGGATCAAGCGTTGTGTTTCCCCCATTTGTTTTCACAGAAAAAGAAATCTCAAAACCTTAAACAATAAATGAGGTGGGACAAAGTATTCTAGAGCTCATCATTTCATTAAACAAAACCGACCTCAACTCCTCACAATTCAAAACATACTAAATCCCGTCTTTATTGTTTTAATGAATATCGTGTGATGGCGAAAACGCCCTGACCTATTGAGGAAGAAAATATTTTCCCCCTTTTCAGCCCTGAGGGGACAAAAAAGTGAGATAATTTATTCCATTTGCGCCAGCAAGCGTCGGGCCCTGCGGGTACACGCATTGCCTCGAGCGTGCAGGGGGCACCTGGAAGGGTAGCACACAACACAATTATTCCCATCTTATGTTAACTGAGTAAGAATACATTTTAAATGAGCAATGATGTAGCCTCTCAATTCACTCAAATCTACTTCCAATGTTATTCTGCTGACATTTCGACGGCAGATGTTGGAATGTATATCATTTTGGCCATTTTTGTAGGCCTTTCTGTGGCACTAATAATGTCTCGTGTTCATATAATGAAAATTGATTGCATTTCGTAATTTCATTTATTTTTTTCCGTCTACCTCCCGCCCTATACAGTCTTCTCGATAAATGGGAAATCTATTTAGCATGTATTTGTTTTGGCACAGGTATAAAGATGGATCCTTATATGACTGTTTACTTGAGGAATTATCTGCCGACTTGCGAGTACTTTCAGCTGCCCGTAATCATCATAAATCATGCATCGGAGAGATATACAACAGAACACAGTGTGGCTGTGTGCCCGTGCGCCTGCGGGCGGCGGGGCCATTTTGCTCCGGGCACGGCGCATAAACAGACCGATGTTTGTCGCTTCCTATCCGTTGTGTGTACATTATGCCATGGACATACTGTTCTAGAGGCATAGCTAAGAAGCAGGAAAAATAACATAGATTTCAATGCAAAAAAATACATAAAATTGTGCTGTTTTGCTCATAAGTGCTGGTAGAATGACTGGTGGAAATTAACTTTTGTCAGAAAAGTAAATAATGATTCGTAAATTAGAAATTACAATACATGTTTACATGCGCTTTTTCACTCATTTAATAAGGAACTGGATGGTGATTTTGAACGTGTAGACTAACAGGATCAAAGACTATTAAAACCTATTTTCACTTTTGTTTTAATTATGAGGATTTCACGATGCCTCATGGCTATAATTTTGTTGTAATGTACATTATGTTTTCACGTATAACAGTTTCAGAATCAAGCTTTGTATAAAGGGAATCAACCATCGTAGACTTTTGAATCAAAACAAACCGAAACCAAGACTCCATAAAGACCAACTCTGAGACCATGGAGGTCCTACCTCCATGCTGAGACCATAATTTGATGGAAATCTGAGTTTTACATTTTACTGTCATTCACCCGTGGGTTAAAATCAAAATTTCTACCCTTTCCTAGTAATTTTGCTATACTGTACATAAGTGAAGCAGTAGGACAAACTCGCGCAAGTTATATGAGGTAATAAAAAAAATACACATTTATGTGAGTAAAACCTGACTTCAATAAAACTTGACAACTTTGAGATGGGCGATTAGATTCAGATACGTAGATAATACCTGTATGGATTGGATCACGATTTGCAGTTTTACTCTATTATTCAATAGAGGGTTTTGTTGCCTCAAAGCTGGTCTTCTTACATGTATGTTTGAGAAATGTGGAGTGAAATTTGATACGAGATGTATAGGCTTCAATTTATTACTGCTGTATATATAGCCTCAGGGGTGACTATCTTTGAAGTGAAAAATCATCTAAAATTAACCGATAAAACCCAAAAGTGGGCATATCAAGCTTTAATTTGCTGATTATGTTAAACAATATAGAGAGTTGTGAGTTTGTTCCCCAATATTAAGTTGAAACGAGGGTAGGCTACTAGGCCAGTTGTCATCGGTGTCTATGACATTTACTGGTCTGCTCCCATTTAACATACCATCTCGCTGAACATATCACGTGGTCACTGAAGAATGACTTGAGAAAATGTAAGTGTTTTGAGAATTTCTGAAGAATCCTCAACTCTGAGATCATCTTGCCAACACTAACTCACAGAAACATTATCCTAAGAGTACTCAAAGGTATCAATTAAATTACGATAATCAGAGAGGTGGTACTTTCCTCGCCTTCCACCACTATGGCCCGGGTTCGATTCCTGCCCGAGCCACATGTAGATTGGGTTTTCAGTCCCTACCTGATTCCTTGGGTTTTACCCTGATTTCTTCTGGACTTTTCCTCCCACCTCTGAAACTGTAATTTCTTCTCATTGTCTTCTCTCTACAGGTTTCCTCATGCTTTCTCTAGAGCGAAACGCGCGTGCGTGATGGCCTGGAAACCTATACGCATTGGTATTTTAAATGGTGCGCATTGCGGGGCCGGCCGCGAATTTCTTTTCCGTAGGTGGGTCGCTCCAAAGTCATGAATAATTCAATAGTTTCGATCGGGCCAGTATGTTTATTCATGAAACAGAACAATGATATCAAGAGCATTGTTGTTATAGTCAACCAGTTACCTTTAAAGCATTTGAAAGTACGGACGTCGTCGAGCTACCACAGTAGCACAGTGGGTAGCGTGATGAGCACAAAGGTCCCTGGTTGGAATCCACGTCGTCGCTGCTCATTTTCATCGACTATTTTTCTTCTCTGAATTTATCGTTGAGATAATTTTACTATCGCGGGCAGGCCGGGGACTTATTCCACCGTAACACCAGTCCGGTCGTTCTGTGACAGAGAACATTATTACTTGCGTCACTCATCGATTATTATGGTCCATTGAGAAAAGGGGTTGTTTTTGAACTACATGTGTACATAAGTAATGGAAGACAGGCCGGCGTTTATCTCCGGTTTCAGTGGCATGAAACGACTGATAATATTTCTATTCCCCCCCGGATGGGATGCCAGTCCATCACAGGTTACTCCCCATCTAATGCCGGTATCCATCTACTCCTGGGTGGAGAGAGGCAAGTGGGGACGAAATGGCTTGCCCAAGGACACGACATATGGCCACTATATACATGTAGTTGTATAAAATTCCACACACTCGGCCTACACAAGCGTGTAAATACGTGCATGTATATGAACCCCCTATCGTCCCTCATCTTGTTTGTACTTTAACTTTTTAGGAAGACCTCCCATATGTTTTTACACGATCGTCAATAAATTATTGTGGACCTCTATTGTCCTCCATTGTTCAACGTCCCTATTGAATGCAGAAACAAACTCACACACTGATTTCCAGTACTTCCCCAGTATTAAGTTCTTTTTTTTTAAGAGATAAATTAATGTTTCTTTGTATCGCATAATGTTTTCCTCTATTTAGTCATTCATTCTGTGTAATCACCTCATTATTGAAATGATTGTAAATGTACGATCTGCAAGTTTGACCACAGTGCGAGTGTTATTGCTTGCTGGTGGTTACACCATAGGGTGATTCCGAGAACAGGGTTGAGCAACATCACTATGCAATTATATTACCTCTCCATCCCAAACTCCCCCCTAAAATGCCTAGAACACTTTCCCCTGATGTACTCAGTCACTTCACATTTGTGGTGAAAGTCAGCCTGACTATTGGCATTTCGAATATTATACTTTAATTACGAGTGGTCAGTGAAGCGAACACAGCAGGAGTACCGAAAAGGCAAAACAGGGGGCTCCGGTGATGGAACGGGAACATTTCTCCACTATCTCTGCGCCGCACCGACCGAGTGCCGCCAAGACCCTTCGGCATCAATCCGCCTCATCATCAGCGTTGTCGGATGGATAAAAACACCTTAGAAAACTCAGCCAGTCTGAGAGATATGATGGCCCAGCTCTGGCACAAGACGCCACGGAGCAACCAAGTTTGCAATTTTACCGGCACGCCGCTAGGCAGGCCCGAGGACACGCTTCCATTTCAGCCGCAAAGGGTCAAGAAAATATGCTTTTAAGGTTTTGAATTTCAATATATGGGCCGTCGTTAATTTCTTGATGCAATTATAGGGGGAGACTGCGGCGGCTTTGGGCAGTTGGGGGCCCCGGGTGTGAGACGTGGGAGTAGAGAAAACCTCCTGTCGTAGTGTTGCCCCGGGTTGATACATGCATGCTGATTAAGCTGCATCATTCATCTTTGCCTCCCTTTTATCCTACCTGACTCTTCTTAAAAGTGAGGCAAATCCGTGTCCTAACAAACTTCTGGGGGAAAAAAACCTTCTCACTCTTGAATGTTGACGCATCTTTTGAATAAGTCAGCCTGACTGCGGTACTATCGAGTCACTGAAAGGAAGGGCTGTGACAGGTCAGATGATCTCTAAGGCTGCAAAAATCATGGTTGTATTGATGGAAGCACGTGCGATTAGTGTCCTCTCGCTAGATGTCTAGGGAGTTGAGGAGATCAGTGTAATTCGTCACCCATTGCATGTAAGATACGTACAAATGATAGCTCCTAAACAGGAGATCTATCCCCTCTCATCTCTGCACAAACATCGTCATCCACTCATCAGCATTCTCCAGAATTGTCTCAATTCGATGTCAGGGGAGAAAGGGATGCAGCGAGACGGGGTATCATGTCCAACCAGCCCGCGAGGAGTCAACTCGAACCGGCGCGTGAGCGGCATCACATGCTGCAAATATGGACCGATCTCCGGGCGCAAAACCTCCTACAAATTAAACCGATTCAGCGCCCGGCGTGAAATAGATACGGCCCAGTGCAATAGATACTGAAAACTCAAGTCTCGCTTCTTCTTTTTTTTTCCTTCTTCCTTTGGCCAGCAACAAGGCAAGCAATATTCCCAAGTGGTCCTGCGACAAAGCTGTAATAATTGATTTTTCCGGAAATCTGGGACGGGTTGTGTGTCGGGTGGAGGGTTTATTGGGTGTTGGGCAATGCGGCAGGTAGTTTCCTAATTGGCAGGTGTTTCAAAGACAAGCTTCCGTGTGTAAATATGACGTGACTTGAGAACGTCTCGCGATTTACTCCGAGATTTAATGCCGTGTTTAGACGGATAGTTGTAGAGCTATCTTTCTTTGAGAGTATAGAAGACTCGAACGAAGACCAGGTGCTTTGTCGTGTTGATGTCTCCGGTTAGTTGAAAGAGTGTGGGTTCTGGAAATCACGTCGATTTTGAAGAGGGCGCTCGCAGTTGGGAAGTTGGCGTTTCTCTCGCCACTCCCCTGGTATTTAAGCAGTGCAGTCAGTGTTGAATGCACTCTCTGATTGTATCGAAGATTGTAGTTTGAAGGCCGGTTGCCAGATAAACGATTTTTTTTTTCATTTTGCTTAATGACTTCAATCGTGCATGCCTTATTCTAGCTATTCCTCGTAACGTAATAATTTGTCTTAAATGTGACACCATATTATATGTATTTTGTTAATTTTATTTAAATATTCTAAATATCTACTAAAGCTAAGAGTGAGGAGGAAGCTTTGCAGTCGAGGTGAATCACTGAATGAAATAGGCATGGCTCCATTGTAATTTTGAATGCGAAAGGAGATTAAACTGGGATTTAACACCGACAGTAGCCTCAGGAATGTACCGAGTTAATTAAAATCCGCCGACTTTTTTTTTTAATTTAAGAGTAACCTTGTCTCCAGAACAGACTATGTCACTCAAGTCGGTCACTCGTGTAAATTATACCTGAGAACGATCTTGTAATTATCCGGTTGAGGATTGAGCATGCGCAGACTGTCGCTACGGAGAGGAGATAGCCTCTGTCTCTTTCGTCACCAAGTCATTGGGATAATTGCAAAGCGCGGACCAGAGCGCTTCCAGATTCATTTCCCGCGGCTGGAAATGAAGCCGTGAAGATGTTTGGCGGCAACACAGCTGCCTTGGCAAAAGAAAAAAGAAGATTAATGTGCCGCCAATTGCGAGCTGACAAGAGACAGATCTTCCCCTTTCAAATTCTGAGGTTTGATTTATGCTCTGACTTTTCGCAATTTTGGAAAAATAAACCTTTTTTTCTAGTCATAGCACTAGTTCAAGTAGGTTCTTGCTTGAAGAGCGCCCTCTGAAGTTGAAAATTATGCGTTCCACATTAATTGGATTATTTTTTTCAAAACAGAATCGCTCATAATAACGTTTTTTGGACACAAACTAAACAGTCTTAATTCAAGTGCAGCTAACAGTTATTATTCGTTAGCAGGGTCAATCTTTAAGATGCAGTGCTGGCCAATACATCTTAAAGATTTACCCTGCTAACGAATGGAGTAAAAGAATGTTCTCAGAACAATCTAAAACTCTTTATTCACTTATGGCATCTTTGTCTTCCTCAACAAATATTTTTATTTCAATTCAGATTCGAATCCGATGAAATGTCTTTCTGGTCTTTGGAAAAGGTCACAACTTTTCAAATACTGCAAATAAATAATTTTACAAGAATATTTCTTTTAGAGGTGCCACTCCTGATGGTGCTTTGGGTTCTTCACCATGAAAAAAATGTAAATATGGATTCTATCATCTGTCATTATCGCAGTAACAAAGTTTTAGGTAAATCATCGAAGAAGAAAAAAATAGGCCTACAGATTAATTAATTAAAGAACATTTAATATTAACGAGGGCCGAGAGCATGACTTAATCTATGCATGTATATTTTGCCCACCACTTTCGATCAATCGCGCTTATTTTCAGGAACGTCAAGCATGAATTTGTAAAGAACAGACATTGGTCAGGGTGACAACTTCTTGTCTCAAATCCTTACTAATTTTGAAAACAAAATAATAATAAATTCGATATGCACAACAGAGTCAGGCACGGAGGTAAATCTCAGGGGCGTGGAAGTAATGGAAAGTATGATGACTCTATTCATTAATCAAAATGATCAAGCAAAGTTCTACTAAGGTTTGGTAGTGAGAAAGGGAAATAAAGAAATGAAGAACACAATGGTTTCTCCATTGAAGGGGGCCTCATGTGTGTACAGTGATCACGTGCCCAGATTTTACGAATACAAGTTTCTTGTACAACAGCGCCACCAAGAGAGAGATGATCCCCCACCTTCCCACTTTTCAAATGTTCCCAACAGGACAATCTCAGGTTTTTCCTATTTCAACATCACAACATCACAATGCACTTGTCATCAGCGCACTTGTTGTCTAGGCTCTAGATCAGATTTGTTAACGTTTTAAAGGTTTTCTTTGATAGTTCGATAGCGGGATTTGTTTTTTTCTTTTTTTTCCCGAGGGGGTGGATGGCCGGCACGAGTAAAGTCAATACAACTTATGTATGTCATTGCTATGACGTGGTACAATTTAGCATTTAGCCATAGTTCAAACATAACATCTTACCGCCAAACACTGGGGGATCCTGTCTCATGTCTACATCTAAAAAGTCCAAAATTAAAATTCTTCTTTCAGGCTATTTGTCCCGGTTTGAGCGATTATTACTACGAAATAGTCCATTCAGACAAAAAGGACACCACCACAAATACTGCGCTAAAAATATTAAAAGGTGTACTATATAGGCCTATTTTGGAAAACATATAGTGGCGTTTTTTCCTATGGTCGTTTTCGTGATACAAATTCTTATTTGAATCTTGAAAATCACTGAACGCAAAATCTTTTTAAAGAATCATTCTTAGAACAGCAGATACTATGCAAAAATGCAGTCTAAGCACACGGAAGTTTGTGTCCATGTATTGATACGGTGCATAACTGAACCTCTCGGCTGCCTCCATTGATGTGCCTCGGTTGGTTGACTGAGCCAACGAGATATGACGGAACTGGGGTGGATGGGTCTGGCAAAGTAAAAAGCCCGTGGACTCTTGTACGAGCGTGCAGCACAGGTCTTCCGCTCCTCCCACGACCCGCACTCACTGCCCCGTCCCGCTCGAGGGGCCTGAACGGAAGGAACAAGACGTGCCAATAGAAGCGAACTGACATGCATTGGACATGTTTCCGTTGGACATCATAAACATGACTTCTTTCATAATGCATTTGCTCGCGGTGCTTTATATTCATTTTTTGGCCAAACTGGATACAGCGTTCCCGATCCCCGCTCGCTGTTTACGTTGTTGGGAGTGGTGTATTAAAAAAATTGTCGACGTGTGTAGGGCATGTGTTGTCGTCAGTTCATGAATATGAATTGCTCATTGGTCAACTGTGCCGACCAATCAGGCAGCTTGTATGAAAGGTGTCCCTCAATATGGAAAAACGTAATAAATTCACTTTGTGTATTTGTCGCAGATAGATTTTAAGATTACTTTCTAACTTTCCAACAGCCAAAATGTATTAAATAGTACTGAAATATGGAGAACAAATTAACAGAAAAGATTTAAATGCACCGTTTGATGTAAGGTTAAGCGTAAGTTTGTGTGAGGTGTATTTTTATATCACAATCAGTGCCCTTCTGTCGTAAAGTGTCCATCCCCCCACCCCTATCCCCCACCCCCAGGCTCCTCCCATCCCTTCTATCACCCCATCCCTCCATTCCCCCCACTGATCTCTATATAAAGACTGGATAGCTAATAAAGAGCCGCACAATGTACGAATTTGACTCCATATTGGTGAGACCGGCTGGTGATCTACAAAGGACAAGTTGCCGTCTTTATAGACAGCTTGATTTTTTTTTCGCGGTTCATATTTGGCTGATTTAACTGACCACCACCTGACCAAGACCCAAGGTTTACTACTACGTAGTTTTCTAACGTAGTGGTTACTTTTATAATAATCATCATTTTTTTTTTAATAATTTGAAATAAAATGTGTTCCTTGTATGTTTTTATAATATCATAACGTATATGCGTACGTGAAATCGCGCGCGTATTTACGAGTAGAACGTTCGTATTATACGCGGCCATTCGTGAGACCAGGGGGCAGGTTGGTCAATATGCAAGTCTTCTGTGTGTGTGTGTGTTGTGCATATCATATCCCAGTCTTATATAGAGATCAGTGATTCCCCCAACCCACCCCCTCCCCTCGCCGACACGGATTTACGCCACTGCAGGAAAGGTAACCTCAGGGAAGTGCCCAAGTTAATTTCCCTTGGTATACACAACGGGCTGTTTTTGCTTCATATCCGAGGAACTCATAACCATCCTACAAGAGGT
>CM057141.1:23025157-23140527 GCA_029964075.1 Patiria pectinifera | reverse complement strand
GACTCCTCACCTTGCTAAAACTCTTCCCTATCTCCTTCTTCAGATGATTGGTTGCCATGGTAGTCACAGTGGAGACGTAGTTATCCCAGTTTTCGTCGAGCCACTGAAGTTCATTGGTCGCCTCGCTGTTGCTTCCTTGCATCTGTTCTGAAGCGGCGACAACCTCCTCAGGAAAATATCCAGCCTCCTCTGCGGCCTTTTCAAAAAAAAAATTGCAATTTAAATGAAATTTGAATAACAGAACAACTCAAAAACATTCCACTGCTTAGTGTTCATCTAATCTTCAATTTTACTTTTAGAATTCACTACAATGATTTCTAAACTGCTTGGTATAGGTGGTGCAGTGCGTAAAGCACTTGCCTCTCACTGCTGACACAGAGGTTCGATTCGGGGAGTCAGGTTGGCATAGCGGTGCTTTCCTCGCCTTCCACCGCTGTGACCCGGGTTCGAATCCCGCCTGGGGCAACATGTGGATTGGGTTTTCAGTCCCTACCTGATTCCGTGGGTTTTCCCCAGAATATTCCTTCGGGGTTTTCCTCCAACCTCTAAACCTGTAATTTCTTCTCATTGTCTTCTCTCCACAGGTTTCTTCAGGCTTGCGAGCTACAGTGCCTACGGCGCTTTTGAGGAATCCTGGGTTTCATTACCAGAAATAATTAAACAGTTTCCCGGCTTGGGTCATTATGTGCGTCAAGTTGTTCGCTGATTCCCTCCTGTGCCATGAGTGTTTTCTCCTAGTTCTCTGGTTTTCCTCCCTCCGCAATTATCAACACACTTGCTCCAGCTAAGCTCCCCGGTAAGACATGGGTCGTACCGCAGCTGCCTAAGGCACCTTAACTTGCCTTCCGGCTCGACTACGTTGTACCTGTGTCCTTCGCAATTCAGCTTCTGCTGCGAGTATTAAGGGCGATTAGCTAACCTGACAGCTTACCTTCAGTATTTCAATGAGGTCCAGACTCTGGGATCTCTGTTCATCTAGTCGTTTCCTGTCTTCCAGAGACATGACGTGAGACCGGCCTGGTGATACTGACCGGGGAGCGGCAGTGAAATCCTTCGCGAGTGGCGTTAACAGGACATCATCTGTAACAGAAGACAAGAAAGAGAAACATTTGAGTGAACTTGGTGGGGAAATTACAATAGCATCCCTTAACATGCTGGTGAATTTGTAAGCCACATGCTGGTGAATTTGTAAGCCCTCGTGTGAAACACATCAATCCAAAACATTTTGATGTCGACACCCTGAACTGACAGCCTCCTCCCTCATCCTGTGGGAACCAACCCAAGGAAAGGTCGAGAGGCAAGAGGACAGCGTCCTGCATGGAGGAACGATCCGACTGGAGGGAGAGAATCAGATGGGCCACGTTGTTGGAGGATCTCTTCCACCACAACCTTACCTGCACCCGATTTCATGACACTCATCGTAACTTACGATGCATCGCAGCGCTGCGACACGTCGTATCCCTACGATTGTGACACATCGTAGGTTGCGACGTGTTACACTTCGTAACTCGGGTAGCAATGCGTCGCAGCGCTTTTTTGAAATCGGGGGCTGACCTGACTTGAATATATCAGTCCAGGTACATTGTCAAATTTTATGGGGCTACTCAGCAAATTTCTATGATTCGCAGCTCTACCGAATCGACCACACTAAAGGCAGCCAATAACAAGTATACGGGAAGCGGCTGCAGCCACAAGCCAGTGGCTTCCATAGATGCGTGTGTTATTCCTAGCCATAGCCAAGTTATTGGGACACAGCCCTACAGCGGCATTGTTGAATGTGAATCAGTTTTGGTCTTCACTACCTTGATTGGGTGACAGCTTCATTCTTGGCGACATCGGAGCTCTTTCCGATGGCAATTCTTGCTCCTTCTTGTGTGCCTTTTTCGTTCTTGGTGGAGGCGATGGCGTCTTGGGCTTCTCTTCCCTCTGTGCTGCCATTTGCAGCTCATACTCCTCTTTTGCTTTCTGCTTTTCTTTCAGCATCTAAAATCAGTGGAGAAGTGTACTCAGATACTGAGATACAGTAAGTATCTTAAACAAGGTGATCCGTGGATCACGTGTCGCCTTTTTTGCGGTCGATCCCTACATGTTTTGTGGTCTTAAAAAAAGTCAGATTATGTGCATTTTTAAACAATGACCTCAAATGACCCCTAGATGACATTTGACCTCCAGTTTTGGAAGAGTTCTGATGAACCCCCACCCAAGGATAACTTCATCAAAGTGACATTAAAGCCACCAAAGTTTGTAGACAAAGTTACATTTAAAGCATGTTTGAACAATGACCTCTAACGACCCCTACATGACCTTTGACCTCAGTAATCCAATGAAGAATTGTGCCTTCCCACCCAAGGGTCACTGCATCCAAGTTTCATCAAAATCAATAAAAGCATGTAGAAGTTATAACAAAAAATTCAAAAACTTAACCTAAACTTAAACATACATACAGGGATACGGTCATACAGAAGTTAGGATTGGTAAGTGTCCCCTAAAACTTTGTTTAGGCCAGACAAAAATTGTGCTATGATAAGTAGATTCCATGAGTTAGCTATTAAAGACCTTGGGTTTGTGTTGCAGAGAATGGGGACCAGTGGAAAGTCTTTACAATGTCTTATAGGCTCCATGCACGAACGGCAGAGGGTGCTATTTGATCACTTTCAAGAGGCCAATGGACTAGACACACCACGTGCGCATAGTGGTTGCACTTGTACAGCGCAAAGTATGCACAATTATTTTACTCTGAATGTGCACGCAGCCAAAGCGTCTTCCCGTGAATGTCAGGCGTCATCGGCAATGTGTTCAAATGACTCTCCCAGTGGTCTCCCCCAACTCTCCCTTTGTAACCGTTGAGGGGGTACTTGCGCACAGAGCCCATAGGCTAGTCTTTGCTGTAATGGACAGGCACACCGTATTGATGTAACAAAAGCTTGAATGCTGCTCCACAATGAGCAACCAGATCTTTGAAATACGAAAATGAAAAGACCTACCGCCTCCTCCTCCATCTGTAGGTAGGTGAAGACACTGACTGGCTTAAATGGCTGGCTGGGTGGGGATCTGGAGGGAACAGGCGTGGCACCAGCTGCAGTCACAGGTTCTTCAGACCAGGCCGTGGCAGCTTGAGCAGTTGAGGCTGCCTTCATCTGGAAGGTACCAGGTTGTGGTTGACGTGGAGGTGCAGCCATCGGTAGAGTATGACTCAGCTGTTGGCTTAGGGCTGCTACTGTCTGCCTCTGTGTGGTACCCAAGGGAGAAAGGCACGTCATGCAGACGGCGTTAGACGAGGAGGCTGTGTTATGGTTGCCGCAACTCTGGCACACCCAGGCCCCGTACGCTGATTGGCTGCCGTTGATGGGTGCCTGGCTGGTGCTGTTTGGTGCACCTCTCACCGTGGAACCTGAACTGCTGCGCTTAACCAGTTGTTGTACTCTTCCTGGCTGCACGATAGGAGAGCCGACATCAATAACTGCAGGTTGAGCCGATGGGGTGATCTCTGGGGGATTTCTGACAGCAATGAGCGGAGCTGAGGAGACAGACGCAGGCAAGAATTGAGACCCTTGATTGGGAGGTGCAAATGGCTCCTGGTAGGTATATGGTATCCCAGCAGATGCAGGTTGTGTATTGGTGACTTGGTTCGTCTGCCTGAGTGATTCCGAAGTGCTGACTGATCTAGGCTGTGGCCTGGGAGCGTTACTTGAGGCTGAAGCATTGGTAACGGGATACCTTATCGGAGTGGCAGCAGCCATGGTTGTTTGTTGAGATGGAAACTCCTTGTAATCCTTTGCTGGTGGATACCTGACCTCAGGGTGCTCTTCGGTTGTCTCCCCCTCTGCAACCACACTTAATGTGGCACTCTCCTCAAGGGCTTCTAGTTCCTTCTGCCGCCTCAGGAGCCCTTCGTGCTTGCTCGTTAAACGGCTTACTTCCGCTTGCAGGGTTTCATACCTTGGTGAGCCTTTATCGCAAGTGCTCATGGTGTCACGATCTGTTTGGATCTTCTGAAGGATCTCGATGTCCTTCTTGACGACTGCTTCCATCTCTGACATGATCTCTTTCTTGGAGGCTGGGAGCGAGTGGTAAGCCTTTGGAGACACGGGGCCACTGGCTGTATGCTCCAAGTCAGTCTCAGACTGAGATCGAGTAGTTGTCCGCTGCGTGGATGGTGGATGCTTGATGTCTGGTTGAATCCATTTGGATTCATCCACAGTGAAGACATCGTCCGAGAGAGTCGTTCCTTCAGGTATCACGGCTTCAGATGGCTGCAAAAGGAAAAACCAAATGATATACTCACTGATTCGAATTCAGATTAAAAGTAATCTTAACCAACAGAATCTTTCGTATCAGCTACAGACTGCTGTTATTTACTCCCAGATTATCATGATATTGCAAATCAAACCGATATCACCGATAAATGTTGTCAACAGTTTGGATCTCGTGCTGGGCTGCACTTGATATTGAAAAATATTGAAAGATGCTTTTAAGGGTCGATTCAGATAATTACAATGTGGAATTTAGTGACACATTTTATAAATACAAATGAAATTCACTGTTCTAGCAATACTTTTATACTAACATTTTAACCAAACAAGTAAATGTACTCACCTCCTTCCGAGGTTGACTTTTATTGAAGGAACGTCTAGGAGCAGGGATTGGTCTTTTCTTAGCAGTTGCAGGACTGCAAATAAGGAGAAGAAAATCGAACCAAATTAAGTGCCTTGCTATCACTTTCTTACATCCATGGTACAACGGTCATACTGTAAACTACAGTACAGGTTTCAATAGGGTCCAAATCCAGTCGACCATTTATTGCCTATCAATTTGGGTTGTATGGGCTCCGTGCACTAACAAAAGAGGGCACGTTTTTACCACTTTTGAGAGTCCCTTGGACGGGACACCACATGTGCGTACTGATGAGTACGCAGGAATCATTTATCCTAAATGTGCACAAAGCTAAGCCACAGCGCCTTCGCATGTGAGCATTAGGCGTCGTCGGCGCGCAAATATGTTCAAACTTAACTTGAGATGGCCTCCAAGACTAATCCCTGCGCCCAACAACTTTGGATCATTTAAAATACGCAGTGGATGGATCAGGAACCAGTCTAGGTCTCCCCCAACCCTCCTTTTCTGGCCATTGAATGGGTACTTGCACATGGAGCCCACAATGGTCCGACAACAGCAAACAGCCGTCACTTAAGCTTGCTGACTACTCTTGTTGACAGGACGATTGCATATCCATGCCCTGCGGCAGGCCGGCTAAACTCACTATAAGGACATTATTACACAAACATGTGGTTCTTGTCAGAGGGGCTGGGGTTTGGTTAGGATTTTCGGGGTTGCTAGTTGAACCCACTTTAAAGGAGCACTCACTGCGTTATTTGGCTATATTATTTGAATGAGGAACTTGTGAACGATGAATTTTTTTACTGAAAAATGTTGGAGTAATTACAAAATTTAGCAAACCAGACTTGATTTTAAAGCACAATCGGTCGGCGGAGACTTTTAATGGACTCTGGGACAGCATAGGCAATGATGCTGTGAGAATGCAAAAAGTGAGGATGTGAACCCATTTTGTACTTGTACTAGAGCAGCTCCTTTACTTGTACGGTGGAGTGCATGGCAGTTTTGCACAAACCCTCCAGACTTTTTGTGAGCTGAATGCACCTTAGCATTAGTCTGTGTAATGGACCCTTGCTGCGCCAGGGTCTATTATATGCTAGGTTATTAGGTGATTAATTATGCAACTTGACTGCTAATGACCAATCGGCAGGCACCTTCTCTACTGCGTAATGCGAACTCCTCGCAGGCGTAAACATCACGCCCACAATAAGCAGCATTTTGTTGTTGTGTTACCAAAAACGTGGCATCCAAACTGACCAATCAAAATCTTAGTCCATATTTCGGAATGAAATGACATCACAAATTACTTTGCTTGCTAATATATCAGACGTTGGACCGGAGAGGCCAGAGAGGGCTCCCTGGACCATGGGTGACATGATACTCAGACTATCTGAGCATGGGCACACAAAGTGGTAATGTAACTTCTCTATAACTTAAATCATAACAAAACTTTTAGGAAAAAGGAATGCATGTTGAGACAGCAGCAATACTTACCCTGATTCCGTCGGTTGGGAAGAATCTTGTGAACTCACTGGAGACAAGACGATGTTTTTAGGTGGTGGTTTGTCCGCGGGATCCGTCTTCGTTAACTCCAGTGACTGTCGAGAATGATCTTGCCGCAGCGGGTGTCCGTGAAACACAGCGTCGCAGTGGCTGCAATACCTGCCGCTGTCGGTGGAACTGCTGCAGTTGACACAGAATACAGACGCTGGCTGAGTCCCGCACACATCGCAGGAAACAATGGGCGGCAGCGGCCGCGATGGGGTCACCTCGCTGACTGGTGGAAGATCGATCGTTTTTCGTTGATGAGCGCGTCGGTTTGGATGAAGATGCCACTGTTTGTCGCAGGAATCACATCGCAGTCCCGAACAGGTGCTACACTGAAGCTTAGCGGTGGCTTTACCACACATCACACACTCACTTGTCTTTTCTGAACGGACGAGGAAAAAAACAATGTTTTTTAAGTTTGCGTCCCACTAAAAGTAAAACTGAAGTAATCTAAGCAACCCTTTTCAAACTGTGTGCTTGCAAAGTCGAAATATAATGCAAGAATACATGGGTGTTTGGAGAAAGACGGTTATTAAGATCAAAACAGTGTGCAAAGAATACATCACTGATATCCTAGGCCATAATAACCTAAGGCCAAAAAAAAATAATAGTTCTGCTTCCGGTTTCCCTACCTACATGTACCCTAGTATGACAGCCCCTACCCTAATTTCTTTATTGGAAAAATGAGAAAAAACACCAAAAAGCATCTACCTTTTACCCTTGACTACACGCAGATGCCTCCATATGATCGTACACAAAAAAATTGGCCCCCCAAAAAAAATTCCCTACTTACCTACCCTATTTTTGAATGCCATGTAGTAATCGGAAGCAGAAATATTGTTGAATTTAGAAATAAAGCCTTCAATACCTTTTATGGTGCTTAATGACAGAAAGATATTATGGCAGATTTGGGTTGGGTGGGATAGGGTGGGGGGGGGGGGGGTTGTTCTTGACAAAATGCAAACAAAGGGTAGGCTAATCTCTCAAATTTGTTTAACCTAGTCACTGAAGCACCCGAGACCGTCCTGCCTATAACTCCCTGTAGCCTCTGAAACTGCCCAAAACACTCTATAGTTTTATTGATTTTTCAGTGAATAAACCATTGTAATACAATGTAGTACAGTTGCTGATAGGTAATATACCTGTGTTGATAGCAGGCACCTGCGACACTGTCTGAGATGGAACAACAACCGACTGGTGAGCTGTGCTTGGAGCCACGTTCGGAACCTGTGCAACCTGCCCGGATGTATTGGCAAAGTATCCCAATCCAAGGTCAGACTTTGCGGGGCTGGAGGCCGGCATTGGATCTCCGATCCTACGTACGATTCCTTCTCCCTGGGACGCTGGTTGCAAAGATGACGCGAAGGGATTGATTTTGACCGGGGCTAGTGCCGGTACAACTTCAGGAGCATCTCTCCAGTGTCCATCTGTCGTACCTCCGAGGTTTAACTGCTGATTAAACCTCTCCGAGAAGTCCACCTTATGAGGAGGTTGCATCAGGGTTACGTTCTCATAGATGGTCTTCCCGCCCTGAGCAGGGCGTCTCATGAAGATGTTCTTAGGCTGACCGGATGGTGAATCTGGAGGAAACTGAATCATGGCGATCGTTCCGTCCAGACAATCCTGAATGCGATAGGAATACGGATGATCCCCTTGACTGAAC
Organism: Patiria pectinifera; assembly: GCA_029964075.1. Taxonomy (NCBI): domain Eukaryota; kingdom Metazoa; phylum Echinodermata; class Asteroidea; order Valvatida; family Asterinidae; genus Patiria; species Patiria pectinifera. The sequence goes on along the minus strand of CM057141.1, from coordinate 23,132,705 downwards.
AGCTCTATCTCTCTCTTCGCTATGGCTAGGTCAGCGGTTACTATGGCAACAAGATCCAAACTGGGTGATTCCTGATCAGTGGGGAAACTCAGTCCGTCTTCAACCACCTCGGAATAGCCCATCAGCTTTAAGACGTCTCTTGCGCCCTATGCAAAAAAAATAAACACTCGAAAGATAGATCACTTGAAAACATGTACACAATATAATTAATAAGGTAAATTTTATTCTTAGTAACAACAAAAACCACCCAAATTTTATGTTATTTGGAATGTCTGCAATGTTGATTTTTTAAATGCATAAATTTTATTCAATAAATTACACAACGGTATCTGAGTAAAATTAAAAGTAAACTTTTTGTTTAATAAGATTTGAAGGTCAGCATGATGAAGGGTAATAATAAGGTAAGTTGTTGCGGTAGCACCATGTGGAAAAATCTCTTTGTGAGTATGTGTGGTTCTGAAAAGAACCGAAGGGTATTCAACGTTTCGGACAGTGTGCTCTGCCCGTCGCCAGGAGATAGTCCTGCCTGATGTCTCTTGACGACGGGCAGAGCATACCCTCCGAAATGTTGAGTACCCTCCGGTTCTTTTCAGAACACCACACATACTCACTAAGAGATATTTCCACATGGTTCTACCGCAACAACTTTACTTTTTGTTTAATTGGCTGTTTCGGCAACCAGCCGAAACAGCCTTTGTTTTCGTTTAAAAAAAATTCTTTTTTTTCTTCTTTTTTTTCTTTTTTCAGCCCAATCCCATAGCATTTGTACACCTTTTTTTTTACCGGCACTTTGGCCACTAAAATTAATCTGATTGCCTTTATACCTGGCACACACTTAGACCACCACCCACAGATGGTCGCCAAACATTGACGTCATCATGACGTCATCATGAGTCACGTGACGTCACAATATAGATGCATATTTTAAACGCCCATATCTCCATAATGACAGGTCCGATTGGGTTGAAACTTGGTATGTACCTAAACCAGGATGTGTTATAGATGGAAATTTAAGTCACGTCACGATGACATCATCACGTGTCAAGCGACATCATAGTAAAAGTGTATACTTTGAAGGCCTATATCTACAGAACGACAGGTCCGATTGGGTTGAAAGTTGGTATGTGCAAAATCATGTGACCCTTCCTTCTGGTTGAAACCGGAAGTGCCTTGTAATTTAAAATTAGTGAAAGATGTGAACTTACTTTCAGCGATGTATGCTCTGGCTAAGTTGTTCTTTACCATAAAACTATAGTTATAGATGAAAATTGATGTGACGTCATCATGACGTCATCACGTGACATTTGATGTCATAATTCAAAATCCTTATGAGAATGTAATCACATATTATATGCCACCATTTATTATAAACAAAACTGCATAAACAGAACCGAAACAGCCCTATGTTTGTCCACAAACATACTTGACATAAATGTAGCTTCATTTTGTTTTTTAGCCTACCTTGATGATGTCCACTCTCATACGGAAAACACTATTTGCAAAGTAGATGCATTTCCACAATTGCGGTCGTTCGGGTTTCAATAAGTTACGGCCATATTTTTCCAAGAGGCCCAGAGCTGATGCTAAAGTGGGTAAACTGTCGTCGCCCTGCACAGAGAAGGAAAAAAAACACTCAAAGTTTGTTAAGTGTCAATTATGGAAGCAATAGACTAATAGGCAACAACATATATGCCTCTCCAATCTATGTTCAAGTCGCACACGTCAAACATGCGTGTTGGACTTTTGCGCATGCACGTCAGACATTCAAGGGCCCATGTAATGTGTAATGCAAACCTTGGAAATGCACCTTTGTGTCCCATTGAACCTTATTTTCAGGTTGCGTTTTGCCATTTTCAAGGGTATTTTTGTGCCTTTTTGATTTTTATGCTAATGCAAATTTCCATATATTCATGAGCAAAAGTGTGATGTCATGTTAGGCAGAAACCTCAATGTTACAGCTATCAGGGGCGGATCCAGGAATTTTCGCAGGGGGGGGGGAGGGGATCATCGGCAAAAAAATCTGAAATGTAAACAGGCTTTTTTCTGCGAACACTTGGCCTCCGAAAAATCAATAGGGGGTGGTCGTACCATACTTTCAATGGGGGCGCTGTTCAAACCCGACGATTATTAACACTAAATGTATATCACAGAATAGTGTACATATATACCCCCTATCAAACCAAGCTGGGTCTGTATTTTGTGCAAAGGCGGACATTACTACCATTCAAAACTTAATGGGTGTCAGAGCAGGAGGGGGTTTCGCATTTTTTTTTTCATGAACTTATATGGGAAAATTATTTATAACACCCCCCCCCCCCAGATCCGCGCCTGATGGCTATTTCACTGAGCATTTCAAAGTTGCCAGAATTTGGATATTTCTGTCGTAAATTTTCTTTTCTTTGGTGATTCGTTGTTATGTCAGTACATGGCAGTAAGCCAGTGAGCAAAATTTTCTAAACCCCTAAACTGACATGTCTTCCTGAAATGACATCACAGAAACAGCGCCCTCAGTTGTCCGGAAAAGCATGGAACTTTTAAATGTTTAAAGAAGTGCACTTTTCAATAAAGTTAACCAAAAAGGGATGTCAGATATTTTTCATACATTTAAGAAGAGTAGAAAGTTGCAAAAAAATATGTTCCTAAGAAATATTCACTTCATGACCCCTTTAATCACGGCTGTAATTGGTCAAAACACCATAATTATGGTGAATTAGTCTATAATCGTAAGCAGACGAGCAGATGCAATGGTCATACATGTGCTTAGCTTTGAAATCAACATACCTGGGAATCAATGTTCAGACAGTGTCTAGAATATCTACAACGAGGTGTCAGTAAAGCACTTCCCATTCAAACGCAAGCCACACAGGCGGGCTTAATGTTCTTGTGTGGCCAACCAATTTAGTCTTAGTGCAAAGCTAAGCAGTTAATAACTTTTAATTTTGGACACAATTGAAGTTCCCTTCAAAATTTAACATAACATTGGACCGATAAATAACTTGTTTCCTGCTTTAAAACGTTCCACAAATTAAAAGAGTATCAAAGCCCCAAAAAACATTTTCAAGAAGAAATTGCTTGGAAAGGGTTTATGATATCTCTCCCAATGGTCTATAAAACCCCTCAAACTGGATGACAAAACATGAATCATGTACAACAGCCATGCTGTGACATAGAAACCGTATGCGATTTTTTTCTTGCTCTTGAAATTGTGCCAAAAGAAACAAGCGGAAGTAGCGATTTCTCACAATGTGTGTGGGTGTTTCAGTCGACAGAGGGTGAACAAATATTTAGCATAGAGAGCAACATTAACAAATTACAAACCACAAAAGCCTAGATTGATCAGCAGTATTTAAACTGTAAATGAAACACTTTTTGTCCATGTTATCCAGCCTAAAGCACGGACGCTAGTCATTTTGAAACTGAAATAAAAATTTTCAACTTACACAAATCCAGCATATTCCTCAAAGCTTAAAAAAACAACAGGCAGCCAGGTTGAAATTGGTCAGATTTAAAAAAAACAACACATGTATAATCTGTGAGCCAACTACATATTATATCAGTGTCCAGGGTGCATTTTTTTGTTTTATATACCCACTTTAAAGTACGTCAGAAATGACCACTTGTACGTCACAACACAATACGTTGCAAGCAACCCTTGATTTTCAACAGCTAAAGTTGTCAAGAATTACTTAAACATGAACAAAATCTAGGGACTTCACTAAAACAGTGATCCCCATGTACATGCGTCACTCAAATCCTATCATGAAGTACCAGGGCTTCATAGAATAACCTGAAACCCCAACAACTAAATCTGTTATCTAAGTGAGGAAATTTAATCAATTGCCCCGCAAGGTACTTCAGTTGACCCTGTTTACACCTGTGATCTGCTGAACAAGGCACTACCCTGGATGACCTCACACGTTAGCGCAAGGACTTCAAAGTAGCACAGTTACTCATATCTGCTGAAAATAGATTGACTGATTTCTCTTTAGAAGTAACAATGTACAGGATAAGTGCATCGACTCTTGTCATGAGTTTCGCGGCAATATGCATGCAAATGTGTTCACATGCGGTTCACTTATGGGCTCGGTGTACAAGTACCCCCTCGCGGGTAAGAAAGGGAGAGTTCGGGGAGACCACTGGGCGAGACATTTGAACGCATTTTATCGATAACGCGAGAGGCTCATGCAATTATTAATCGTACATTCCAAATACATTCGGTCTTTTTATTTGTTTCAAGCAAAATTGTTTGCAAGTTCAGAATTTGGAAGAAAGGGTGACAGCTCCTTTAGATAAATCTTAGGGAAAGGGGCTGCTTCCTTCCTTTTTTCAAAAAGCCCGGATGAGAAACTATTTTTTTGTTATACTTGGCCTTACCTTTATATTCTTGTTTTTCTTGATAAGGTCAACGACGTTAACCTTGGAGAACTTTGCCGGTAGGGGAAAGTCCAACGCGACTATTTGGTCGACATGTTCAGCAATGCTTTTCTCATTCACGGGCAGGGCTTTCATGTAGTTCTCCACTTGTACGTGAAGATCTTTCACATGTTGGAACGCCCCTGAATCCAAATTGGTTTGGTCCACTTTTGAAGGGAGTGGATAGGTGTCTGGTAGATAACATTCTGCGGCAGAGGGGTTCTCCATGCTAGACTGCTAGATCATGTTTATTGTCTAAATGTAAAAAACACAATTCTTTATAATTGAAGTAGAATACAAATATAACGAGCAAACATGTTGTGACTTGAAAGATAAGTGTACATTTAAAAATTCATTCTACTTAAAAGACTTAAATTGATCGTATCAATTGCATGCTGGCCAAATATGTATTGTTGGGGGGGGGGAGTTCTTTGGAAATTTGGAAATTAAATGCATTGAGAAACAAACTACAAACAATAACACTTATTTCCCTTTGAGAGAGGTCCTGCTAATTTTGTTGATAAATTTGTTATTTCGGGTCAATCAAGTCGTTGATAAGCAGTTTGTAGCAGTTTAATTCATTTTCCTATATTTTGTAACCCCCAAAAACAGATGAATTAATGAATCTATTCATAGACTTTTTCATACACTATCAAAAAAGTTGTGTTGATTTTTACATTCTTTTCTTGGAAACTATTTAGTCTTAAGAATAGATACATTAAATACATCACCACAGAGTCAGTTGATGCCAATCAATTAATATTCTGGTGGGAGATTGTTGCTTAAAGGGGAGATACAACATTTGCAAACATCAAAAAACGAAATGATCAAGTTATCACGAAATAAGTTACTGGATTGTTAGGGAATGACAGTCTAAAGCATCCTGTAAAATCGTGGCTCCTGGTTTGCTAACATTTTCAAGAAAAATGGTATTTTTCCAACGCTGGTCGGCCAACCACTGTTGGAGAAAACTGGCTTTTTTTCAAAACCTGCTCCTACTTTTTCATATTTAGTTATTCCACATTTTGTTTGCAATTGATAACACACCAGTGAAGGGGTATAAGCCTGTTAGACTGAATCTCAGACCTTAAAATTCCCCAAAGTCTATTAATTGCCGCGTTTCATCTTAAGTGGGGTCAGGGAACCAGACTACAAGGACATGATTGGTTTTCTTGGTTTTTCCAGCGTCTGCAAGCCCCAAACGTGAAACAAGTGATTTGAACAAGTTTTGCAATAGCATACTAATCCTCCAAATCCATATATTTCTGAAAATTGCAGCAAAAGCAAATGTTGTACATTCCCTTTAAAGGGTCCACGCAATGTAATTTATTTTTTAATTCAATCCTCGAAAATGCACCTTTGTGTCCCATTTAACCTTATTTTCAATTTTTGTTCTGCCATTTCAAAGATATTTTGATGCCTTTTTGGTTTTTATGCTAATGAAAATTTCCATATTCAAGAGCACAAGTGTGAAGTCATTACAGCAGAAACCTTGATGTTACAGTTATTTCAGCTCCAACAGTTGCCAGTATTTTTACTTGGCCTAGTAAGTAGTTATGTCATCTTCAGGATGTCCATTGAAACCTGAGATTGTATTTTGATGAATTCACCGGTTTATAAACAACATATCTGTTGAGTGTTAACTTTTAATAAATAAATATAAAACTAGATATAAAAATTAATAGAAAAGTATACTACTGACACGTCACAATTTTCTGTGCTAGTGAAAACAGCAAAGAAACCAGGCCAAGATTTGTCACAGTAAAAATATTTAAGTCCCCCAAAACAGTGCCGTTCCAGCTTAATATAGTTTACTAAAAGAAAGCTTTGCCAGCTAAATATCTACTGCCAGGCTAACTTATTCTAAAAAAAAAAAAATCAAAATAGGCCCATGGCTTTGTCTACATCAAAATGTCCTTCTGCTCTTTGATTAATAAGTTCACATGTAAAGTTACAGTCAGTTTACAGTCAATGGGAAAGAATGTTGCATCCTGAAGCCATTCTTTTTCATCATATACATACTGTATTATCTCAATGAAGGTTACTCACTGCAAAAAAAACCCCATGAATCTGGGACTGAGAAACCTTTTCAATTGTGTTAGGAAAAAAACTTTGAAAATGCACTCGACCATGGGCGTCGCCAGGATTTTTTCTAGAGGGGGGCAAAAAAAAAATTTGCCGAAAAATGCTTGTATTTCTCAACACATTCTCGATGTATCAGTTTTAGAGGGGGGCAGGGACATTTTGCCCCCCCCCCCCAAATTCATTAAATTTACACCACTTTGTCTTCGCGCCTCTTTTTTTTTTTTTTTTTTTTTTTTTTTTTTTTCCTTTTTTTTTTTTTTTTTTTGCTTTTCCAGGGGGGGGGCAAGTGCCCCCCCTTGCCCCCCCCTCGCGACGCCCATGCACTCGACTCTCCATAGATTTGTAGACAAGTTACACAACCAAAGATGTGGGGTCATTTGTATCAGCAAACTTCAATTTAAAAATTGAAAAACAGAAAGTTAATTTTCTTTAAAAATAAAGGAGTGCTGTATAGACCTGTAAACGGGGCGTAGTACATGTACGTCAGGCCAAAAAAATATTAGTTCTGCTTCCGGTTACCCTACCTACCCTATTGTGACATCTCTACCCTAATTTTTTTTTGGGGGGGGGGGGGTGGGAAATGAGGAAAAAACCCTGAAAAACCATCAATTACTACACCGTCTTTATAGTGCATATCACGGGCGGCGTCAGACAGAAATTGGACCGTTTTCATAATTTTGTTGTACCATCGGGATCGATTCAACCCTTATAGACCTACTTTTCAGTGGAACGAACGTGAGTATGTCAAGAAGTACTGGGCATAGTCTATGAGTAAAAATATACAGCGGCCGCTCCAAAACTCAACTCCACTTTTTTTCGGTCGTCGATTGTATATTAATCGTAGAGTATACAGCATGTTTGCGTTGATATGGATTCCTGGATTCCTCTTGGGTGAAATCACAAGGTGAGGTGAAAATTGATGTGTTTGGCAGCAGGTCATGCAGGTAAGTTGGTGATCCAGTATGGAATCTTACGTGTAAGACATGCAGTATCATGATTGTACACACAACAAAATCCCCCAAAAATTGTACCTAGGCCTACCTACCTTTCAAATGCCATGTAGGCCTAACTCGGAAGCAGAACTAATTTTTGTTTTGCCTCACCAAGTCACCGCAACTTTTACAGCGCTGTCAGCGGCTTGTACTAGTCGTACTCGTAAAGTCGTAGTCGTACTGCAACGTGCAGAATGTAACTCAATGTTTTTCATTTCATTTCATTTCTTATTTGGCAGGTAAAATTTACAATGGGTAAAACAAAAATAATAATAATAATAATAATATTACAGACAGTATAGACATAAAAAAGACACAGTTTAAAAAAAAAACACATTAAACCTTATAAAAAGACTAAAACCCTTCCACCAAAATAGTTGCACGCCCCTGCGGGATTGCTAAAAAGTGAACTAAATCACTGTCAAGTAGCTCTCCCATAGCATGACTAAAAACCCTATTTTGCAAAAACATAAACATTATGGCAGACTTACACTATAACACATAATCCCATGGGCGAAAAGAAAACCCCTTTAAAATAGCACAAATTCCTGAAATTAATGTAATAATTTTTTATATTGCACCAAATTAACAAGAAAAAGCAAGAGACCATGAGACCAAAAAAAAAAGAGACCATGGAAGACCCCCCCCACAAAAAAATCAAACAACCGACAAACAAACCCCCACCCGACAAATGTAAGACGTGCAACTGGACAAAAAACAAAGAAACAAAACAAAACACCCCCCCCCAAAAAAAAAAACCAGACTCCAATTTTATTTCCAAACAGACAATCCAACAAGAAACAATGGCCCCACTGACAAAAAAACACAACCTCCGAAAGGAACAAAACAAGAAGCGAAAACAAAACAAAACAGACATGACAAAAAAAACCCAAAAAAACAAAACAAAGGGACGAACAACAAACCAACAAACGGACCGACAAACAGTCCGCCCACCCAGCAGACAGACCACGAGACAGACGGAAGACAAACAACCCAACAGACAAACGTACTAACGAAGAAACGACCCAGGAAACAAGCAACGACCGCACAAGCATACAAACACAAGCCCCAAGCAAGATAAACAAACAAACAAACAAACACTCCCAATCCCATAAAACAAGAACAAAACGCGAAAAAAAACCAAGATTAAAAAAGGGCCAACTGTATTGTGGATAAGCATGATAAGGTTTAGCAAAGTCCCGTCTGAATGTTCATTGTGAAAGAACACTTATCACAGCATGAAGAGCAACACACTCTACTACAAATCACAAATATAATAAATGCATTCTTACGATTAAAAATGCTGGAAAGAAACATCTCGTTCTGAAATATCTGCACAAACCTGCAGATTACTGGGCGATGGCGCATCACTCATCCACAATCGACGGAAATGTGTACGCTAGGGAACCCAGGCGTCATTCAACATTATACGATATCAGGGTTGTGTGGGTATCCGACTATTTCGAAAAGCCGGAAATTCCAAAGTGCGAACTCAACCTCAGGGAAGGTTATTTCATTGATATTGGCTGCAATGGCGCCTTCTCAACCTCGTACCATGTGCAGGGGAATCCCCGATTATTTTTCCCCATTTCACACCCACACGAAAAAAATCCTGCGCCAATGGCCAATCTATGTTTTGACATAATGCCCTGATGTACATATATATGTATTTTACCCTACGATTTTACGGGATCGTTTTCAGTGCGATATAGGCCGCCTATATACCCTGAAGGGAAACAAACCTGTTTATTAAAATTTGAACACATCGGCCCGTCACGTACAGTAAAAACGGGTTATTGTAGCAGAAACTACACGGGCAATGCATGTAGCATTTATAGGCCTATAGAACTATATTCAGGGTGACCGTAAGGCCATGGCCAAATTCTGCTAAATGCACATTAAAAATCTGCCAAATTCCCCAGAATTACTCGAAATTACACTCTAAACACTAAAAATCACATGCAGATGTTGTAGTATTGCCTTAATTAAGGCTCAAATTACAAATATAAACAATCTATAGTCACATAAAGATGTTATGAAATTGCGTAAATTTCCGGCAAAATGCGGTTGCGTCACGCTGAAGTCCGGTTCCCAGTGAACCTCGTTTTCAGCACCTAGACCAGGCAACCTGTCCCATTATGCAGGGGTTTGTTTGAAAAGATTGAAACTTTTTAAAACAAATATACCATTTTTTTTTCAAATTTTCTATGTTTTTCTGTCAAATAACCATTTTTGCAGAATTCTGCCAGAAATCTGCCCAAAAAATCCATTCTGTCAAATTTTCTGTCAAACTCATTTTTTAACAAAAAATCTGTCAAAGTTAGCCGAAAATCGGCTAAAACGGTCACCATGATTATATTAGTAAGGAGTAGGATTTCGCTATTCCATGAAATCCATCCGCACAGTACCGGTGGCGGTTGCGCAATTTAGACCTAAATCATAATTATAATGATGACGTCACGCTAAGTTGCGCCTTGCAGCAAGGTAGGGACGATTGGCTGGAGTCACCACTTAATTGTCTCCCATATCACAGGAAAGCGCACAATGTAAACGAGGCGTGACGTCATTATGTCTTAATGGGTCTATTACGCCGCGAAAATCTGGATCTGGATCAACTGCAAGCAATCTCCCGTTATGGGATGTATAGGTTGCAGGTGTCCCTGAATTGGTTTCCAGTTTCTACTAGACTTGGGCCAGCCGAGAGGGCAAATTAACTGTGCCAGGGTAAAGTATGAAACCCGGAGACGTACCTAATTTATAACAAAAAATCCTTGCTCAAAGTGAAGACATGGTTGGTACCGAATACCTAAGTCCTTATTAAATTGTACCATTGAGAAGAAACAATGATTGTAGATGGTTAAAGAAAATTTGCCAGGGGGCACTTTTTTACTTGCGTTTAAACGTTTAACAACGGATTCCAGTACGAGACCCTGACAATTTTGCAGAAGATTTTCTGTTTTCTCAATATGTAAACATGTATCCACTGATGAGCTGAAACTCAAAGTAGACCTAAGTTGTTTTTCACCCTTCTCAAGATTTTGAGCAAGTTTGTTACTTCAAACGAACAAGTGCACTAAAACCAAATGTTCCCCTAGGGCGCTATACCATGCAGGTATCCCCCCCCCCCGACCGACAATCTACCGCAAACGAAATGTCCCACATTATCAACGCAACTTCAAGTTGAATCATATTAAGAGGGTGTACCTTGTCCCGTGCCACTCCATACATGCATCAAGTTGATTTTTATTCCCGATGGTTTTCCAACTTAAACCTTGTAAAATAAAATAAAAATGGGGAGGGGTAAGGGGGGGGGGGCACACACGGGCACCCGCTCGAGGCCTGTGCACCCCCCCCCCCCGCAATTGTCTAAAAATGAACTTCTTTAATTGCTTCAAAAAACAATGAGGCCCCTTCAGAAAATGAGGGTCCCTAGATGCCATCCCTGGCCCCGGGCCCCATCCATCCCTGCAAACTGAAACTCAGTTCATTATGGCACTGAGAAGCATATGGAATGGATAATTGAAAGGTATAAATTGTACAATTTTCCTCTTGTATTTTTTGTTGGTAATGTTTTGAATTTATATTATTTTGATCGAGTCCCAACTTCAGCAGCGAGACCAAGGAAACGAAATCCTAAGATTAATATCAAAATCAATTTTCCGCCAACAAAGTGGGGGTTTAAACCCACTAAAATAACTTTCCCGCTGGAAATTTCCCAACAGTTTCTCGTAAAATACTCCCCTTCTTTATTTTGTCCTTGCTAATGCTACATCCATGTTTTCCCTCCTGCTGCTATGACCATCAAAGGATTTCCTGGTGCATATTTCTATGGTACCACTGACGTCACGCGTATTCCAACAATCAACCGGACACAAAAAAGACTCCCCGTGCGCCTAGGTTGCACACATTGTTAAAAGTCAATAGAATTTGCATAAAAATATCAGTCTGCATGCACGGGGAGATTCTAATAATAGAGAATCAAAGGATCAAAGTACAACGGGCGTGTTACACAAGGTACAGTGCAAGCCGGCTTCACGCTCCATGTACATGTGATGTTTATGGATTATACCAGATGGAATTCCATTTACCACTCTGACATCCTGGCTATTCATACTTCCCGTTCGATAAATGCAGCATTTTTGTTCAGTTTCCAACTAAGCCACAGGTACATGCACACACCTGCAACGGCTTCCCTCCAGCGAATTTTGACAGACTACAGACTAGTGGTAAGTTTAGACTAAACTGGGTGCAGGGTTGCGAGCCGTTGAGATCGATATTGGTGTTAATTTTTGATTCGACATTTTAATGTCAAAAAACCTTTCACAATTTGAAACGTAATAATTTAACTAGGAAATAATGTACACAAGTAGTATCCAGACGCCATTTCTCTGGCTGTGTATAGAGTAATCGAGAGTTGCATGTTTTTCAAAGTAAGTTCTAACAAAATTGGAAATGTTTCTTTCTCAGTCCCATGATTCATGCCTTTTCAACATTTTTGCAATGACTGACCTTCATTGAGATAATATATGATAACAAAAATGGAATCAGAATGCAACATTCTTTCCTTTCACTTGCATACTGCCAGTGATCGAGAACTCGAGTCCGAACTCAGACTCGAGTCCGCACTCGGAATTTTTTCGGACTCGTGACTCGGCTCTGACTCGTGGTCGGAATACCTGTCGGACTCCAACCGAGTAAAAAAAAACCCACCTGTTTTTAAAGCTTAAATGTATTTTTTGTTTAAACTGTATACCGCGTCTGTTGTCCGAAAATTTTAAGTTTTGCCTCGACAAAAATCAGTCTTACCTATACTAGGCTGCCTGTAGAATCGCAAGAGACCGATTCGACAGTCACTGTATTCTAAGTGTACTCGTCGTGCGCGCACGTGTTCTGCTATATAAAAACCCTTTCGCGACTGAACTAGGACTTGAAAATTTAGACTCAGACTTGAGCCGGACTCGGACAAACATGGACTCGGACTTGGCTCGGACTCGAGCCTTTGTGGGCTCGGCCTGGCTCGGACTCGGATGAGGTGGACTCGATGTATACTGTTATGCAAAAACTCATGACTATGTCCTGCATATCGCGACCTCGTGAAGCTGACGGGCTAAAATATCCATTGCAATTTCAGACGGTACGAAAACTGCAATATTCAAAATTTGAAATACATGAATCTCGGCTTTTCAGACATATAAATGTTCCTTCGACTCATCCCTGTAGATCTAAGATGTCACCACATGGTCACCATCACGACCCAGACGAGGAGGAGCAAGCCCGCCGGCTGAGCGAGCTACAACGCCGGTCAGACGGGCTCAAAGATGAAGAAGGATTCCTACATGACAAATACAAGTTAGCCTCTAGTTACCATTCTAGTCATCTAAACCTTGACGCAAAGACGAAACTTGCGGTGTTGAAATAGACCAATTCGGTCACGCTATCAATTCTACCACGAAGGCCCCCTTCAATGGCGAAAGCGTTGTGCTAGCTATTGTTCAGGTAATCCATCACGGGGCAATTGCTTTGTACAATAGCTGGCACAATGGTTTCTCCATTGAAGGGGGCCTCGTGAGTACGAATGGAAGGTGATCACCTACTCAGTATGCCGCGTCCATAGGTAGGGGCGGGCTGACGTCATCCGATGAAAACATATTCATTTGCACACCAGTTTTCACTGGTTGCTATGCGTTTATCATTCAGCACGCCAGACACGAGAACTATTGAGTCTCATGAATATTGGTCTGGAGCTATAGATAAGCCAACGTAAACACAATTCTCAGATGTAAATTTGCATTGTTTCAAATATTAATGGTTGATGAACTTATAAGTGATATTTTTCGGTCAGGCGCGCGGTCAGTTTTTTTTTCGCCATTTCAAATAATTCCATCAAAAAATCAGTTCATCAATTCATTGTTACTTCTGACTTAAAGGCATAGATCATTTGCTTTTCTTGCATTTTGTTCGTATCCAATAATAACACTACTCAAAATCCAAATAATTTTAAAAACCTATCAAACCTGTTCAAACTTCACCTCATTGAGTACTAAACTTTTCCTTTTGATCACGAAACACGATTTCGGATACAGCACTCTTTACCTCCAATCAGTCAATCATTGACTGACCGTTGGAAATCACATATACATTTCTTGATTCAAGCCAGAAGGAATAATTTAACGGCATGTTTCTTTTATTCCAGGCAAAATTTTTGATAATAATTCGGTAGGCTACTTTTGGGATAAAAGCAAATGATCATTATGTACCTTTAATAATCATCATGAGAGATAACGATGGTTTGATTTCCGTTCGTCAGGACATACACACATCCTACCTTCCTCAGGAAGTTTGCAAGGTCTGAGGTATTGACTGTGAAAATGTTTTTTCGAACATACTTGAGACCAGGTACAACCCCAGGCAAAGACCACAAATTTATATTTGTTTGCGTCAATTACTATTTTAAAAAACCAATCGATTTTATAGTATAAGTTTTTGTCATCATAATATGACGCAAAGTGTCACCCACCGAGATGCCGCGAGGCAATTAACTCAATAGGTAGCCGCCAAGTGGTACCGGCATGTATACACGCTATTGGGTTGGAGAACCGGATCCAATCTGCCGGTTTGCCGATAAAACTAACGTTGAAAAGAAAATAATTTACTAAATGATGAGGTCATTTTTATTTCAAGATTAATAGGCGACCGACAGTCAAAATCAACTTGCTGCAGACATTTCGTAGACGTGAAATTGGGTAAAATTTTCTACTAATCGTATAGCTGCCGCACGAGGCGAAAACCACTTTTGGTAATATGTACATGTATAACCAATACTAGGCTATATAAATATGATTTTGTTTCTGGCAGTTTATTGAGGTATCTGCGGGGTTATGATTGGGATGTAGACACAGCTTTCCTCAAACTCAAGGCGACCTTAGAGTGGCGACAAGAAATCCGACCATGGGAGGCTGACTGTAAATACTGTGAAGAGAGACCGGGGTTCCATTCATGGGTAAGATTTTAATTTAAGCGTCTTCTTACCTGAATAAATGAACATTTCACTTGCGAATTAAATTTACCCCAAAAGTCGAACATTTTTTGTTAATTTTATCCAAACTTGTCAAAGGCATTTGAGATGATTCATATACCATTTTGCACCGTTTGTTATAGTTGCGTCTGTTCTTCTCTCGTTTTAAGCTCTAAATTAAATTGATCTTTACTCGCAATATTAAAAAACAGATTGTATTTTTTTTTAAAAGAAACATTGTCCTCAAGTGCATGCCGCTTCGATAACCTTCTCCGAAATTTCAAACACTTCGAGAAAGCAAATAAGATTCAGATCCTTTGACCATAAATAATTCGATTTATGTATAATAAACTGGACCTTTTGGTGGACCAGGAGAAACAAGTCTTTTTCAAAGTTTTGTTTCTGTTTTTTTAAAAATTGGCCAAAGAATTTCCCCAAAAGCAATCACATTTAAGATTTTGGTGCTAACTGAAGACATTACAACTTGAACCGATAGAAGTACAGGGTGAGTAAAAAAACAAATGTCGGGACCATTGTTTTAGTGAAGTTCTGCATGTAGCACTTTCAAGATCTAGAGTATGAAAGCCCAATTCATAAGCTTTCTTTTAGTACAAGAATCATTCAAATCACTCATGTACTTTTCAAGTTACGGAATTTTAAACACAACCACCGTTTTAAAGTTCTGTCCACGGATCACAAAAAGGTAAAGTGTTCTTTCAGCAAAACGAAAACAAATCACATAGAGATGTGTGTGAATTGTTTTCGTTTTGCTGAAAGAACGCACACCGTTTTTGCGATCCGTGGATAAGAACTTCAAAACGGTGGTTGTGTTTAAAATTCCGTAACCTGAAAAGTACATGAGTGATTTGAATGATTCTTGTGCTGAAAGAAAGCTTATGAATTGGGCTTCCATATCCTAGATTTTGAAAGTGCTACGGGCAAAGCTTCAATAAAACAATAGTCCCGACATTTGGGTTTCGGTTTTTTTTCTTACTCGCCCCGTGTGACAAAGATGTTTAAAAACAACACAATTGAACTTTTCGTATGTGAATTTTTTTTTTTTATAAATACCTCCTTCTGAACTCCATCCAACAGAGACAGGTTGGTATCGATAAGCTTGGTCGACCAGTGGTGTACTCATCATTCGTACAGGCAGCCAGGCACTTCACTGGAGAGGACAATGTACAGCACACGCTATTTCTGATGGAAAACGCTAAGAAATGCATGAAACCCGAGGAATATAAA
Source organism: Patiria pectinifera (assembly GCA_029964075.1). NCBI lineage: Eukaryota > Metazoa > Echinodermata > Asteroidea > Valvatida > Asterinidae > Patiria > Patiria pectinifera. Next base: position 23,116,955 of record CM057141.1, on the reverse strand, counting down.
TGGGTCTGGGTACTAGACTGCTCAGGTAACAAAAAGACAACTTTCAATGTCTACAATCTCTGAACTTTTTTAAAAATGATTCTTGGAGTCTGAGTGTGTCCAGAAGTTTGACACTAAACTGGTCTGTGGAGTTTTAAAGATTATCCCAGTCCAGCTGTAATGATTTCAAGCTTACTTCTTTTTTTTTAAAGATGGGCTTTGCCAAGTAGGTCAGATATCTAGAATCTTGTGTCCATAAGCAAGCCGTTTTACATGGATATTTGCAAAGATATGATGGATTTTAGTCCAATATCACATTATGAAAAAAAGATCCAGTAATGGCATAATTGGCCGACTAAGGGATGGGTGATATATCAGACTGGATTTGAAGCCATCGTGATATTTTTTGGGTATTAATCTCTACTTGTCAATAGGTTTGAGCTTTTCTGCGTGCAGTCCTCACCTAGCCCGCGCCGTCAACCACGTGGTAGCTGAACACTATCCCGAGCGAATGGGTCTCGTTATCGGAATCAACCATGGAATCTTCTTTGAGGGAATCTGGCGAGGATTCAAACTCTTCATCCATCCCAGGACGGCCAGTAAGCTACGACTCTGCCGCGGTTCGCATGTCGATGAGACGTTCCGAGAACTCTTCCCGGAGGATTTACGGGAGTGGCTCCACCGTGAGATTGAGCTGAACGCTCAGCGCCACGTCTCGCAGGCTCAGATACAATTCTGGAGGAAGCCGGAAGATAGTGGGGCGCACGATCCCCGGGGTAGCCCCTCCTATGTCAGTCAGTACATCGATAGATACTACAAAGATGTCGTCTTGGCAGAGACGAATGGCAATGAAACAGTGGAGGAGACGACAATTCATCGACCACATCCAAACATTATGCAAGCTTTACGAGCAGAGGTGATAGATAAAGAGTCAGCTAGTACTGAAACTGACTGACGTAAAACTTGGATTATTTAAATGAATTGAGGAAGGGGTGGAGTCAAAATAAAGGCGGAGTTAGAATAGGTGCAGAGTCAGAATAGGAAGGATAAAAAGCAATACAAGTTATAATTTTTTTTAATATCTTTTACTGCTTACACAAGCAAAGCACCCATTCTGGAATTTGTATTCTTGTGGAGTCATTTCTTTGTTCTCGTGTAGTATAGTTTTCGAGTTTGAAAGTGTACTTTCAAAATGCTCCTATTTTAACCAGAATTAATTTCCTGGGCTACTAATATCCCTTACATAAAATACTTCAATTTGCGACGCATCAACACACCTTGGAAATTCCTAGTTTTTGAGTTAAATCCATATATCTATTTCGTGATAACCTTGTGGAGACCTATAGAAATTGCTCTGCGGAGACGTACACATTATCTTTTGTTCCCTATTATGCACGTCTCCACAGGGTATCGTGTACCAGATCACAAATATGTGAACAGAATCTAAACAAGCGGACAGATTATGTTTTTTATCAAATAGAGATAATTTATTCAAGAGTTTCACATCTATTCCTCAACCCCTTAAAAATTGAAATATTTTATATATATACAAAATAGAAATTTTACACAAAATGAGCTGGCTTTTTCATCAAAGCAAAACAACAACCAAAACATTCCTTGTCAATTTATAAAGAGACAATATAGCAGTGAACTAAAAACAATTTTAAAAAAAGGAACAAGTTTATACAGAGTGTTGAATAGAAGACATTGTGCATTTAAACATTATATCATTTTTCAACGTCACATTCAAAGAATACCTAGTCCGATCTCCAATGTCTACTTAAGGAAACATTTGACTTGGTCTTTCATGAAAAAGAAAAGAATTTAAAGTCCAATTAGTGTAGAGAAATCTAAAATCACACCCAACAATTTCAAAGCCTACCGTCCAATCCTCCTCCTCTGTACTTTTGTTGGAAGACATGATTTTAGATGCAACTATATCTGCACAATAACTTTCTTTCCAGATTTCCTCAGGTATATTGCCATTATATAAACAGCAGGGAGTTTTAATTTCGTTGGATTTCTCAGCAATTTGTTTTTTTTCAGTAAAGTAATTTTTTTGCAATAAGTATACCGGTGCTTACAATAGTATACCCCGCATGATATGGGACGGAGGGGTACCCCCCCAAAAAATCTCCCTGTACCTTATGCAAACCCTACTGTTATTGACTATTGTTACCTAACACGTCCCCTAGATATCTCAAAAGAATTCCTGAGATTCTGGTAACAGATGACCAACACAAAAGAGGGGGAGGGGGTTCCCTCCGTCCCATATCGTGCACAAATGTAAATTTAAGGGAGGCAATTTAAGAGACAAAAAATAAGCAGTGAATTTATTTCTTTTATGTACATGATAAGCTCTTTATCAGTAATAAGGCTTTTCAGCCAGGTTTGTGGAAAACCCAAATAATAAGAAAAGTACAATCATATTATATGTGACCTTTAGTCCCACCGATTGTTGTTATATGGCAGATGTATGGAAAAGTGAAATAGTATTTTTACAATACTTGAGAGTCTGAATAAATTATTGCAGTAAATTGAGTCTCTGTAAGAGGCAGTTTGTTTGCCATTCTTCGCCATAATACAAAATAATTAACAGCAGTTTTCAAAACGTCCCTACGGAGAGTTTATTTTAATCAACTGAGTCATGTATCACACAATACTCCCAATACACGCTTTGCATTACAGCCATCTTTGGGGGGCAGGCTTGTGTCCCATGGGACATGCATTCATTGTTACTGAATTACAATAACAAAGAAACACCAAAGATGGCTGCCAATTGCAAAGGATGTATTGTAACTATTACATGTACTTGGTTGGTTCTTCTCCCAAGGACTTCCACAAGGGAGTATAACTAGGAGGCCAGAAACACCAGGGCAAACCCCTTCTCTTAGCGATAAGTGTTACTGGGTTCTTTTACGTGGGTTAGGCCTTATACAACACACGGGACCTCCGGCTTAACGTCCCATCCGAAGGACGAAGCAATAATGGTTAAGTGCCTTGCTTAAGGGCACAAGAGTCTGGGCCTGGGCACGAACCCACGCCACTGTTGCTTCTGAAACACCAGAGCATGAGTCCGGTGCTCTTAACCGCTAGGCCATGACACTCCATCATTACTACTTCTCTTCCAGAGCAATACAAGCCCCCCCCCCCCAAAAGAAATCTACATAGTAGGTGGAGGGCATGGCTATGTACTTGCCATGGCACGTGCTGTGGAAATCTACTCTGGTTTCCATACCAACAGATTCTGACTATTTCTGATGAATCTTAGGCCAGGTAGCCGTCCCAGTAAATAAATAATAAATATTATATGATCTGATATATCAAGCAAGTGATTTTTAATTTTTTATTTAATTGGAACATTTACAGTATTCCTTCCAACCCAATTGAATTCTCAATTCTCATGGCAAACGGCAAAATATCTATCAGGAATACCTCTATCCTTAACCCTTCTAAAGAACACCAAACTAGTTCAATCTCTCAAAAACATAAACTATGAATCCCTGGTATAAAGAAATTTAAAATTAAGAATCTAACCCGTCAATAGATAGAGACGGGAATAATTGGAAAAATTCAGTTTGTGTAAAAAAAAACAGTACTCACTGTTAACTTTCTTTTGAAACAATCCAATGCGTAGTTTACACAGTAAAAAGTTATTATTTTGTTACACTGGTTCCTATTGCCATAAAATAATGAGGGCTGGTAGCTATCGTGCATTTAAAACTTTTAACTGGACAACATTGCGCAAGCGAAAGCTCTAGTTTTAGAGGTGGTGTTTAAAGGGAAAATACAACATTTGCAAACATCAAAAAATAAAACTACCAAATCATTTTGAAATACCTTGCTGGACTGTTAGTGAATGACATTGTAAAGCATCCTGTAAAATCATGGCACCTGGTATACTGTCATTTTCAAGAAAAGTGGTATTTTTGTATCAATTTCCAACGCTGATCGGCCGACCAGCGTTGGAAAAAACTGGCTTTTTTCAAATACTGGCCCCAGTTGACGGCATCGCACTTGTTTGCAATCGATTACACACCTATGAACGGGTACAAGCCAGCTAGACTGGTTCCCTGACCTTACAATTCCCCAATGTATGTAAACTGATCTGTTTCTTCTTAAATGGAGTCAGGGAACCAGACTACAGGAAAATGATTGTTTTTCTTGGTTTTTATAGCATTTTCGAACCCAAAACCTCAAAAAAGTCAGTGTAACTATATTTGCTATATATTTCCAACCCCCCAATTCCATCCATTTCTGAAAATTACAGCAAAAGCAAATGATGTATATTCCCTTTAAGTTTCATGCATATATAAATATACTATTTGAGCAAAGAATACTACTGCACTCTCGGCATGGACCGATTCATTGCCAGCGCAAGCTAGTCACAGTAAACTTGAAGACGTGCAAATTTTGGGGTTTGTGTGCCTGATAAAAATGTAAATGATGTTCGCGATTCTCTCTGCCTACACCCAAGGCATTAAAATCTCTGAAAAAAATACAGTAAACTAGGAGGTCAAAATGAGATAACGGAAAAAGATCACGGCTCATTGCATTGTGGGGAAAATGTTTTTGTTTAGCAAACACTTGGAGGAATTTTTTCCGGCGTATGTAAATTCAATTAGACAGTACCAGTTTATACATTCGGAGTCTGAATTAATGATCAAAGGACTGGGAACCAGTCTATTGGTCTGTATGTCGCCCTCTATAGATAGTGCATAGACCCAATATACTCAGCTTTCGATCTGTGCTCCTGAGTAGTTTCCCCTTTTCTGTTCTGTCCCTGTTCTATCCACCTCCAATCACACAAGATACGGACTGTCCATACATGACGAACCAGTCATTAATCCACCCTCGTCTGTTTTGATGTTCTTCGTCCGAAGTAATTGACCGGCTGATGTGTTCAAAACAATGTCGCTGCCTTTGCTGTTGAATAAATAGAATTTAAATACATGTTACATAAATGGAATATAAATACATGTTACTGTCTAAGAAACTTATGTACAGGGTTGAATTTGTTTCTAGGAGATGTAAGTGTTGTTGCCCTTCACCGACACATTTTATAGACACTATACTCAGTGTCGACGGCTGGTTTGCGAGAAGGAATTCACAAGCTTACTCGGGTGGGACTCGAACCCGAGACCTCCTGCTTACTAGTGCAGATATCTTACCATCCCACCACCAAGCTCACCAGGGGCAGCTGGCTGGTTCGAGTCTAATGTAGCTGCAGCAGGTACCACAAACAAATTATTTAGGAAACTGAAAAATTTGAAGGTGTTCTGATTCACCAACCCCCAATTTTTAATTTTTTTTAAAAATTGCACAACTTTACAGTGTTAAGTATTACTATTTTTCACCTGTTCCGCACTGTATCACACTGTATGCACTCCCTAATGGATCCACAAAACAATACAGTGTATGGGCAGTTTGGTTGGAACAGGCAGGGCAGTTAGGTGCAGTACAGGGAGTAGCAGGCAGGGTGGTTTGGGGCAGTACAGGGAGTAACAGGCAGGGCAGTTTGGGGCAGTACAGGGAGTAACAGGCAGGGCAGTTTGAGGCAGTACAGGGAGTAACAGGCAGGACAGTTTGGGGCAGTACAGGGAGTAACAGGCAGGACAGTTTGGGGCAGTACAGGGAGTAACAGGCAGGGTGGTTTGGGGCAGTACAGGGAGTAACAGGCAGGAGGGTTTGGGGCAGTTTGGGGCAGTACAGGGAGTAACAGGCAGAGTGGTTTGGGGCAGTACAGGGAGTAACAGGCAGGGCAGTTTGGGGCAGTACAGGGAGTAACAGGCAGGGCAGTTTGAGGCAGTACAGGGAGTACAGGGAGTAACAGGCAGGACAGTTTGAGGCAGTACAGGGAGTAACAGGCAGGACAGTTTAGGGCAGTTTTGGGCAGTACAGGGAGTAACAGGCAGGGCAGTTTGGTGCAATAACTTGCAGGAAGGTTTAGGTTGGTTTGGGGCAGTACAGGGAGTAACAGGTAGGGCAGTTTGGGGTGGTACAGGGAGTAACTTGCAGGACGGTGTAGGGTGGTTTGGGGCAGTACAGGGAGTAACAGGCAGGGCTACAGAATAGAAAAGCCATAAATATGTAGACAGACATCTAATGCTAACATTTCATACTTGAAATTACGCATCATCTTACCTGACAAATATTCCAAAGATCCCCAGTTCACTGACCATGTCTTTCATTTCAACAGGCTGATTTCCTCGTACTTCGTAATTGGAGACAACCTGAGGTTGAATGCGTTCCATCAGTATGTAGGCGCCTCGCTCCTCCTTCCCTTCCAACTCTCGCAGTTTCTGGCTCAACTCTTCCCCAAAGAAATTATTACCTACCGAGGGAGATAAAGTAAACACTGTGTGCACTTGTTTTCTTTTCCTAGTTGTTCTGGGTTGCTCTTGGGTTAGCACTACTGCTACAAGACTTGTTGGGTTGTCTTTAATAGATTGTGAAATAAGACTTTGCTTATTAGGGACTAGTGGCACTTTGAAAAGTGGGAAATATTTTTGAAGTAATATATCAAAGAGAGCATCTCAAAAATTTGAAATTTTTCATATGCTACTTGGGAACAGCATGTTCCTGCTGCAGCATTGAAGTCGAATCTATCACAAGCCCATTATAAGTTCAATATTGGGTTTTGCCCTTAACCAACGTCTTTTTATAAACACTGTTCACTCGATGTTGTCCCAAGTGAGTGTGAGAAAATTCACAAACAGCTCGGGTGGGACTTGAACATATGACCTCCTGCTCACTAGTGAAGATATCTTACCATTTGACATGTTTGAATACCGAGCTTGCCAGGGTCGGCTGGCCGGTGGGAATCTGATAAAGCAGTGGGTACCGCATTCAAACTATTCCCACGTCCAGATACAAGTAAATCAAAAGCCCTTCACAGATCCAGTCACATGTACCAGGGGATCATAACAACAAAGGAGTACCTTTTGTTACAATTCATTTAAAGCTTGTGATTTTTACTTGGGAGTTAATGACTAGAGATCGACTTGTCAGTCCTTCTGATTTGAAATCACAGGCGTGTGGAAAAAGACACACCTGGATTTTTCTAGGTGTGTGGTTTTTCTAGGTGTGTGGTTTTCTAGGTGTGTAATCTGTGGTCCAGGGAAATTAAGGCGTGCAATTATTCACACTTCTCGGGAAGCTTTTAGGTGTGCGATGTGGGGGTGTGATCGCATGCCTCAAATCAGGACTGACTTGTGAGGAGTTGTGAGGACTTGTGAGGAGTTGTGAGGACTTGTGAGGAGTTGTGAGGACTTGTGCGGAGTTGTGAAGAGTTGTGAGGACTTATGAGGAGTTGTGAGGTGTGCAGCGTTGTGAGAAGTTGTGAGGAGTTGGGAGGATGTGTGAGGAGTTATGAGTTGTGAGGTGTGCAGAGTTGTGAGGACTTGTGTGGAGGTGTGTGGAGTTGCGAGGTGTGTGGAGTTGTGAGGACTTGTGAGGACTTGTGAGGACTTGTGAGGAGTTGTGAGGTGTGAGGAGTTGTGAGGAGATATGATGGAACTGTAAGGACCTGTTTTTTTGTGAGGACTTGTGAGGACTTGTTGGGACTTGTGATGACTTGTATTGGACCTGACCACACCACTGCTGGCAGCATGTTAAGTTTGACATCACTTGACCTAACTGAGTGACTATCCAACGTACCTCCGCCTTCACGTTGTGGTTTCAAGACGTACCCCTCAGGGTTCTGGATTCCCATCGCTGCTGCCGCATCACCTTCCTCATTCTGATCATTGAGAAACAAAAAAACAAGAGATGCACAAGTCACTAGACTGAACCAATAAGCCCCGCCCAGTGGTATTTTGGCCAATCACAGCCGTGATAAACCCCAACTCCCTAGCATGTTTTAGTAGGAACCATACCCATTCTGGCAAATTTCAACATCATATACAATCTGCACACATTTCTGACTTTGATTCTGGAGGTGTGCCATCCAAATGTAAAAGACTGTCAGTTTAGGGGTACTGTACCCATCCTGACAGATTCCAACAAAACATGCTGTTGTGGTTTGATGGGTTGAGTTCTGTTAGGGTTCATGTCAAACATGCATCCATAAAGGTATGACACGTTTGCATCCGCAGATGATGCGCACAGCTGGAACATGCAGTTTGGCAATGGAGAGGCGAACAATGTTGTTGTGCACCGGCCAGTGGGCAGGGCCTAACGGAATCAGACTATTTACAAGGCCTGTCACATGCAACAGGGGAAATAACATTGTGACTTGACCAGAGGCTAACCGTTTCGGGATTAATTTGTGTGGACTTGTGATGAACTTGACTTTAAATGGAATATACAATATCTGCTGTTGCTGTAATTTTCACAAATGGGTGGATTTTGGGGGTTAGTGTTTTATAGCAAATGTTGTTACACTGACATGTTTGACATTGTGGGTTCATAGATGCTGGAAAATCACCAAGAAAAACAATCACGTTCTTGTACTCTGGTTCCCTGACCCCACTTAAGATGAAATGGAGCAATTTATAGACGTCAGGGAATTGTAAGGTCAGGGAATCAGTCTAGCTGGCTTTTACCTGTTTACATGTATGTAATTGATTGCAAATAAAATGGGGACTAAATATGATAAATGGGGATCACTACTTGTAGAAAGCCAGTTTATTCCAATGCTTGTCAGCCAACCAGCGTTGGAAATTGACACTAAATACCACTTTTCTTGAAAATGTCAGCACACCAGGTGCCATGATTTCACAGGATGCTTAAGACCGTCATTCACTAACAGTCCAGCAAGGTATTTCATAATAATTTGGTAGTTGTGTTTGTTGATGTTTGCAAATGTTGTTTATTCCCTTTAACACTCACCAGTTCCAGATGGTACTGTCCGGCAAACGTGGCCCTGATATCTTCAATAATTTCCGGATTATCCAAGAATTTCTCCAAGACTCCTGGTCGAGATAACTCCTGCTGAATCTTCTTGGTGCCAGCCAGATGCCAGTCGATAGACGGACACGTCACTGCCAAGGACTTCTCTGCTAGGAGTTTGGCATCCCATGCCTTCAAGGAGGAAAATTCAAAAGATGCTTATGTATGTGCATTCTTGTGAACAATTCCAGCATTATCAAAGGAAGTGTCATATCCGTGACGGAGCCAGGTAGCCATGATATCCAATTGATGATACAGAGAAATGATCCAAAACTCCCAGTCTGTTATTTCCTTGACTTATACTAGACAGGCTGACTTACCGATCATAGATCGGGCAGGGCGTAGTGTTGGGGATGAAAATGTGGAGAGTTAAATGTAAATGGGGGATATAGTTGGGGAGACATGCAGTTATAGAAAAGGAATTTCTGTGGTGTGATCTGAGGCAATTTCTGACCACTAAAACCAATTTGAGCATCATCTTTTAAACATCATTTTCTAGCTTGGGGTAATTGAATCAGCTACACGGTATTCTGAGCAATAGAATCATTATAGTAGGCTACAATTTTTATTCGGGGAAGAAAAAGTGGGGGGGGGGGGGACCCAAACAATGTCCCTTATATATATAGATAATGGATGTATAAACAAAAACTACCTATCCAACAAATACAAAAAATCATTTGTAGTCATTCTTAATGATTCTTGAATGGCAAAATATGAAGTACCAGGGTAACAGGCACAGGGAAAATGTCACACAGTGGACCCCAAATTTATAGAATGACCCACATGGCATTGAGCGCATGCATGTGTTGCTTCCAACGAGCGAAGTGGGCGGGGATTGTGGTCAACTTTGGAAGAGTCCATTACATAAGGGGGATTGAACTGACCTTTTCACCACAGCAGAAGTGGGATGGGACATAACCGACTCGGTAATACACCACGGCGACCTCTGACCCATCTCTGCAAAATTCAAACAATGGTTAAGCCAAAACAATTGTGTGTTTACAGTAACCCGACCTACCTGGATTATTTTTTTAAGGCCAAATTGCCGACCTCAAACTTCTATTGCCATATTTGGCCAAAACTTTAAAATAAAGTATATTTTTAAAATACAAAAGTCTACCCTTTTAGCACTTTATGTTGAAATGAAGGATACCCAGCGCTTCAATCCTTCAAAATCTTCTGACAGTCCTGCCTCTCAAAATGCATTCATCCTCAATTCTCCAAAATCCTCTAAAACCGCCAGGGGGATTTTGGAGGATTACATGTGTCACGCAAGTACTGTGTCTAGTCAAACTGGGTCAACAGACAAAGCAGGCAAGTTGTGGTCACAGCTGGTTTATTACTCACCCGGAGTCAAAGCACAGCTGTGTCAAGTTACTTAAACAGTCCCAGCCAGTCAATCCTGCTTTATGTAGGCTGGGAATTATGAACTGTTGAAAACAGTCACTTGATTGATTTTGACTGAAAGGACTACTTGACACAGAATGAATGTTTGCATAGGAGGATTAATTATCAAAATATCACAAAACGCCCCCAAAGATGGCTGCCAAATGTAAAGGGTCTATAGGATGAATACTGGAAATATTCTAACAAACTCCATATTAACATAGAATAATAAACATAAATGAACAAGAAAATGCATATAAACAAGACAGCATTACACAGATAAGATAGAACTGAAGATATGCTTACACAAATAATCGTCTGTCTTCTGAAAGACGGCCCCTCTTTCCCACGTCAGATAAGCTTCGACGAATGACTCTGATACCGGAGTCCTTCTTCTTCATCATAAACTCCAGCAAGCGTTGATCGAAAATGTTCTGCTCTGGACAGCATACCATGTAACAAACCACGGCCCTAATTCATATGAAGACAGGGGTAGAATACATTATCAAGGCAAAGCAAGCAACGAATCGCATCTGTGCAGCAAGGTCGTATCTCCTAAAACAGTGTGTGACGTCCTGTTAGCGAAACGGGACTTTTCAATGTCAAAAGGTCGTATCTTGTACACACAAAGTCAATGGACGTGGCAAAATGCATAACGACCATGTTGAACAAAGCATATTCCCGCGAGATACGAATTTGTTGCAGAATCGAGTTACGACCTTGTTACACTGACGCGACGAAATTTGGCCAAATTGACAAGAACAGTCTCACACAAGAAATCAATTCATTTGAGGTTTTCGATAAAATCTTGACGATTTGTTAAAAAAAATTCAAATGCTTTCAAGAGTAACCAGGATATCATTCATGAAAGCAAGATTTTCAGGACCCATTTTGGGTTTCTCCAAAATGAAGAATCGTTTGTTTTTCACGATAAATGCCGCAAATCTGTTATGATTTTCTTAAGGTTCCCCATGCGTCAATTCAATTTGAATAAATATTCAACTTTGTAAGTTGCATTCCAACCAAAAAATCTCCTTTTTTTTCTCTTTTTTTTATGGGATGTCTGCAAAAACCCCAGGATTTTGTTTTTGGCACAGATCTGCATTTTGAACAGACTGGCTCCCGGTCCGTACACTAACGATACTGATTGTGGGGCAGCAACCATGATGAATCTTTAATTTTCAAATAACTATTCTACAGCTTTTTCTTTCTATAAAACCCGAGATGTATCCGTTAGTACTTACTCTCGTCTTCCATAGAGCTGCCATGCTTTTACCATTCCCTCAGCCAATGCTTCGACTGATTTATTCTCGGGAATATTAACTTCAAAGTTGTCTTCTGATGAATGTAGGCCCAGTGTATACCTGTAGATTTTATGTTTTAAATGGACAAAAAAAATAGTTGTCAGAAGCCATAAGATGAACTACAAACGATGACATGAAAAACAAAACTACTTATATCTCTGTTAATCCTTTTGATATAATGATAACAAAAATTTGTTATATATGCTTCCTGTATGTTATATTTCAGCTGAACTTGAAGGTAGTAGTATTAAGTAAGGTCTGTCACAAGCCAATAATGCCCATCAGGCCGGCGTTTATCTCTGGTTTCAGTAGCATGAAACGACTGAGAATATTGATATTCCCCCTGGATTGAAACTTTAATTAAAACTTTGGGTTTACTGACTTGTGCAGATGTGTCAAGTTGGCTGATAGACCGCCAAAGCTACTGGCCATGGTGTTAATCTCTATCTGCTTCATGGCGTGCTGCGGACTGGTTGTGTCTATCATGTAGTCTGAGCGAAGCAGGGTTAACTTGACAGGCTACGGTGGGAGAAAGAAAGAAAATTGCACATTAGGCTGAAAGAATGTTCTATTCTTGTTAATGTTCTTGTTAATGCTCTTGTTAATCAAGTTGTTAATGAAGAATTTTCAGTGAAAATGTTGCCACTATTAAAGCTTAAAGCGCTGAAACTTAGGTTTACACATATGAATATGCACACTTTACAATATCAAATTTACTTAGTAATTTTCAAAATTCATTTCACACTGATACACTTTTTAACCCTAACCCCCAGGCCCTTTTGGGTAGGAACCATCCACAATCCTGCAAAATCCTCCAATTGTAACCATGTAAAAATTAGATTCAGCCTCACTCCTCCAACATCATCCGTTATTTCTTAAATTGGTTCAGTGGAGGGGTGACCAACGCCTCAATCCTTCAAAATCCTCCAACAATCACTGTTAATGGGTTGAGGCAGTGTCGTTAACATTCAGAAGCAGTGTGAATGATATTGAGCATAATGCAGGACTAAATTCTACATGGCTGAACATGAACAAGTCTTATAATGGGTACAGCCGACGAACTCGAGGCAATACATCCTCTATTTTTTGCCATTCAGCCTCAATCCTCCAAAATCCTTCAAAACTGCCTGGGGGATTTTGGAAGATTGAGGAAGGTTAGGGTTAAGCCTTCAATTTGTGCTGGTTCAGCAATGTAGTTCAATCATGAGGAAAATAAATTGTTCAGTTTGATTTACTGAAAGTTCAGTTTTATATATTGATAAACATCCTACCTTTGTATAGCCTGCTTGATGCATTTCCTCATAGATTTCGAACAGCTTTGCTGTAAAATCATCCACTTTTATTGTGCTGTGGAAAAAAAAGACACATAAATGAATTTTAAAAACTACTGACATATTAGTTTACATTCATAAATACCTCAGACAGTTTAGCTATTCCTATTGGTCGAGAGCCAGTCACGTGGCCGGTCTTAAACGGATGATAAAGACATGGCTAACTGGTCTTAAACACTTTTCCAGTGTCACAATAAAATGTGGACTCCTAAAAATCCAGTGCCTCTTACCGTTTCATTGGTTGAACGTTCACAATCCTCACGTAAGCATGCGCAACACTACCAGTGAGTCAGAATTTTATAGTTCTAAATTCAAAACGCAATGCCCCAGGTGCGTTCTGCGTGACATCGCGCAGAACATGCTACGCGCGCGTCAATCTCCATTTGGTTGTTTACATCTTACTCGCCAGCTGAACACTCCATTATTTTGCTAGAGGGATGTTTCAAAAAGCATGAAGTGAACTTGTTGAACAAAATCGGGATTTTTGAACGAATTATTTGATATTTTTTACGGATAAGGTATTTATGAATGGGAATAAATATGTGCTCGGTCGGTATTTACCACTCTGTTTAATACCGCTTAGAGTCTGGGTGCTCGGGTAATTATCAGCACCCAGACTCTAAGCGGTATTAAACGAGTGATAAAAACCTCCGGAGCACACATTTATTCCCTTATTTAAAACTTGGACAGAATCCATTTTTTTCTAGTATTTGGGTCCTTTAGCTAAAGGTAATGTACACAATTTGCAAACATCAAAAAACAAAACAAGATGGAAAATTTGTAACAAATGTACAGATTTCTTCTTGTGCTAGGAATATGCATAATAGTACGAACCTCTTGAGTGCCGAGGTCATAAATTCTCTATCCTCGGCCACTCTATGCATCAACATGTTGATGTGTGGCTGTAGGCCCACCATCCTCTCAAACATGCGTCGCGGGACAGGCGAGGGCAGCAGAGTATGCGGGACGTAGGTGATACGGTCTGGACAACAGATCTGATTGGGCGCCATGTACATGACTACCAGACCGTGGGTCAGGGCCCAGTCCTTGGAGGACTCCTGGAGATCATTTAAGACCTCGGGATCTAGAGGCAGCGGAACGCAGGAATCTTTGGTTGGAGGTGATGATGTCGCCATTGTCAATCAGAAGCAAACTCCTGTGAAATATGGCCAAATAAAAAAACATTTTTAGTGTCCCCGCTCGCTTCCTTTTAGTAGGCCGCCTCCTTTTTTTCTTTTTAATTGAAAAAAAAAAAACACGAAAAAATGATAAATTTTAAACAGTGACATCATTTCGACCTCTTTGCCTGTTGCATCTAGCCCATATAAAGCTGGTTCGTCATTTCCCGAGTCCAAGTGGCGGCCATTAAAAAATATAACTGGCGGCCACCTGGAAAAATAGCCCGGCTGGTCGTCTTGAAAATGGGTCAGGCAGAAATTTTGGAAAAAAACGCGTGCACTTGTGCGTAGTGTCAACGCTTGCACGCGCTTCGCCAATTAAAAAAACGAACTACTAACAGAAATTTCCTACGGTGACGCACCATTGGAAAGGCCTTCTTTTGTTGATTTCCTCAAGATGACAGCTTGTCAAAAAGAGAAATTCAGTCCCCTTTATACTATCTTTCACCAAGAATGTTTTGCAACAATAATTACGTCAGTTACTTTTTGGATAGCTGCAAATGATGGACTATATAGCTTTAACTTGTCAATCCACTGTGAAATCTGTGTGTGCCGGCTGTCTACAGATTTCACCGCACAGAACGGCACAGAACAGAACGAAAATCCAATTTTAGGTTATCCAACTTTTGAACTAGTTACTGATGTTTAAGCCAACAGGAATTTCAGTTAATACTGTAGAGGGCAGTGTTTTGAATTTTTTGAAGGGAAATTTGTGTATAAAATGGATGATGTAGATGACAAAACTCAGCACGAAAATAAAGATGGTGATAGCATAGATCCAGTAACTGGGGCGCTAGAATTCCTATTTTGTTCGAATTTTGACTTTGGTCGGTCATTCGGTCGTCGTCAGAATTTAAAAAAAAAGGAGTTCTAGTGCCCCAGTTCCTGGGCCTAGTGAGTAGTAGTGCTACTGTGGCATTTCCTGGAAGAATGTAGCAACCAGACGTCACCTCTTTGATTGTGTACAAAGTCTAAGGAGAGTCAAGTGCATTTTCAAAGTTCCTTTCTCCATGTTCTAACCAAATTGAAAATGTTTCTCAGTCCGAGATTCAAGTCTTTAATAACATTTTTTGCAATGACTGACCTCCGTTGACATGATCGTGATAAATGCTGTCAGTGTGACAGTTCCAGAAAGCAGATTTTTGCCATGACACGCTTCCTTCACAGGCTAGTTACAAAACAGGGTTTGACCTTAGCGGTGGTCCGCTGGCCAAATGCCAGTTGAATTGCCGGCAGACCAGCTGAAACACCTTGCCAAGTGGTCCGGCTGGCCAGCCAAAGAAAATGTGTCAAAAAAATGCTTGTTGTATTTATTTGTTTTCTTACTTACATTCGCTATTTTGTTTCAAAAGAAACCTCCGTTATTTTTACAAATTTGATTCGCAATATGCAATCGATAGTGCTAGCATGGCTATGCATTGCGCAGGCACGTGCTCTGTCAACTGATCGGATTCGACATCGTAAAAATGTCAAGAAAACACCGATGGAGAAAGAACATTTTTGCAAGTTAATTCACAGAATTGATCTAGGTTGTCTGTGTATGTATTTTCCGTGTTCAAGAGTTCATTTTGAGATCGCAATACTCGTATTTGGAGTGATAAATGCAGCGTGTTTCCCGAAATTTTCGACCATAAAAACAAGGTCTGTTGGCTGCACCACACATGCAGTGCATCACACACTATAGAGTTTTGGCCAGCTTCCCGTCTTGACTAGCGTAGTGCATAGGCTATGGTGTGAACAACCTGAATTTTCCATTATTCTTTACGAATTATCGAATGTAAATATATTGACAATAATTAAGGTAGGTTTTATTCACTTTTTGTGGCCATCCTTTTGTGTATAGCTTTCGTATTGCAATGAAAATTAATCAGGCTAAAACTTCGCATACTGAAGCCTAATTGAATACCCCATTCAATGCATAAAAAAAAAAATGGCCAAAAAAACCCAAAAAATCCGACCGACCGACCCTATTTTTAAAAGGCATGTAATCTGAAGCAGAACTATTTTTTTTTTGCGGCCTCAGATCATGGAGGAAGAAAATAGACCTCCATTGCTCAGGTGACGTGATAACATGGGTGTTGACTATAGTCTAATTATGACTAAATGTGAAACTGATTAACTGGTGGGTACACACTCTATAAGACGAACCAGTCAAAAACCTGGCGGACCAGTCGAAATTCTAGCCGACTGGTCCGGCTGGCCAGTCAAAAAAAAAAGTTAAGGGCAACCCCTGCAAAACAAGCAGATATTCTGCCGAACAGGATGGTAGGCTAATTTTTTTCCTCCCCAAACAATTGCACAATGATGATAATAGACCTTCAAATTGGTGAAAAAAATCTCAAGAAAAATTTGGTTACAGTTGAATTATTTTGTATACAATCAAGTGATCCGGAACTGCCGATGATCTGGAACTGGTACTGGTACGCCTGAATAGGCATGGTCAAGTCCGAGTGACTACACTCATGACATTGTAAGGACTCTACGAATTACCTTTTTTAACATTTGGACATGGTCGGGCGATAGTCCGACCACGTCCAAATGTTAAAAAAAGGCAATTTGTAGAGTCCTAAATCCTAGTTACTTGACTGGCATGACTAGAAATGTAAAATTACGGGAGACAAAATTACAAAAAGATAATTAAAACTTGGCCTAGTCCGAGTAACTAGGACGAATCGCCTTTTTTAACATTTGGAGATGGTCAGGCCATAAAGAGGGTGAGTATGCTTCTAAAGCCAAAAAAATCCTACAAACTAAGCCTAAATGTGAAAATCAAAATTTGACAAAGTTCGACATGTTTTTGTACATGGTGGATGTGTGGCCTACTCCTAGAACTATGAGGCTCCGCGTGAGCGGAGCCTCATAGAGTCAGAAGCCCGCAAAATTGCTGTCAACACAAAACACTAATAAAGTACAAAAACGTCTATTCCAAATAAGCCATTTCCCACAGAACCGCTGCACAGTTTGCCCCTAAACTCCGTACAATACCTCATGACATACTCACGTTATGTGCACCAAACAAACATCGGTGGATTCTGTCTGTTTTCGGCAAAAATGATGAAAAATATGCCCTTTCCGCACTGAGCCAACCTAACACTTGAAACGAGCACGCGCGCAGAATGATTGCAGTCATTTTCGGTTCGATCGCTCGGAGTGCGCCGCGGGGGGTATGGTGTAGAAGCGGATTGATAGTATGCGCATGCGTACAAGTGCAAGTACGTACCCCCCGCGGCGCGCTCCGAGCGATCGAACCCGAAAATGACTGCGATCATGCATTCTGCGCGCGTGCTCGTTTCAAGTGTTAGGTCGGCTCATTGCGGAAAGGGCATATTTTTCATCATTTTGGCCTAAAAACAAACAAAATCCACCGATGTTTGTTGGGTGCACATAACGTGAGTATGTCATGAGGTATTATACGGAGTTTAGGGGCAAACTGTGCAGCGGTTCTGTGGGAAAAAGCTTATTTTGGATGGACGTTTTTGTACTTAATTAGTGTTTTGTGTTGACAACAATTTTGCGGGCTTCTGAACCTATGAGGCTCCACTCATAGTTCTAGGAGTATGTGTGGCCTACATGTATGTTGACGCATGGAGAATTCCTTCCTCCATAAAATTGGCCACATTTCTACTAAAGGCCTAATGACCAACAACAAATCATGAATTCGCACTACGAAAAAGGTCCATTTAGTCTATGATGCAACTAAGTGTTTCCTCACCACAGAAGTGCTGAATAACGAAGCGATGCAAATAGCAGATTTTAAAACTGCCAAGTCATGACAAACTGGGTATTTTCAGAGAGAACGCTCCGGTTCCACTTTACTTTTTTACGTCAGGTCAGTCATCTGGCGCGGCGGGCCGTGTGCAAAAAATAAACAATTATCGATACAAAAGAGGGCGACCCTTACTTTAATTTTCTTTGAGCTTGCTGAGGGTTGCGGTTGACTGGCGCAGTGTGGCAACTGGCAGTGGCATACAAAATTTGGATTTTGTGGAAATAAACAGCTTCAGCAAACGGTTGTCTTCTACACGGCATGTATATCTCTTGAAATATATGAATGTTTTTAATTTGCAGCTAAAGACTAGACTGGATGTCCAACTTTTTGCTATTTGAAGCCACCACTACGGCACTAGACCACTGACTGTCGACTGTGTATTTATGGTCCGTGGTTGGACTTGTCATGCTTGTCATGCTTGTGCCAGTCTATTTTCTTGTGTTGCATGTTTTTTTTACAATACTATGTTTTCAATATCATGCAATATGCATGTTTCCAATACCTTGAATAACACAAAAGTTGGAGCATACAAAACATTAGTCCGAGTAACTTGGACCCAACTTATTCGGACCAGGTCTGGCGATAGAAGTGGGGTCCAAGCTAGCCCAGGTTGGACGAAGTCTTCATTGCATTACGACCGTTTCGTAGGGAGGAAACGGAGTCCACCTGGGCTAGGGTCCAAGCTAATGGTTAGGCTATAATGCCGAGCAACACAATTCTGTCATGTCATTGACCCAAAAACCCAACATTGCCCAACAAAAACATCAGATTTCACCCACAAAACGGCCTCCAAATTACAAGATACGCCACCGGAGGTACAAGCAGACATCGATAATTAAGATGATTGTACTGAAGTTTACTTACGATCCGAATAAAAAGTGAAATTTCCCGTTCAATTCCGAGAACTCCCCTCGCGATCGTGAACACGTTAAATTTCCGACTCGTGTTTGAATTGCGATGTGGTCTTCATGCCCGGCGCCCAGCGTTCATTCGTATCCCGGAGTGCGATTCAGTTACCGGGCGCACGCGATGCATCGATTATGATAATGAGTAGTCTGGATTACGTTTGTAAACACAGTTGCATTTCGAACGATAATAGGGAGTTGGGAACTAGGGCAGATTTTATGGACGGAAACCGGTTCAAGCTAGTTCCCGACTCCCTTTCATCGTTCGAAATGCATGTTTACAAACGTGATCTAGTCTGCTCATTATCATAATGATGCATCACCGAGCGCGCGCGGTAACGGAATCGCACTCGGGATACGGGGACCATCGAATGAACGCTGGGATGAAGAACACATCGCAATTCAAACACGAGTCGGAAATTTAATGTGTTCACGAACTGCGATGCCTTACAAGCTTAAGTACCCCTGTGGTATTTGCAGTCGTGCTGTTCGTTGGAAAACCCCTGCAGTAGCCTGTGATGATTGCGAATTCTGGTTTCATAAGAACTGTGTACACAAAAGCACTCAAACATTTAATTACCTATGCGACCTTGGACAGCGCATGTACAAGCGCTCATAGCCCAATTGGTCTGCCATCAGCCATCTCATCCCCAAATAAATCCAACGCGCCTGTCAATATTGCCGGCACCCCCCTTCCTTCAGACCTGGGCGTTCTGGTCATTAACTGTCGTAGCATCAGACAGATGGTGGAATTTTGGAACATCCTGCTCACCGCTAAACCTGGCATTGTCATCCTTACAGAAACCTGGTTACGTAAATCCTAAAACATTACGTAAATCCTAAAACGTAAATCCTAAAACATTTCTAACCATGAAATCTTTCCCTCCGAACTAGACTATGAGCTGTATAGGAGGGACAGATCAGACAGTTGTGGTGGAGTCGCCATTGGCGTGGGTCCTGGTCTGGATGGAAAAATCATCCAGACAGCCGACGATTGTGAGGCACTCTTTGTCGAGATCGATCTCAAACACAGAAACGCCAAATCACAAACATGCGAATCTCTCATTGTTGGCGCTGTATACTGCCCCCCACGCTCAAATGAGAACTACTTAGAGTGCCTGTGTAGTTCCATACGTAACATTTCCAGCAACAACAGGAAATCCATTGTGTGGATAGGTGGCGACCTTAACCTGCCCGACATTGAGTGGTCCAGTTCATCTGTCATTGGTCATCGGTATTCACAAAGCCTTAGTAATAATTTCATCACCACACTGGCCGAATCTGGACTTGATCAGATTGTTTCATTTCCAACCAGACTAGACAATATCCTAGATCTGTTCCTCACCAACAGACCATCATGTATTAACAAGTGCCTCCCAATTCCAGGCGTTAGTGATCATGAGATCGTCTTCGTTGACACAGACATCAAACCTAAACGCCACAGACCCGTGAGAAGGAAAATATACCTTTGGAATAAGGCTGACATGCAACAGATCTGCTGTGAAGGAAATAAGATGAAAGATGAATTTGTAACCAAATTTGACGCTTCATCCCCTGTCAGCGAGATGTGGGACACCATAGAGTCAAAACTCTCTCAAATCTTGGACCTTGTTCTATCCAAATTCACATCTAGTCGTTTCAATCAGCCATGGATAACCCGCAAAATCAAGCAGCTCAGTAGGCAGAAACAATGTGCTTACAACAAGACTTGCTCCCATCGCCGTCATCGCAATCATCGTCACTGGGCCAGGTACAACGTCCTGAAGAAACGTATGCAGAACGCATGCAGAGAAGCATACAACAAGTACATCAACAACATTGTGTGCCCAGATCTCAAGTCAAATCCCAAGCGTTTCTGGAGCCATATCTCAAGCAAACGCTGTGACAACAATGGTGTTGCCCCTCTCCGTGGCCCCAGAGGAGCTACATACACTGGAAGTAAGGATAAGGCAAATATTCTCAACGACCAGTTTTGTTCAGTTTTCAACAAAGACGAGGATCCATCCACCATGCCAGTATTTGGCCCTAGTCCATTTCCTACCATGGATCACATACAGATAAATGTCAACGGCGTCATCAAATTGCTGAAGAAATTAAATCCTCATAAAGCCACCGGCCCAGATAATATTCCTGCTCGTCTCTTGAAAGAGCTTGCTAACAGCCTTGGACCTGTAGGCCTACTTTCCATCTTGTACCAAGCCTCGTTGGACAGTGGGGATCTCCCTGAAATGTGGAAATCAGCCACCGTTGCACCTGTATTCAAGAAAGGAGATGGGAATAAACCAGCCAACTACAGGCCCATCTCACTCACAGCCATCTGCTGCAAACTTCTAGAGCATATCATACACAGCTCCATCATCCAGCACTTCCAGTCTTACAACATCCTGTCTGACAATCAACACGGTTTCCGTAAGGCCAGCTCATGTGAATCCCAGCTCATCATCACCATGGATGACATTGCCCACAACCTGGATGAAGGTCTTCAAACTGACCTCATACCATTGGACTTTTCGAAGGCATTCGATAAAGTTCCCCATCTTCGCCTCCTCCATAAGCTGAATTACTACGGCATCGATGGCAGTGCACTTACCTGGATCAGCAACTTCCTTCAGGGTAGAGTCCAGAAAGTTGTCCTGGAGGGGAAGTCGTCGGCTCAATCCCCTGTGTCATCCGGCGTACCCCAGGGTACTGTCCTTGGCCCCCTTCTATTCTTGGCCTATATCAATGACCTCCCAGGCTGTATTTCTGATGACTCCAGTGTTAGACTGTTTGCTGACGACAGTGCTATCTACCGTGTCATTAACAACATCGACGATGCCGACCAGCTCCAGCAGGACCTCAACACCATGCAGGAGTGGGAGAGGAAATGGCTCATGGAGTTCCATCCAGAGAAATGTCAAGTGCTTCGCATCCCCAAACGTCGCAAACCGGTCAAGTTCACTTATTCCATCCACAACCACCCTCTGAAGGCAGTACCATCAGGTAAATACCTAGGGGTAGAACTCACAAACAACTTATCCTGGAACAGACATGTAGACACCACCCTCCAAGAAGTGCTTGAGATCCCTTGGCTTCCTACGACGCAACTTGAGCAACTGCCCTCGTGAAGTAAAGACCCGCTGCTATACCACCCTTGTGCGGCCTATTGCTGAGTATGCCAGTTGCGTATGGGACCCTTCCACAAAAAGGAACATCACCAAAATTGAATCTGTCCAGCGTAGTGCTGCCCGGTACATCATGAATAACTACTCCAGAGACAGCAGTGTCAACACCATGCTGAGTAAACTGGGTTGGGAGTCTCTACAACACCGAAGAGCCATCTCCAAAGTCACAATGATGTACCGGATCACCAACAAACTCATCGACATCCCTGACAACCACCTTATCCCGGTCAACTCATCTACCAGAGGCAACAGCCAGAAATTCCTCATCCCACCCACCCGTACATGTACAACCTTACTGAAGGGCTCCTTCTTCCCAGACACCATCCGCTTGTGGAACTCACTGCCCCAGCAAGTTGTTGAGTCACCAACCCTGGATGTCATCAAGACCAGAGTGAACGGTGTCACCTTCAGATAACCAACCGGTCCAAAAATAGCTGTTTTTACTTGCACATATTTGTCTTTTTATGCCTTGCGTTATGTCTGCACCTGCTTGTTTGCACTTCAACCAATGTGCGAGTATACTCCAGCGGAGGTTTCTGCACAGTATAGGAAGATGATGATGACGATCGCGAGGGGAGCTCTCGGAATTGAACGGGAAATTTTCATCCGGATCGTAAGTAAACATCAGTACAACCATCTTAATTATCGATGTCTACTTGTACCTCAGGTGGCGTATCTAGTAATTTGGAGGCCGTTTCGAGGGTGAAATCTGATGTTTTTGTTGGGCAATGCTGGGTTTTTGGTTCAATGACAGAATTGTGTTGCTCGTTGTTGAGCTAGTTGCATATAAGGATTAGCTTAGACCCCACTATCGCCAGACCATGTCCGAATGTTAAAAAGGCGATAAGTTGGGTCCAAGTTACTCGGACTAACAAAACATCTGAAACCATGGTGCTGTTGCAAAATAAAATTCTAAATTTTGCCTTTACTTCAAAACAAGAACTTTTCTTTGATTCCGTTGGTATCCTGCTGTGAGTTTGCCCGCTTTGTGGCAAACTGTTTAGCCCGAAATAAATCATTGATTCTTAATGTGCACACGCGCAGTGGAAATTGTGTAACGGCTTATGCTATGAATTTTGTTAGGTGGGACAGTTCTTGGAAATGACTCGACTTAAACAGAGCTATCTTCTAATAAAAAGAGCTATGATTTTTATACATCATGAGTTATTCTTTATCCCTGTTTTCTTGTTTGTATAACTACTTTTTATACTGGCTTACAATGAACAGTTTTCTTTTTTTCTTTTTTTATGCAGATATACGCAATACAAGTTCAACATGAGTAATGTCACTAATGACCCGGCCAAGTACCAGCTACCATCACTGGACACTGGCACATTACAATATCTGACGGACTGCTCCAAGCACTACGCACTGATGCATGGTGTACTCAAGCGAGCGGCAGGCAGCCTCGATTCCTCGGAGGTCGTGACCTATGTACCTCACACACTCTTCCCTTCACCGTTGCCAAGGAGACTGTATGAAGCAGCCAATCAGATGCAAGATACCATTGGTGTCTTGATGCTCCGGGTTGCTATGGATAGGGAATTTTTGACAACGTCACTCAAGAGGTATAGTATGTTAACCCTCACCCTCCAAAATCCTCTTTGCAAAATGGAGGATTTTGCAGGATTGAGGTTACATGGCAAAAGCGTGATGCTGATTTCGGAGGATGCACTATGTCAAGGTCTTGGGCCGGACATTGTGTTATTTATGCTCAGCCGTGCATAAATCTAGGCCTAGATTATACTTAAAATCCTCCGCACTGCTCCAGGATGTCACTGGCTCTGCCTCAACATGTCGACAGTGATTGCCAGAGCATTTTGCGGGATTGAGGCAGAAGTCACTCCTCCAAGGACCACATTTAATAGATAAGGGAGGATTTTTGCAGGATTAGGTATATTGAGGGCGCTCTTCGTGTGAGCTGCCACTTTTAACTTACTGTGATGTCTGTAATTTTAAATCTGTAAATATCTCTTTTTAAGTGAGCCATCCGCTGATTCTTTGTTATCTCCTGGCCTACAAACTATCTACTACACATTCGAGCTTCATTTTGTGACTGTATCTGTGTGATTTTATCTACTTTTTGAGCCAAGTTTGAAGATCATCTGTGATGTTGTGACTGGTAATGTACAATCAATATGGCTGCCACCACCAGGAGAGTGATATACTTGTGTATTTCAATGATCATGCTTGTTAATCAATTACACCATGTATCACTCCATCCAGTAACTCATCTGTGTGAAAATCCAAACTCTGAAGTTGACTTTGTACTGCCTATTGTACAGTGTAAGCTGCATATCGCAGTAAAAAACAATGACAGCAATTCTTCACGAATTAGAATTTCGCTGGTAAAAGTTACAAAGCATGGGCAAACATGTTTGTTTTTACCTAAAGACCAGCCAGCCTTTGATATCACCATTTTCATGGATGTTCAAGTTAATCCGGGCCCTGGCAGTTGTGCTGACCCTGGCTCTTGGAAACACTGTAGCACCGTGACCAACAAAGAAAATGCAAACAGCGATGACAACATTAAGTACTCCCGAGCCCAACTTTTTAAGATTGGCAAATCAGCTCGCTACGGAGTCCTTCCCCATCTTTTTGAGACATTGAAGAAGAATGGTTTACTACGCTACCGTGGGCCTGGAATGAGAGGGAGTTGGAAACGCCGAGTGGACGACAACCGTCGTGTACAGCAACACGCACGTCAAAATACATCATGGAACCACACCAGCATATCATCCCATTACCAACAGGCCAATATACCAGTCCGAGTGACTCAACGTATGTCTCAACATGCCAGACTACGACCACGACTACTGATTCAGCAATCAGCCCTCAAACAAGTGCCCATCAGACAGTGTCTACAATCTACATGCTCCCAAAACCATGCAGCTACCCTTCCACGTTTTTTTCTGACGAATACATGTTCTATATTGAACAAACTTGATGAGATGGAATTGAAGCTTAACAACGAGCAAATAGATGTGGCTGTAATAACTGAAACATGGATCACTCCAAATACTGCTCTTGAGCAATTCTCCCTGGAAGGTTACAATGTCTTCAACAAGTGCAGACTTGATAGAAATGGTGGTGGGGTATCTGTGTATGTAAAGAATCACATCAAAGCTTCACCGATTCATGATCTCAATGTTCCACCTGAAATCGAGGGAGAATGGATAATGTTGAACCACCCGAATTTCCCGAGAGCTGTTCCTTCCATTGCAGTGTTTGCAGTGTACAATCCACCAGATTCCCCATATGAAGATCTTCTACAGCAACACATCATTAGTTCAGTGGACTATCTTCTGACACATCAACCAAGTACTGGAGTAGTATTGCTTGGAGACTTCAACAAATTTGACATTAGACCCATTTGTAATGGTAACAATCTCACCCAAGTAGTTAACAAGCCGACTAGACAAGATGCAATTCTTGATCTTATTGTTACTAATTTTGCTGATCAATACAAATGTCCTAGTGTGTCTGCACCTGTGGGCAGAAGTGATCACAATTGTATTTTATGGGTTCCGAAAAGTCTATCAGTCACCAATGAAGCGATAACCAAAATTATCAGACCTCTTAAAGATTCTTGTATTAGATCTTTTGGTAGATGGATACAGGCCCAAAGCTGGGATGAAGTAATAACTGCCAGTGACTGTCAAACCAAATGTGATGCTTTTTATAGTATGATGGATCAGGCTGTTGCAAATCACTTTCCTGTCAGGGTAATTAAGTCTCATATTACTGACAAACCCTGGATTACTAATCAAATTAAGTATCTAATTAATCAGAGACAGAAAGCATTTGTTGATGGCAACAGACACCAATTCCGATGTATTCGTAACAGAGTCATAAGAGCGATAAAAGCAGCTAAGCATTCCTTTTATGCTGGTAGGATTCGCAAATTACAAAAGCTGGACCCAGGGAGGTGGCACAAAGAGGTGCGTAACCTGGCTAACATAAAGAAAAGTGACCTCACTTTACATGTGCCAGACATTGATCCGTCAGATCATGAATCCGTTGCTAACGTCATAAATAATCACCTGGCGAGTTTCTCACAAGTACACGAGCCCCTCAATCTTGACAATTTGCCAGCTTACTTACCATCACGTGAGCCACCTCCTCAGGTCCATCCCTGGGAAGTTTACAATGAATTAAAGAGAATGTCCGTTAGTAAACCTGGAGGACCCGATAATTTGCCAGCCAAATTGCTCATAGAATTTGCGTATGAGCTTAGTACACCAGTTACTGAAATAATCAATGCATCGTTTTCAATGCAGCGTTCGGTTCAGTGGAAACGAGCCGACATTGTTCCCATACCGAAGCAACTCCCGCCTACTTTACATAAACTTAGGCCCATCTCTTTGACTCCATTACTGGCAAAAATTGCTGAAGGTTTTATTTGTAAATGGATCATGAACTCTATCCAACCCAATGTCGATAAAAGGCAATATGGCAATCAGAAAGGAATCTCCACTACCCATTGCCTGGTTGATGTTTATCATAACCTAGTCTCTGGTGCTTGTGTTCCAAATAATGTTAGTACCCTTGTGCTCACAGATTTTACTAAAGCCTTTGATTTGGTAAACCATGAAATTGCCGTTGACAAACTGTTGGAGTTGGGTGTATCGCCTGCTATTGTGCAATGGATTGTTAGTTTCCTAACTGGTCGTCAACAAAGGGTTAGGTATAAACAAACATTTTCTGATTGGCATACTCTTTCTGGGGGTGTGCCCCAAGGTACTAAACTCGGACCTGTTGTATTCCTTGCCTATATTAATAACGCCGTTGACTGTACTCAAAACAAATGCTGGAAATATGTAGATGATCTCACTCTCAGCGAAAATAGACACATTACTGGTGTAAGCAGGATTCAGGCAGATTTAAACAATCTCAATGACTGGGCATTGGCAAACAAAATCCAATTGAACCCTTCTAAATGTAACACCATGCAGGTGTACTTTGGGAAAAAAGATCCTCCCTTCGTTCAATATTCCATTTCTAATGTTCATCTTCAACAGGTTCCCAGTGTGAAGTTGTTAGGTGTTACATTGCAAAACAACTTAAAATGGGATGCCCATGTCATGGAGATTGTTAAAAAAGCCAACATGAAACTTTTCATGCTTAGGAAACTCAAAATGACAGGGTTAACTGACAAAGAGCTTGTGGCCGTGTATAAAGGTTATATTAGGCCTGTTATAGAATATGCTGCCCCATTGTGGCACTCGGGCATCACCACAACTCTTTCTAATCTATTGGAATCAATACAAAGAAGAGTGTGCCACATTATATTGGGTCAAAAATATAGTGGATATGAACAAGCTTTGACCAGTTTTGGTTTGGAACCCTTGGACATGCGCAGAACCTCCCTTTGTAACAAATTTGCAATGAAATCCTTTAACTCAAGCAAATTCAATGAGTGGTTTGTCAAATCTAAAAGCACCCATACTATGAATCTCCGGTCCAAACGAACACTTCATGTTCCATCTTGTAAAACAACCCGTTTTTATAATAGCCCAGTCCCATATCTCAACAGACTTGTTAATAGCGCACTCAGTTCACTCCCACCAGCCCAATGAAATTACCGGTTCTTTTTAGCATAGTACATGTATTGTTTTTCTGTGCAAATTTTGATATGTATACTATATTTTTTGTACTTAAAATTTTCTTTTGTTTTTACCGTTTACTCTTTGTGATTTTAACCTCATCCAATTTTTATTGAAATTTGTATGTAAACTGACTTGTAATTCAGCCTGTGGGCTGCTATAAGCAGTGTTTTAATAAACCACAATAATAATAATAAAAAAAAAATATGCTATTTTTACATGGAGGCAGTTGGAGGATTTGGCAGGATTGAGGTTACATCCTAGCAAAAATGCCTAGCGAGTTAGCGTTAAGGATGCCTTTTCAAAAGGTTCATTGTTAAATGGGTCACAGGTACTGACGTATGCATTCATATGCTAAAATGAAATTCTTGAATGTTTTCTTGGCAGTACTATCGCTGTAGATGATTTCACTTCAAGATTGATGGATCTGTATCAACAGATGGAGAGTGAAGGATTAAAAAAGGTAGAAAAAGTGGGGAAAAAAATTATGATACAATTTTTTGCTTTTTTTTAAAAAGTTTTATTCAGTTTCTGATCTTGCCCAGTCCACTCATTAGGCCAAGCAAAAAAAATGTTAAAAAATAGTTCTCGTCCGGCCTTTTTGAGAAAATGAAGGAGGCGGGTGTTTTTTGTTTTTGTTTTCCCCAAGATGCTGGATTTTCCAAGATGGCGGATGGATTCTTCAATATTCTCAAATTGTGTCCAAAAGAAGCCATAGCCCTTTCTACCTAGCTACAATTTGTTTGAAATGAATAAAAAGACAATATATTGACAATATAATGTGCAAAATATATTGGGATGGAATGTAGTATTCAGACGCCACTTTGTGGGTTGTGTACCAAGTCTGTGGAGAGTCAAGACAATTTTCAAAGTACTTTCTAACAAAATTGGAAATGTTTCTCAGTCCCAGATTCATGTCTTTTCAACATTTTTGCAGTGACTGTCCTCTATTGAGATGATATACGATTGATTGTTTGATTTCAAAAATGAATTGTGTGTCCTTTTAGCCTATATCTCTGTGCGTGGTGCGGCCAGATTACATGGTAGATACTACAGGTCCTGAGTTAGCCCTGAAGATGGTTGAAATCAACACGATAGCAGCAGGCATGGGTGGTGTTGGCATGCAGGTAGCTGATCTGCATAGGTACGGTCTAATCGTAACAGTGACTATGAGAGATGTTATCTTCAAGCAAACTTGAATCCTCGATCCTGATTGGTCGAACCATGGCAACAAACCGTGCTACATTATTCCGTATACCACGGTCCATACCACACTTCGCGTATCGCGCTATTGTAAGATGTGCGTGCTTTTCCTACTGCACACATGTTCGATAGGGTAACTGTTGAAAAGTTTGTGTTCAGCGTGCGTGTTGCATCTTTGCAGTGTATAAGTTGCTTGAAGATAAATTCCTTATCCCACTTGTGCTCGTGGAACACGGAAAATGCGTGAGTCCCACATGTCTCTTGGCCTTCGTTCGACACAGACATACTACATTATTCCGTGTTCCACTTGCGCTCATGGGATAACAAGTACTTGACAGGCATTGATGATAGTTTTTAAAAATTACATTTCAGTTTTTATAGTGTGGTTCATTAGAATAGTTGGTTTGGGAATTGAGGACTGTAGTCTGCATCTACACACTCTGAGGCAAGTCGGTCACAAGTTATTAAGTCACAAACGTGCTCCGTTTTCATTGTGACAAAGGAATCTCTTTGTTATTTCTGTGTGATTGACTTAGAAATTGTAGTGAACTTGACTTGTGATGGAGTTTGGACTTGGCTCTGCCCTTACATGTGAGAACTATGATCACAAAAAAAGTATTTTCCCTAAGCCGTGTAACTTCAACTGATAGATAAAACCTAAATGTCCTCATTTTGTAAGAAACTTGCTTAACCCTAACTCCCCAGCCTAATTTACTAGGAACCATACCCATTCAGGCAAATTCCAACACCCACATGGGAAATCGTACACACACACTGTTGGACTTAGTTTCTGGAGGTATGCCAACCCCAGTGTAAAAGACCATCAGTTTAGGGGTACTGTACCTATCCCAACAGATTTAAACAAAACCTGCTGTTGAACTTTGATGGGTTGTGTTCGGTTAGGGTTAAATCAAGACTTATGCTTGATATTACAAATCATAGATAAGATTGTGATGCATGTCTGTGTGATTCGGGTTACTATTTTGCAGGTACAATATGGGCCTATGTGATGAGATGAAGGCCGAGTTAGCTGGTAACAAAGCTGTCATGGCAATTGGTGAAGGAGCGGCTAAGGCTTGGGAACTCTATGGACAACCAAGGTATGCAAGCGTAGCCATGTCTGAATTATTGGCTACGACTAGCACCAACGCTTGATTTCGATGCTTCCATAGGCATATGTGTATTTGCAAGCCGGAGCCAATGAATTAGTTGTGCACAATTCGCGCTATAATTATATGCGCTCGAATCAGTTTGTGCACGCAGTGTGTCCCGTCCATGGGGCTCACGAAAGTGGTCAAAGAGCGCCCTCTCTTGTTCACGCACGGAGCCCATAATTTTGACAAAAGTAAAAGAATGCACTGTGATGTTTTTGACTAAATATCAGCTCACCGTATGCAAATTCAGACTTTCCTAACATTCAA
The DNA here is from genome assembly GCA_029964075.1 of Patiria pectinifera. Classification (NCBI taxonomy): domain Eukaryota; kingdom Metazoa; phylum Echinodermata; class Asteroidea; order Valvatida; family Asterinidae; genus Patiria; species Patiria pectinifera. Next base: position 23,086,817 of record CM057141.1, on the reverse strand, counting down.
TTTCTTCAGAATTTTCAGTTGAAGGTGTGCTTTACCACTTTGATGCACATTTTCTATGATTGTAATTTTATTGTTGGATGAATTGTTTACTTTGTTCCAGTGCGTGGGTCTTGTTCCTAGTCTCCACTGCTGAGTACAACATCTTTGATCAGTGCTGGCTTGAGCACACAATGCGGATGTATAACCCAGCTATCCGAGTCATGCGTAGAACACTAACAGATGTCGGACAGAGAGCTACGGTCGATCAGGATAGACGATTATTCATGTAAGTTTTCATTTCAAAATTAATTGTCATTTAAAGGCATACAAGATCATTTGCAATTATCTCAAAAGTAACCAACGATATTTTTATCAAAAAGGTTACTTAGATTAATTAAAGATCATACTGGTACTAAACACCCCTGTGAAATTATTCCGTCTGGTTGATGTCATTTCCCAATGTTTAAAGCCAGATTTATAAAAAAAAAAGACAGTGAATAAGGCTGCATTGTGCCTGCATAAATAGTCTGGCGCCATCCCATTCAACAGCCAACAATTAATGAAATATAATCAGGGAACTCGACAAAAATGGCCAATTTGTGAATAAGGCCCATGACCAGTTGATGGACTGATTTTTTGGAGGGGGAAAAAAAGTGATGTTGGCGAAATTGTGTTTCGCGATCAAAAAGTTGTGCATGGTTTTGCAGTTTTCTCAAAAAGTGTAATATCCACTGAGCTGAAACTTCAACAGGTTAGGTTTTGAACATTTCTTCTTTGGATTTTGAATATTGTTATGGTTGGAAACGAACAGAATGCATGAAAAGGAAATGATCCTATATGCCTTTAAAAGATTTCGTATTTCATGGTCATAACAATCTCTTCAGTTGCTCTGAAATTGAGATTCCTTTCACTTTGAAACTAATTTGAAGTTGGGATAAGTTAAGGGATTTGTTTAGCTTGATGTTTTATATCATTTTTCAGTTGTTGAGTAAAATTGTCTCTCAGTTCTAAATTTATGTTAATGATGTGAATTGTGGAGCACTCCTTTTGGGTGTGGGACAAAGGGGGAGGGGCGTTCTTCTTTGTGAGGGGAGGAGAATTTTGTTCAGTGACTGATTATTACATAATTTCTGCCCATTTGTTTCAGGGACGGTAAGGAGATAGCGTTTGTGTATTTCAGGATCGGTTACGCTCCGAAACAATATCCCTCAGAAACGGTGAGTCTCTGTGTGGAGTCTTTAACATATTTATTTTAAATTTTCACATGACCGAACTGGGGTCAAAGGTCATCATGTGTTGACTGGGGTCAAAAACCTGATTTTTTTTACTTGAACACTATTCCAGAAACTACAGGGCGCAATCACGTGACTTATGCATGAACATGAATTCGTTGGCCTGCAGCTTCCGAGATATTTCCGATGGAGCTTGTTTTCTCTATAGCCTGAAAATGAAAAACAATAAAAAGCACTCACACATTTGTTCACTAGCAGATCTCTGAACCTGTTGCAAGCTGTCTCGTCAGTGGTTCATTTACATATGTCCTGTCTTGAATGTTTTGTAAGGAATGGAATGCACGATTGCTGATTGAGAGATCCTTGGCCGTATCCTGCCCTTCTGTCAACTGGCATCTGGCAGGAACCAAGAAGATCCAGCAAGAATTATCCAAACCTGGCGTCTTGGAACGATTCTTGGATGACGCCGAGGCAATTAGACAGATTAGGAGTACATTTGTACAACAGTATGACCTGGGACTGGTAAGTCACGCGTAAGAGAATACCATCAAGTTGAATTTAGTTTTAAAAAATATTGGCAAGGAGGTTGTCAATCCAGGTAGTGATTAGATCCCAACTCTTGAAAAGAGAATGGAAATATTACATTAATTTTTGTTTTTCTAATATTACTCAAAGTCCAAAGAAGAATGTTCAAAAAAGAATGTTCAAAACCTAACATGTTGAGGTTTCAGCTCAGTGGATTTACTTTATCGAGAAAACAGTGAAAAACCATCCATGCACAACCTTTTGATCACGAAACACGATTTTGTCACTATCACTAATTATTCCACAAATCGGTCAATTGACTGATCGTTAAAAATCACCTGCATTACTTGATTTAAATGACAGCAAGCCAGACTGAATAATTTTACGGGGTGTTTAGTACCAGTACATCCCTTAATCCAAGTATGCTTTTTGATAATAATTGGGTAAGTTCCTTTCGGAATAAATGCAAACGATCCCATAAGCAAAAATTAATTTAATAATAAAGGAGGAAGATCAAAACCGAAAGTGATTTGCTTTATTTCCGTCCTCTTACACTGTAATTTCATTTTCACTTTTGACGGAACCAGCTTCAGCAAGAAATTGATTAAACAAATCTTTGGAATATCTTTGGATTGAATCTTAGACAGAGGAAGGTGATGCAGCAGCAGCAATGGGTATCCGGAACCCGGAGAGATACGTCTTAAAACCACAACGAGAAGGCGGAGGTAAGAAATGAAAGCTCGTTTATTTTGACTGACTAAAAAAAATTATATGGCGTTTTTATAATTATAGTGCTAGAGAAATAGTGGCTAATTAAATCACTTTTTGTGGAATTATTCATTTTTTTTTCACATGTGGTTCAATGAAATCGCCCTTTTGCAGATATAGCAATATTTGCTAGATGGATATTAATGATAATCCTTTTCACAATTGTAAAAAATATGATTAAAATATTCTCATGCTATTAGTCACAGTAGTCTCTGATTCATAAATGGAACAGAGTGGTTGTGTTTTTTTGGATTAAAAATGGCTACGTTTTGAGTGGAATGCTCCGACTTTCCAAGTTTGGAGATTATTCCTTGATAAGCTGTTTGCAGGGTTTCCACATTCATGGAAAATCCTGGAAAACTCATGGAAACCTGTACACAACCCATACTTGATAATTTGTAATATTTGGCTCTGGCAGTCTTCAAGTCCGCGTTCCAGTTTACTTCTTTATGTTATAGAATTGTTGCACTTTTAAATGAGCCATTCTGATGGTTTCGTGGTGCTCAGTGGTCTTGTGTCAAACTGGAAGGCTGAAAGGGAGTGGCGTCCCTTGCCTCAGTGTGATGATTGGCCAGTGTATCGTCAATAAGTTGCTAAGATGCCATAACAGCCAAGAATTGGTCATTGAAAGCCCCAGTTTTGTCTTGGAAAGTCATGGAATTTCATTTTTGTTCCCAAAGATTTCTGCAAGAACCCTGTGCTTGATTTGTCATATTCATTATCATAACAACTTTACATCTCACCAGGTGTTGTCTTTTGTCCGAGCAGGTAACAATCTGTACGACGGTGAACTGAAGGCGGAGCTGGAGAGACTCAGTGGGGAGGAGGAGCGCGGAGCGTACATCCTCATGGAAAAGATCCAAGGACAAGTCTTCAAGAATTATGTGATCTCGGGACCGGAGGTCCACCAAGCCACCGACATGGTGACTGAGTATGGTCCGTTTGGAGTCATGTTAAGGTAAGCTCCAAGTTGGAAAATTTTCTGATATATTTCAGGCTTTCAAGTATTCCGATTATTTTTTTTCCTTGCTCCTACTTTTTTCTTGAAATTCCTGCTTTTTCCTACGTTTTTGTCCAACAATTTCGAAAAATGAAATCTCATTGAATATTTTTCATAACAGTGTTACACACTGTCATATGTAAATCACACAATGAAGGGCTTGGGCGCAGGAGTACTGCAGCTGTACTTCAAAGAGCTTAGTTGAGGATGGAGCACAAGTGTTGTGAGTACAGAACATGCCAAATGAGGCTATAATGTGGAGATGGGCGAGTATCAACGAAAACTACTCCGGAAAGCCTGTAAAATTACACTATCACACTGATTTTGTCCTCCAAAGTCCTAATTTTGTCCTGTTTTTTAATTTTTTTATTTTGATCCTACTGTTCTGCTACTTTTTTTTACCTGAGTCTGCTTGAAAGCCTGATATTTTAACAAAAGACTTTAGAATGGGTGTACTTTTAGGTAAAAAATATATAACCTCGTCTAAAAATAATATGTCCTTTCCTATTTATTGTAACTTGAATGAACTAATACATATCCAGCTATTTGTTATGAACATTTTTGTTGTTGTAAGGGACAATAGAGCTAACAGAACTTTTCAATTTTTATTGGTAGTCGTGGCGATGACGTACTACTGAACAAAACAACAGGATACTACATGAAGTCTCACAATGTCAACGTCGCTGAGGGTGGTATTTCAATCGGCAACGCGGCAATGGATAGTGTCGCATTGGTATGAGTGGAATATTTCACCGAGAAATATTTATTTACCGTTTACTCTTTCAGTATCCCAACGAAACCAAAGCTTGGAACAGATTTTAAAATAGCAGAGGAAAATGCCAGAGGAATTTGGACCATTAGAACAGCAGTAGTATAAAAAGTAAAACTGATTTTATAAAAACATGGGTACCTATTCATTGAGGTACAATACTTTCTTCTTTGTAAATTTTACCATTCAGAAATTGTCTTGCCCATCAGTTTTGCCAGAAGCCCAATTCAATTGGATGCAAATTGCCTGTTTTCATTGAATTTTGTGCCGAATAATGTTAATATTTTACATTTTTTTGGGTGATTTGGCTCATCCTAATTGCTGTTTAAAATTTGTTCAATTTCTTTTTTTTTTCTTTTCTTATAATTCTCAGCAACTTTTGCTCTAAACTGTACAAGCTTATAACTTGGAATGTACATCAATGGGTGTGTATATTACTATGATGGCATGATGATGTCATCAGGTATTGAATAACAAGTGTTTGTATTAAAAAAAAAATCAAAAAAAAATCATGTTCTTAACTTGTGAACATCGATTAACATTTTAGGTAGGTGAATTTATAATACCAACAGAAACACAATTCCTGTGCAAAGACGAAACCTGATATACACAGTAACTCTTATCCGAAGACGTGGAAATCTGTGGGACGTCTGACAATTTCCCCGACGCTCAGACATCTAAATTGTAGGTCAGGCAACCGCAGGGGCTAAAAATAATCATGACCGCCCTTTTGCAAAGCTCGGCTTCATTTCCGGTTTGGCTTTATCATTTATAGCTTTTAATGTTCCGATCAAATTTAAAAAAAAAATAACTCTTGCTTCATATATCATACAGTTTGTTATACAGTTTGATATTTCTATAAGGAAACATAGATTAATGTTGACCTGGAATCTTCAAAGTTTGGACCCAATAGCACTGTTAGTAGGTGAAGCCGAAATGGAGACCAAGCCAAGTTTTGGAAAATCCCAGTAACTGTCGTCAGATTCAAAATAGTACATGACGTAACAAAGCTCGCCCTTCGTACGAACTGAGGGCATACTTGATGCACAAAATCATCTTTGAATTTCAATTTTTTTTTTAAATGTAAGCTATGAATATTAATTAAAAACTCATTTTTTTGTTTGTTAAAAAGCATGGCAGGTAAATAAAACCTATTTTACACCTGGAAATACCCTGGTGCTATCCGAGAGTATCGACGAAATGCATTTGGCAAACTTCGGACATATTCGGAAACGAGAGGTATCCCTCCCATTTTGGTCACATGCATACGTATATATTGTATAGATACTAGTGGTTATTATAACACCTCACCCACAGATTCTGTGTCTCGATTGGCCGAGAGTGAGTCACATGTTACTTTCTAATTTTGCTATCTTTCTGTGCACGGCCAAAAGTACTATGCGCATAGCAACCAAAGTACTTTACCATTAGCAACCAAAGTACTATTTCCACGGCGCGGTATTTGTGTGCAAATGCATGCTGGTGTGCGCGTTGTGCGTAGCGCGTATTATTCCAAAGAGAGCGCGCCGCAGACTTGGGTTCAAACATTTCGTGAAGGGTTAGTTTTTAAGAGAGAAATACATTTTCCACCAATTTTGTATTGAAATTGAAGTTTATTTCAACTGTGTTCAGATTTAAATAATGTAAAATATTAAAATCAAGCAGAATCTGTGGGTGAAGTGTTATAAAACAAATATTGAATGCTTATCTGCAGTGGTGAAATAGCTTCAGATCCATGGACCATTTTATTTTCCCTCGGCTTCGCCTCGGAAAAATAGAATGGTCCATGGATCACCTCGGGAGGCTAGTTTTACTACACCACTCGAAGCATTCAATATTTGTATACCGGACCTACCGGTAGGAATCATCGGAAATCTTTAGAATATTATGGTCTGGAAACCATACTAATATTTTACAAGTGATTTTATGTTAACATTTGAAGAAAAAAAGCACACATTATTTGCTCTAGTTAGATTTGATTTCATAAAGTCTTAGTCTAAGGTTTACTAGGGATGCTGGACAAAGTTTAGCAAAATCCTCACCCCATTACCACAGTACATTTGTATAATTATTGTTGTCTGCAATGATATGGAGTCTTTTTTTAGCCATCTTGAGGACACGTACATGACACCCTTAGGTTTGCCATGAATCCCTGTGCGAAATATAAGCCTTCCTTGCCCATATCCCAGCAAACACCCATCATTATTTTTGTACGAAATCACAAAATTATTTTATATTTTTAGTACATCTTGATCAATACTTTAAAAAATTTGTGATTACTTGTATGTGCCGTTAGTGTACGTGTATGAATTTTTAGTTCATTACAAAAAAGCTGTAAGTATAATTTTTTGAAAAATGTTTTTTATTTAACAGAAAAATCTGTAGCTGCATAAAATTTCTTGGACATCCTTTGTTTTTTCCAATATGATGAACAATAAGCTGAAGACTTGAATGACAGATATATGACGTCGCAGAGCTGACATACCGACGAATAAGCGAAAAGCCTGTTTCGAGTAATTCGCATATGAAGTTGGACATTTTTCTGGGCATTGTATATTACCCTTTATGTTTCGATACTAACCCTTTTGGTGCATATTCGAAATAAAATAGGAAACGTAGTATCCATCAGGTTACTTATTTAATTGGCGAAGTTGTGCGATATGATATTGATTGTAAACGTATTCGTCAGTTTATCAAATTACAAAAATCCCTAATAGCTGGTTGTTCTTCACACTGTTTGTATGCTATTTGTCAGTTTGTCGGATCGCGCATGCGCACGCACGCGCAATCTGAAAAACTGACGAATAATATTTGTTGGTTCTTTGAACGCCTACCTTATATTAGCTGGTTACCAGAGCAATTCTGTATTCGTCACTATGTCATATTATGGATTTGTTATTGTGACTGACTCGCCACAGGGGGGGGGGGGTCCAAATCTCAAAATCCAGACAAGAATTAGGAATTTTGGCATAAATACTTGAAGGAGCAACCTTTATAAACCCCCAAAATAACAAAATTTCAAAATCGCCAAAATGGTCGATTCGCCGGTATGTCAGCTCTGCGACGATGTGTAAACAATTGATTATGAAGTATGTGCATATTGGAAAGTAATTTCTTTGAACACGTGAAATTTTATTTTGCTATTTTTGGAATGAAAAGAATAAAAGTCAATGAAGTCACAATAATGAATGCAATGTTATTACTAATTACATGCAGTTGAGAAGACGAGTTGAGCATCTTCCCGACACACGGGGGCGCTGTTGAGAATGACACAAAGACGATTGAAAAAAGACATCAAGCAAATGGATATGTAGACAGTTCAGAAAATGATATTTTTTTCTCACAGAAACATTGCACAATGTACACCGTATAGTGTCAGACAGATTTAGATATTGCACACAGTCATTGTTAAAGAGTTGAAATACTGAATACATGTACAGATAAAAAGGATAAAAATATATACAAAACTTCAGACATATCTTTGGAATGAATTTTGAACTTGAAAATTCAATCAAACTTTTAGTAAAACAATTAAAATCCTTCACCTTGAAAATGAATAGGAATAAGCATTTGTTTAGTTAACCAACAAAATAAAAGCTGTCAATAATGTATTAGTACAACTCACAAATAATTAAAGCAATAAATAATTTGATCGATAAATTAGAAAGGTTATCAACAACAAATCAACGTCTCCTTTAATTACAGAGACAACAGGAATCACTAAACAATTTAACGTGAAAGGAAAAAAAATCTATAGATCAACATTGTGCGTTGTCTTAATGAACAATTACATTAACAATTAAAATGTAAACAAGTAAAATGGAAACAATAACAAATCAATTCAAAGCCAAAAATAACCATCAATTAAAAACCATGATTTAAAACGTTTGATAATTTAACTACTTCAGAAAATGAAGTACTTTTGATCTTAAACTTTCTGATTAACACGCTACTTTTTAATATGCATTACAAACTATGATATACCATATCTGAATATCTTTGGTTTTTTCATTTTCTTAAAGACTATAGTGAACCAAAGATTTCACGACAATCACACCTAAAAGACACACACACACACACACAAATTCTATTAGGTTGTCGAATTGCACCAAATTCTCAATTTTACTCGGGAAATTATAGAAAGATATAAAAAAAAAACCAGCAGACTGATTAATTCAAGAAAATAGAATGAGAAAAGATTTAAACAGTAAGGTAAGGCCAAGTAAAAAACATGTTTAAGTCCTGCCTTTTTGAAGAAAAAAAGGAAGGAGGCGACCCTTTTTTCCCCTCCAAATTGGCCGCCCGACCCATTTTCCAAAATGACTTCTTTTTAAAATGGCCGCCACTTGGACTCGGGATATGACATACCAGCTTAACATGGGCTAGATGCAACAGACAAAGAGGCCAAAATGATTTCACTGCTTAAAATTTATCATTTTGGTGGTTTTTTTTAATTAACAAATAAATAATAATAACGAGGCGGCCTCCAGAAAGGGGCGGGGATGCTAAACATTTTTTTTTTATTTGGCCTAACCAAAGCCTATTTAAAAAATTTTTTTTAAATACATGGGGAAAAAAAATGAATTAGTATCAACAAGAGAGTGCTATTAAATGTAAACTCTAACTTTAACTTACCTACTCTGCAGAAAAGATATTGTCTTCATGAAAAAAAAAATGGGATTTTTTTTCAGCCATCCACCTGAAAATCATTTGATATTTGAAAATGTTGAAAATGTCACAACAGAATTCCAAAGTAAAATGAAAACTTGAAAAAAAACACTGACGGACAATTACAATTAACAAGGCCATGGTGGCTTGTGCGTAAAGTACTCGCCTCTGACCAATGTGGCCCGGGTTCGATTCCCGGCTTGGACCATATGTGAGTAGAGTTGTGCGTTGATTCTCTCCTGTGCCACAAGGGTTTTTCTGCGGGCTCTATGGTTTTCCTCCCTCCACAAAAATCAACACTTTCGATCTCTGGCTGTGCTCCGTGATCATACATGGGCCGTATGGCGGCAGCCATAGGCGCCTTTACGTGCCTGCGGCTCGACCATGTTGTAGCCGCGTCCTTTGCAAAGCAACTTCTCAGCTGCAAGTAAGGACTTTTAGCCCCCCAATCTAATGCAATTATTTCCTCCGATAGTTGCATGATATTTGGGGCCATTTGGTGATTTATTTTTCTTACTTCTGAACAACAATTTGTAATGTGATAATCTCGAGACACCATTCTACATCAAAACTAGAGGGAGGATCTAGAGCTTTCTTTGCTATTGTCGCAGACTCCTCTCATTACTTTGCAGGCATGCAACTTGCAACAACAAAAAGAGGAAACTCCAATCTTTATAAGAATTTGTACAGTGTTTTTCCATTTTTTATAGAATAAAAGTGTGAAATGAAAAATGAGGAAATCAGCTGATCTGAGGAAAAATTGCATGCCTGGCTTTGCTATCATGTTAGAAAAAAAAGCTTGAATTTGGGGCAGTTTCTTCAAACTGCTAGGGAAGCATGAAACAAATTTTTGGGATGAAGCCTTCAGACCCCTAGACGCTAGCGCTGGCTTGACAAACCCCAAATTACTCTTTGACGCCCCATCCAAACAAACCCAATCTCTACGTTTAAATTTGCTTATCAGTTAAACAAACGTAAAGATGCTGCCTGTGTTGACAGTAGAAGTCAAAGGCATCCCAGGAACACAGAACATCAACAGGGAACAGCGACACTCTGTTATGAGACTTCTACATCAGATACACCTACACCCTAAAGGTTTAGTATAGTTAACACTTTGGGTTAACACTTTGATCGTTCATCAAATGTTTGCCTTAGCTCGGGGCAAATGTCACACGAAAACACGCTGACGGATAAAAAGGTGTGGTTTAGGGAGTGCATACAAGTTCATAAAATTGCATTAAAGGTAACTGGATGAGCCAACAAAAATTTGTTACCAAATCATATAAATTGCATTGTCTTTAAAAAGACTCAACAAAATAAATGTAAGAGTTCTCAACCCCCCGACCCCCCAAAAAAAAGAAAATAGGAAAGAATGTAGTATCCAGACGCCACTTCTTTGGTTGTGTAGAAAGTCTATGGAGAGTCGAGTGCATCTTCAAAGTATTTTCTAATAAAATTGGAAATGTTTCTCAGTCCCAGAGTCATGTGTTTTCAACATTTTTGCAATGACTGACCTTCATTGAGATAATACATGATGAAAAAAAGTGGCGTCAGGATGCAACATTCTTTCTAAAAATTGTTCTAGGTTGTGCCAAAATGAAATGTACATTGTCCTGTGCTTAGACTGTTCAAAGTTGGGTTCAAAACAGCAATCTCTGAAACACTGTACTTGTGCTCTGCCATCTAAACTAGCCACCTCCACAAGATGGCATTTTCCCTGTTTGACTATTTCTTAGCAATTGCAAAGGTGCTATAGTCAGAAACCATGTAGCTGGGAAAAAACACACAAAGCTTTGAAGTAACAGCCAGCACTCGTAGTAATGATGCAAAACCTTGGAAACGGCAGTCAGGAATCCCTCAAAGAGAGAAACAAACAGCCGACAAAATTACCCCAATGGAGCTCTACAGTCTGCCTGGCGAGATAATTGGAAGGGTTCCCATGGAGAAACTCATTTGAACTAATGGTCCTTTAAAAGCGTGGATCTGCACAGCAGGTTCTGAAGGGAAAAAAAATGAAAGCACTTATCAAATCTCAAATGATGTAGCCTCCACATAGTGCATCTTGGCTTTAGTGATAGTAAATGGATTTCAATAAGTACCCCATTAAAGGCCAGTAAAATAAACATTTACCAGGTGCACATTACACACTATTTGAGGCAGACATAAAGGAATCTATTGACTTTTTTTTTTAATCAAAATTTCTGTCCAAACTGAACTAGCTTTGTCTACTGTGAACTGCTGTACTATGAGCTCCGTGCGCCAACAAAAGAGGGCGCGTTTTTACCACTTGTGAGAGCCCCTTGGACGGGACACAGTGTGTGCGTACTTTACTGGTTCGCGCACGAAGTACGCATGACTTATTTATCCTGAATGTGCACAATGCTAAGCCATAGGGTCTTCGCGCGTGAGCGTCACTGCGCGAATACGTTCGAATTTAACTTGCGATGGTCTCCCAAACTAATTCCCGCCCCAATAAGTTTGGATCATTCAAAATACGTAGTGGATGGACCGGGAACCAGTCTCGGTCTCCCCCGACTCTCCTTTCCTGGCCGTTGAAGGGGTACTTGTGCACGGAGCCCCTAACTTCTACATATTAATAACCCAACATTAGACAAACGCTGAACTGAAAATTAAAAGAACTCCTCCTATGTTGTCGAATTCTGGAATGGATGACAATGACAAACAAGTATCTCTTTGGTTAGTGGCCTACCATCAATTATCAGACAGTGGTTTCATACATGATCTTACAGGAATGAGAACCATTACTGTCTGGTGTCACAGCTTGGGGCCATTCCTGCATCGCCCCGGGACCGATGGCCGTGGAAAACGTCATGCTGAGGGGGACGTGATCGGTCAACGTGGCTAGCTGACTGACAAAGCTGTACTCTTCACAGAGCTGTGGAGGAAAGGCAAATAGTTCAAATATCAAAGACTGCAAGGTTCCCAATCAGACAACCTCACACTAAACCTCATCTTTGAGACACCCTTACATAAAACCTCAAACCTCAACATGACTTGTCGGTTGCATATGTGTTGCATTTAGTCATTCTTTTTCCTAATTTCTTGTTAGAATTTTTTGGGCAGCATTGTTGACTTCAAGAAATATGCAACTGATTTTTCCAATCAGACAACCTCACACTAAAACTCATCTTTGAGAACCTCAGCAATGTTCCTACACTATTGCATAAGTGTCCTATGGTTGCTATACTGACAGGATATATTCTACCGCTCCATCTGCTGAGTCTTTGTTGTTACTACTTTGAGGTTCACAATTGTTGAATCACTCAAACCTGGTCAATTAACCTACATCATGTCCTACTCCTATGGTTGCTACACAGGATATAATCTACCCTCCGTCTGCTAAATCTTTGTTGTGACTACTTTCTGAGGTTCCCAGTTGTTAAACCTCACAAACCTCAAACCTCATCACTGAACCTCAACATGTCATACCTGTTGCATATGTGTCCTATGGTTGCTATACAGGATATAATCTACCCTCCGCCTGCCGACTCCCTCATAGTGACTGCTATCCGAGGCTCCCCAACGGACAGCCTCACCTCCAGCCTCAAAGACCTCAGCATCCTCAAGATAGTTGCCTCGCTGTTGCGGATCCTCTAGAGCACTGAAAATTAGGCAATAGATACTTATTTGTAAAACGATTGGATGGAGCTAGCTCCCAATGTACAACAGAAGATGACACGTTTGTTAGAATGTCAAGAGCTCAGTGGGAGTGGCGCACTGTGTGCGTATAATATGCATATTTTATTATGAATGTGCAACGAAAGCGTCTTCGCGTGAGCATCAGACATCGTCAGCAATGCATTCCAATGTCCCTCCCAGTGGTCTCCCCCAACTCTCCCTTTGTAACCATTGAGGGGGTACTTGTGCACACGGAGTCCATGCGGCCAAGGGGGAGACAAGAGGGGGAGGAGTGAGAGATGGGGGGGGGGATGGGACCTACCTCTGTAAGCCCTCTGGTGTGCAAACCTCTTCGTCTTGAAGACGCTTCTTCCTGAGTATGGTGCCGACGGTCCAGGCTCGGTCTAGTCCCGGCCTCTGTCTACACGGGTCGTGGTATATAAGGAAAACAGGATGGCTCCAATCTGGCATATCACCTGCAATGCATACAACAATTCATTCATCCAGAAGCTGTCATTCATATTTATCTTGCAACACTTTCTTCAAAAATAACCTCAATTCCTTTCAATTGGAAGTCCATGCATGCATTCAAACCCTCGGTGTTATTTTTGTCTGTCAAAATTTCCCACTCATTCCCCTCTGAAATTCCTTTGAACCGAAGACGCCTCACAAGACATATCGAGTTCATCCATTGACAACACAATGTAAACTTTTGCACAGGAAATTATACAAGGAAAATGCCCCGGGCTGGCCAGACCTCAACAGGGTTTGCCAACATTTGCCAAGCTTGCCTTCAATGAAAACTATCCAGGGAAACACAGCTCAATATTTGCGTTTCTCGGAGGAAATATGACACGGCCCAATACACAATGTCCTCCTAGTTATCAACATCCCAAGGCATTTAGCGGTACATTACAGCCATAAAAGGGGGAAAAAATGAAATGATTAATATTTTATATGATGGTAGCGGCAAATTACTAAGCGCTGGCTTTATAGAATCTTTCCCACGAGATTATCACGCTGTTTAGTCAGCTGATAGTGTAGAAAATTGGCTGTCTGGACAAATTAATTTAAAAAAAAGATGATGGCACCAACGCGATAATTAAACCGACAAATGTCCTTTCTTATGTTTTATCATTTGATAACTACTGAGAACATTACTCACAAGGCATGTCTGATATAAGAAGACAGTTACGATTTTGATGTGTGTACCGTTCTTGTAAATGTCTAAGTTCATGTAATGGGTTGGGAAACAGACAGACATACATAATTTTTCCACAATAGAATTTTTTTCGGAGGTAAAGTAATATTTCCAAATATATATCTGTCCAAAATTTTGAACCAAGTACAGCAGCGTAGCCAGGGGGTGAAGAGTGGCAGAGTGCAATGGGTTAGTAGAGATTTTATAAGCGAAAATCGGGACGCTGATAGAATGAAATTAGGACAGCAAAAATGGATTATAAATACAAAATCGGGACGAAAAAATCTTTTTGCAGTGGGAAAACAAAACCCTGGCTATGCCCCTGACCATATACGGTAATTAAACCTGACCAAACACACATGTTTATGTTACATACGTAGTGCGGACATTGTTTTGTTTTCATTTAGAAAAACCTGTGAAAAAACCTCATTTTACTCACACTGTGAAAACTCTTTCAACCCAATTGTTTTCTATATGATTCCCTTTAGTGTATCTCCACAGATAAATCTAACCCCAAAATGCCTCTAAACCTGTTTTCCAGAGAGGGGGAAACACTGTGTGGACACAGGCAAGTCCACACAATGTCGCTGCAACCAGGTTTATGTGGACATCTTCTGTTCCGAAGTCCACACAGTGAATGTAATGCTTGTACACCGTATTTTTGCTTACAATTTGGTGCTGAGAATTCCCAGGAAACAACCTGACTCCTCAAATTCATGTCCGCGGTCAAGACATGGTTCAGAACAGGAAACATGATACAACAGTATTCATGTCTCGAGGATAAGGACATTAATGTAATTGGATTGCTTGCATCAGCTTTACACCTGAGACAATCTAAAAATAAAATGCAGCATCTTTCTAACGTAGTTTGTGGTATGTACAATTTCACATGTAGCCGTTATCTTTTTAACATAAAAGTACAGGTCATCATGCAACATTTTACTGATTATCTTGTATATCTTGATGATGTCCTCTGACTAAGAATGAGATTCGATATTATTATTATTATTCTTATTATTCTCTATACATTATTTGCTAAGATTGATGGTTTGTTTACGCCGTACTTTGCCTAGTTGTACACGAAAAAGCAGGGTTCCCAGCACTTTATGAAAACAAAATTCCCTGATATTTCCCTGAGAAATATCCAAAAATTCCAAGAGAAATATTTTCACTATAACGAGGTTGCTGGGAAATCAAGAGGTGGTTGCAGCAGTATATTCACACTGCATTAATTAACTAATTAATACTAGAAAGCCACCATAGCCAGTCAGTCAAAAGACACAACTTGGACACATGGCTGGACACCCTGCAAATTAAGGCATGTTCATAAATGAACTTATTAATGACAACAATGATTCCCCCCCCCCCCCACATCACAGTCTTCACTAAGCTCTTTGTGACATATCTGGCGCCTTCTACCGGTGTTGCATAAGCCCAATGCCCTCATTACTTAAGTCCTTGCTCTTTCTACCTCCGTGAGCGTGTCTTTAATTACAACGTGACTCACTGTGGCAACTCACACACTTCTCTGACAATGATGGCTCATTGTAAACTCAATTAGGCACCAAAGCTAGGCTTTGATTGAACACTAAGCAGGAAATACAATTAATATAACGACCATTTCATATAATGAAGGGTTGCTCCAGCGTGTATTTATAATGTGGTTCTAATGACAAGAGGGTGATTAATTGCATGTAAATACAGAATAGCATGGCACACCTCACTGGCACTACAGGGTACTAATTAACTCATGATCTGGCATGTTATTTGTAATTGTTTAGTTGGGTTTCCCAAGTTAAAGGCATACATGTATAGGTTCGTTTCATTTATCCCAAAAGTAACCTACCAAATTATTAACAAAACTCTCTCTTCAATTAAAGACCGTAAACATCCCGTGAAATTATTCCACCTAGATTGCTGTTATTGAGAAGAAATCAAGAAATGTAGGTGATTTCCAACAATCAGCCAACTGACAGATTTTTGGAAATAAAGAGTTATGCATAGCTGAAACCGTGTTATGTCATCAAAAGTTCGGGCATAGTTTTTCAGTGTAAAATCCACTGAGCTGAAACTTCAACAGGTTTAGATTTTGATCATTCTTACTTTGGATTTTGAGTGGTGTTATTATTAGAAAGGAAAAACAATGCATATACCTGTAATAACTGAAACTAGGTAGGTAAGGAAGGGGCTTTTCTTAACCCTCAAGAAGTCACAAACATTTTCCACCTTCCTTGCAGGAAACAAATAACAGCTTAGTCTATTAGTCCATTGAACTGTATTATACTTAAACTTTTAAAGGCCATCATAAGCCCCATGTAATGCCTTCGTCTCGACCACGTTGAAGCTGTGTCCTTCGTATTCAGCTTCTGTTGCGAGTAGGGACGATTAGCCACAAATTATGTATTTGATGGCTTGGTTGTACTTTCTTCAATCCTGCAAAATCCAACCAACCTTCTTGTTAGGAATTTGAAGGATCTCAGAGGATAAGAATTGATGAAAAGGAGCACAGCTCTTACCTGGTGACATGTTGTCAAAATTGAAGTTGCCGCACAGCAGATCGAAAGCCACCAACTCCAGGTATTCCGTGTGAGTGTTGCTATGGAAACTGCTCAGCCAGTTGAGAATGCAATCCAGCTGGCCAGAGCGGATATTGGTTTCTAGGAGGTCCAAACAGAGACGGGCGGCAGCAGGGGAAAAAAAGAAGAAATTCTGAGTAATAATGCTCAGGTGTTTCGGCAGAAAATTGCGATGAAAAAAACTAACAAGTATTGTATTCTCACTGTCGATTAGATTCGGTCATGCAGCATAAATGGATTTGAGCAGACATGAAAAATGCAAATGTTATCATGAGTTTTTGTTTTTAAGGCAGAGAGAAAGGTTAATATTTTATGAAAATATCTCACAGAACTTAGAATACCATGATTCAGTATGTTTTTTATCACGTGTTTGAAGTTGATTTCACTGAGACACGTAATGTCAGTAACATTATATGTATTATCCGTAACAACAAAAAGCATTACGTTTCCATAACGTCAAAGTTCCTTTTTGTGAAATGTCATTGGTGTTTTTATAGAGTGAACCTATATATCTACCACAACATAGTTATTTCATTAAGTTCTTGCAAGAAACTCCACACATTTTGATCAGTACGTACTGAAAATCAAAAATCAAAACGCGTAACATCCCCAACTGTTGTTTACAGCACTTAGGCCTATCTCATTAAATAATTCAGGTAAAGTTACCTTTCACAAATATTTTACTGTGTTGTTTCAAAGTGGCTTTTTGCTGTGAACGCTGAAGCAGTTTAATTGCCACAACACATCAACTGATGCAAAACAAGCGCACTCTGATATTTTCATTGGAAACAAAATCAACTCATTCCTTGATAGTCGGCCGAAATCCAGGTGAATTCACGGTAACAAAATTCTCCTCAAAACCCTGAGAACACAGTTCCTATACTAATGAAAAAGAAACGCACTCTGCTCTAGAGCTTGGTAGCCGGTATTTAATAACAACACGCGCGTACGGTAGCCCTGGATAATGTAATTAGGTTATTGCCGTAACTGTCACCGTTGCGTTTACTGTATCAACATGGAACTGGGTAGATAATTTCAATTTTGTTTGATCACAGTTACTGGGCGGAGAAGCTATCAGGACCAAGGTTATTTGCTGTAGAGGTTTACACTAGGACCGGAATGACGCTGGAGTGAGATTAGATGAGGCTTCCGAGTCGTGACTAGGTTTTGGGATTTTTATTTTAATTGTGGCGTATTTTGGGAATAATTAGCATGGCTTACAGCAAAATGTTGCTTCAGCAATGAAGGTTACCTTTTTGAGCAAAGAATCAATAGAAATGTAAGAAACTACATGCATTTAAGGTACCGGTACAATCGACCATTTGTCATTTGTGCATTTTTGTTGGGTTTTGTTTGAAGCAACAAAAGTGCTCAAAACTAAACATGGGTGTTTAACAACTAACCTGATGAAGTCTTAGCTCTCTGGATGCTGTCTATTTTTGAAAAAAAAACAAACATCTGGATCTTGATTTCATATCAACAGTTGCCGAGTCATATTTTGAATTGCGCCCTCTCGTGACACATGAAATCAGCATTCCGCCGATTGCAGCTACGTGATGTCACACACTGAACCGAGGATTCTCGCAAATAATCGTCCGAACACTTGTGCACACCCATTCAAAAATTTGCCCAATTACAAAACAAACTAAATGCAGTATTTACGAAAATTTCCAAAAATGTGTCACTTGACACATCTTTGGAAATGACCTTCTTCTGTTGTTTTCTTCAAAATGACAGCATGCCAGAAGGAATAATTTCACAGGGAGTTTAGTGCCATTACTATCTTGAAACCAAGTGAGCTTTTAAAAATAATCTGGTCTGTTACTTTTTGGATAGCTGCAAATGGTCCACTCTACCTTTAACACACTTTAGTCTTTAAAAAAAATTGAATGAAATGATTACTGAAAAATAAATTATCAATCACAAATAGTAATATTTTGTTATATTGAACAAGTGAACCGAAGTAGAGGTGAATGTTTGTAAATTCAAGTATTTTTTCACAGGACAATACGAAACTAAGCTACAAATGAATGGATATAAGGCAAAGTAAAAAAAACCAAGTTTCTCGTCCCCGCCCGCTTCCTTGGAGGCCACCTGGATTTTTTTATTATTTTTTATTTTTGAAAAATGTAGTTAAAACACTGAAAAAGTCCACAAATTCATCGGAAAATAAATACTTGCGAAATATGTGAGTCGAAGTTTTCAGTATAGACTCTGTCGGTCACTTTGTACACCACATAATATCGACGTGTGATCACTACCCCTGCGACAGTGCGAGCATGGCGAGTTCACAACAAAACTCACCCACTTAGTTCCCAGACCAAAAGATTCTGACTATTCCTGATGAATCTACGCGCCCATGGAGTCGAGGCTGAGACGTGAGCGTCAGGAATAATTGTCAGGTCTAGGGAACCAGACTACGTACATGTATGTCTATTGATAGTTTTAGACTACAGTTGTTTGAAAATTCAACCGGAATCTGTCTGCCGTGCTGTATGCGGTAAACGCTGACTTCAAAGCCAGAATGCAACCGGTATGAGACTAGCTCACGCTGGAGCATGTGTTTAAAGAATTCGCTCGCGACTTTTGGCGGTTAAAGCAAATGCATCTAAAACTGTTCTTGGTAGACCAATACAACTCTAAAGGACA
This sequence comes from Patiria pectinifera, assembly GCA_029964075.1. NCBI lineage: Eukaryota > Metazoa > Echinodermata > Asteroidea > Valvatida > Asterinidae > Patiria > Patiria pectinifera. Next base: position 23,067,811 of record CM057141.1, on the reverse strand, counting down.
CTGTAAATATGTTCAGTTCTCTGGTCCAACTTGTCTTTCATTTTAAAAGTGTCTTTGAACAGTGGAAACACCAACGGTTGCAGGAAATTTTAAAATGGTGGCCATCTTGAAAAAAATAAAAATTAAAAATAAAAAGCCCCTCTTCTTCCTATTTTTCAAAAACCCGGACGAGAAACTTTTTTTTTTTTTACTCGGCCTAACAGTGGAGGGTTACATGACAAACTTTCAACGAATCAAAAATTTGACAGGGACTTAATTTGCATATAACTCCATTGATTCATGAAGTTTTACGGTACATCTGCATTGTTGTAAATATCATTACAAGGTAAATGAAAGACAGAATTTCAACACAAGCGTAAATTTTTTGTTTTATCATACAGCAACAAAAATCCCACGCAAATTACCTGCCCTTTGGGAACAGTATTCCTTACTGTCTGCTCCTAAAAAGCAGTAAATTGCAACCTATTACTAGACTACTAGCCTGAACAGGGACAGTCATTTGCCATTAGTGGATTACATCCTGGCAGTAAGGTATGGGGAGTTCCTTTCATTCATTAGGATGTGTGGGTGGGGGTGGGATAGCAATGAACCAATGCATTTCTCTTTATCCACATGTAGTAGATTTGTAGCTGTTGAACCACAGAGCAAGGACCCAAGGAGTCAGAACTCTTGGGCGATTTACATTTTGACCATTAACATACCAATCCCTCGGGAATGTCTATAGCTACAGTACTGTGACCACAAGCCTCGACCATTGAAAGCGTGAATGCCAGCGGCCTTTGAACACGATGATCGTCGCCGCCTTTTTAGTTGGTAACCAACAACCTCCCTATATGCTGCATAATAAGTCATGTCAAGTCGCTGCTCTTTTTTGAAAAATATATTTTACGGCAAGATAGGTTTTTACAACTGCGCAGTTGTTAGATGTGAGTTATGAACTCAAGTTAGCAATGTGCAGTTGTTGGTGCTTAAAAGCGTTATCTGTCCCTGTAATTTGGAGATAAATTGGATTTCTTTCAGATAAGTTTTCATGTATTTTCAGACATTTTAATTGGCAATATATCATTGATGAAATGTGTTTTTTTGGAAAATTTCACAAGTTTTCACACTAAAGGTACAGAGCATTTTGTTCTTCATGAAATGATTGTTTCAGTGATGTTGACCACATTGTTAGCCAGTATTAGCCAACTCCGAACAAACACTTCAAAATCATTCATTTTTAGCGATGTATGACAACTGCGCATGCGTATTTACCATGGTACTGTCTACGAAGCCATACCAGCTCCTTTTCTGGCATTAGTGAGCGCGGATCTCCATTGTGTCAAGATTAGCGTAGTGAGCAACTGAGCAAGCTGGCGCCAGGTGCTTTCTATTGTAGCTTTCGAGCGCGGCGACCATCATTTTACTTTTGAAGTCTTGGAGTACGAACTCCTTGGGTCCTTGCTCTATGGTTGAACGGTGTGAGGCCCTTCATGTTATTCTGTCAGTGCTTGTCCCATATGCACTGTTTTGTTCAACAATTAAAGGCATATAAGGATCATGCATTTTGTTCGTTTCCATTAATAACACCACTCAAAATCCAAAGAAGAACATTCAAAGCCTAACCTGTTGAAGTTTCAGCTAATTTTTTACTGTTTGAGTAAACAGTGAAAACCAATGCTCAATCTTTTGATCCAAAACAAGATTTTGTCAATAAGCACTCTTTATTCCAGAAATCAGTCGGTTGACAGAGTGTTGGAAATCGCCTGCATTTCTTCTAAATGACAGCAAGCCAGATGGCATGATTTTACAGAGTATTTGGTACCGTTACCATCTCAAATCCAAGTATAAAACTTTTGATAAAAATTGTGTAGGTTACTTTTGGGGTAAATACAAATGATCCTGCATGCCTTTTAAGTTTTACACATATTTTCCATAAACAATTTACGTGAACGTGTAAGTAAAAATTATCCTATAGCTGGGTGTGCTGGGGTATCCTTTTTAATACAAGCTTGCATTTTGAAGATTCCCATCCGCACTCTTTGATCATACTGGCTTTATAAGGAAAAAACATTAATACTAGCATTCTGCGACTGATAAATTGTCAAAGCACATGTATAAGTTTCTGACTGTCCCGTTTTGATTTAATTTGGGGTTAGTGGATTAACAACTAATCTGGGCTGCACCATGTTTTCAATTCTCTAGTTGCTTGTGCGATATCATCTATTTTCTTTTTCTTCAATCCTTGCCGGGGGCTCCCTATTTTCCATCATGTTTCGCTCGTGTACGCAGGATAATTAATAGCACACAACGCTGTTGACCCAATCGTATTACTTCTTAAAATATCTTTGGCCTCTCCCGGGCAGATAGCTCAGCTTCTGGACTTAGATGAATCCTGATGATACCACCTTACCTACGTAGGCAATCACATAGTGTACGTAACCACACAGTCATTTTTTAATATACTTTTGAGGACCCTTAACCCTAACCCACCTCACTCCTCCAAAATCCTCCTGGCGGTTTTGGAGGATTCTAGAGGATTGAGGATGAATGGTGATTGAATCAAATGAGGATTCTGGAGGATTGAGGATGAATGGTGATTGAAGCACATGAGGATTTTGGAGGATTGAGGATGAATGAATGATGAAGCACAAGAGGATTTTGGAGGATTGAGGAGGATGAATGCATTTTGAGGGAATTGTTCGATGATTTTTGAGGATTTGGCGTTGGTTATCCTTCATTTAAACATAACAGCAAAAGTTTTTTTTGAGGAGAGGATTGATTTTGAGAGGATGGCTAGCAACAAGGGCCTAGGGGGTTAGGGTTAATTATTACAGACTTGCATGACTCGTGACTCGGACTCAGACTCGAGTCCGACTCGAGTCCCATTTTTCATGACTCGGCCCTGCAGACTCGGATGAGCCCTTTGAGACACCCGTCTATTTGTTGAGCAGATGGGTGTCAATGTCTTGTGTAGGGCACTGGTACCAGTTGCACGGGGTACAGTGCACGACCAAAATTTCTGAGAACTTTTTCATTCGTTCGTACGGGGCTCCAGTTCGTCTTTATTTCTTGGAAATGACACATCCTGTTGGAATGACAACTGCCGTTAGTCTTATAATGTAACGGTAAGTACTTCCTACTAAACAGGTGCTCAGAAAACGCAGCGGCTGGGAAAGCAAAAATAGAAATTCTTGCCATTTCTCTGATCTGACGGCGGTGCTACATTTATTAATTTAATTAATTTAATTAAACACGAAAAATTCAGTCACTAAGAGACTGGTTTTGGGCTTTAAATTGATAAGATCTTTCCTCAAAACGCAATGAGACGTGACCTACCTAGAATCATTGATTGATGTTTCAGGAAATGTGAGCTGTTCATCCATTTATAAGAGTGTCAATCTGCTGTAACTTTGTGAGAGACACTTATTCACCGCAAGTGACTCTCATTGTGTTAGCAATGAACAAGCATTGCTAACACATCCCTAACGGTCTGACAGATGTTCCCCAGAGTTCCCCTGGAATGAGTTCAATATTTCTTGCGCGGCATGCACTCTGCAACGCTAAGCATGAATTACAGAACCACCTGCGGGTTGGCGGCAGCAGAGTCACTAATATCTTCTGCACTACCTAGACTATATGCCTTCCGGACGAAACATTAAAAAAATGACAAGGAATCAATCTAACGATTTCGGCTGCCGTGCCTTGCGCCATTCGTCCAGCTGCCAAAAGATTCTGGAAAAACGATACAACATTTGTAATTCCTTCTCTGCCAGGCAATTCCAGCAGTAATCTGTTTCTTTCTGTTGTACCCACTTTAGAAATGTCATCGTATTGATGAATATAAATTTACAATTCAATGCCACCTTCTGTTTGCTGACACTCTAGAATTTCAGATTTTACTCCAGTTATGGAACATTACATTTATTTAACCACGCAGTGTACACATGTAGCCTTTTTATAAAGAGGAAGGATATTAAACTTTTCTATTTTTTACATGTTAACTTTGCCAAATGAACAAATGAAAAACAGGCTACAAATACAATTGTTTGACCTAAAAATTATAAAACCTAACCCATTAACATATTTTGCTTTTTCCACTCCCCTCCCCCCCCCAAAAAAAAATCACTCAAAATTGCAACCTTCCACCAAAAGATATTGATTCACTTAAACAATAGAACCTTTGACAAAGCTGTTCGCCTTATATGAAATCAACAAACCTAGAAAAAAGCTATGGCTTTAACTCTTAAGACTTTCAAGTTTTTTAAAAGACTAAGTGAATGTGTGGAGCAAGCTCACAGATTGTTGAGAAAAAAACACTTATTGGCTTTTGCTTGTCCCTGATGAGTGAAAATTAGGGGTGTGCATTTACGGGTAGCACGGGAGCCAGGTATCTGATTGAAAAAACAACATGGGTACCGGTTAAGGACACCCAACCCCAAAATTCAAATCTCAGAAGTTTCTGTTCAGATTGTTCATTTATAAAGATCCCCACGATAATACTATCACCTCTGTGCATCAATGAAGCAAGATGTGTACAGTGAGCTTAAATTATAACTTTTTGGTGAAACCTGCAACTTCTGCGAGCGTCATAAATGTGTAACCTGTTTCGTTTTTCCATGTAGCCTGGTTTTCCTTTTGAAAATTCCCCACAAATGACATTCAACACTTTTCTTTTTCATTGCCTGAGAAGCTACTATTGAAGTAATTTGAGAAGCTGGTTATGGGTACCCGATCCCATAATCTGGAACCGGTTTCTGACATCAGTGGTCGGGTACTTGGGTACGATTCCAATGCACAGCCCTAGTGACAATTGTCCCGATTCATAAATGTCAGCAAATATCTTCCTTCATCAAACAGAGTGGTTGGAGACGGTCCGGTAATGAGGACAGTTTTTGTTAAAGAGTAATATGGTTGATGTGTGGGTGGTTCAGGAGATACAGGCATTATGGGATATAAATGAGCAATAAACAACGAGAAAACTTTCAAGACAACATGTTTGAATAATCACTACAGATAGTTAAAACTTCATTTTATATTTATTGCTTGTTGTTTTCACGTATACCATTCAGCTTGGAGAACCCCTAGACAGAAGCAATGTTTCTTTTGGGCAATCCTTCGGGAGCTGAATGGTATTTGTTTTTGTTTTGTTTGTTTTTGTATCTAAAGATTTCGTTTTATGTGTTCATTGTAACTTTGGTCATTTGTGTACATGTATTTGTTGATTGTTCCCAAGAAATAAAATAGTATAGTATAATGAGACAACCATGAATATTCTCCATCCACAAAGACACTAATGATTCAGTCAATTTACATGCAGAAGACCCCCCAAAAAAACACAAGAAAGAAGACATTTAATGATACTAAGTTAAAACAAAAAACTTGCCACCTCCAGAATATTGTACCAGCACTTTACCAACTGAGCTCTGGCCAGCTATATATGTTAGCAATCCCCAAATTTGTTAATTTGTTTGTTCAAACATGTGACCTCCAGAAAATTGTACCATAGTCAAAGTATGGTGTAGGGCTCGGGGAATCATCCGGTTAACGATGCACTGCACAAAATTATGCAGCGTGAGCTTATACATGCAGACATCCATAAAGTCATGTAATGCACCGATCAATTGTGCCCCCCCCCCCTTCCTCCACCCCCTCACGGCCTCAGGTCTTATGTCAGGGTTTGGTCAGTTTGTTGTTTTCAAGCCCCAGGGTGATTTTGGTCACTCATGAAAATTGTTACCGTTGGCAACACTGGAGCACTAGATGGACAGGCAAGTAGGGCATCTTGGATATTGTCACTTACATTTTCTCCCAAGGGAGGTGATTTGGCCTCCTAAAAGTGACAATTCCAACATCTTGCAGCCCCAGGGTGGGGCAGCCCAAGGGGGGTGGGGGAGCAATTGATGGGTGCATATAATGAGCATAATATGAGCATTACCTTGTGCAGCTTGGAGTTGAGTGACTGCGATGTAACCCACTACGGGATGACCCTCTCGTGTCTTGCCAACTTGGACCTGTGTACAGAACAAAAGCAAAAGAAAGATCTGATAAACGACCACAATAAGAAGTTCACAACAGGTCATCACCATCATGGTCAATTTCAAATCTATTTTCCCATGTGATTTTTTTTTTTGGGGGGGGAGGGGCAGAAGGGTTCCCTCAAGTGAAAAATGGCCTTATTTTTATCTGCCACTGCCTTGAACATGCACAACAGCAAAGTATAATATTCTGAAGAAAAAAAATAGTTCAACTTGATAAACACATTTCAAATATTCCAATATTCGATCAAGTCCAAGTTAGAAGTATCCAATACTAAATTATTTGAAAATTTACAGCCCTAAACCTAAGAAAAAAGATAACCATGAAAAAGCAGCTTGGCACAATAAAATTTTCCAGTCTTGTTTGTACCAAAGCATGACTTTTGTTGTTGTAGACAAAATTGTGCAAGGGACTAAATTTGATAAATTGGATAATGAGATGGAAATGGCTTAGGAGTGCCACACAGCCATCAATTGGCGTGGCAGTAATATGAACAAAAATCGACTAGCCGGCGGCAAAATGATCAGGACGGAGAACAAGATATATGACAAGGGGCTCTATTAAATTACGGTTGATTAAACCACGGAAACGGGCGGTGATCATGACTGCGTCAGTGAGGGACTTAACATAATGCTTGAGGAGGTAAGTAGGTCTATTATGACACGCTTAAAGGTAGAGTCGATCATTTGTCATTTGTTTCGTTTGAAGCAAAAACAGTGCTAAAATTCTAAAGACGGGTGCTTAACAACTTACATGATGAAGTTTTAGCTCTGTGAATGCTGAATATTCCGAGAAAACAATATTCTAGGATCTCCATTTCAATTCAAAACTTGCCGAGTCATATTTTGAATTCCGCCCGAAATCAGCATCTGGAACATTCAGCTAATTGCAGCTACGCAATGTCATGCACTGAACCGATGAATAATAGCCACCATGTGCATGTTAGCGTCGTGTCAACGCTTGCGCGCACCAGTTCACGGATTCCCCCAATTACAAACCAATTACTTACAGAACTTTCCAAACATGCGTCACTTGACTCATCTTTGGAAATGACCCTCTTTTATTGTTTTCTTCAAAATGACAGCTGCCAGAAGGAAAAATTTCACAGAGAGTATATGGCCATCCCCATCTTTAAACCAAGTTAGCTTTTTTAACAATAATTTGGTCAGTTACTTTTTGGATAGCTGCAAATGATCTACTCTACCTTTAAAGTGATTAGGATTTCGGCTTTCTGTAAAAGTTCATTTTGTGGAATAGCTAGCCAACATAAAAATGGAACCCGATATGGACAAGGATTTAGAAAAACTTGTACAAAAATATTGTGCATGCAAGTAAGAATATTCTGCTTGTTTCGTTTGTGAATATTGATACTGATGCCACGTGAACTAAGAAATTCTATAAAAATCAAACTGAATATTTGAACAGTTCGTTTCGCAAACGTGAAAAACACCTTTGTTCCCCGTTAGAATCCCGCCCTCTTCTGGTTGCCCAAAGTCGGTTGCAACGACTGTTAGGTATATGTGAATACAATTTAAGAGAATGTAATTTAGAGTTAGCTGTAATCTACTCTCTATGTTCTACAAGTTTAAATAACCATACACATTTTTCACTCGATGGATACATCACGTTTTGGAAATAATTTCTTCATTTCTAATGTTCTAATTAATGAACCCTTTTTTTGTTCAAGGGATAATAGAAGTTCATTTCTTGTTCCAAGGATAATTGTTTTTCAGGGTGATTTTTATCAATTTTTTAGTATAAAATGAGCACTTGCAGAGTTTGGTTACTTGAAAATCCGTGAAGACTGAAAGTGATAGAAACAACACCACCACCAAAAAAATCAACTCAAAACTGTGTACTTAACATGTTTGCGGCATGTATATGTACTTGCACAGTGTACATCTTTTCCGTATTTTTCCAACCCTGTAGAGTGTTCTAGAAAACACTCCAACCTTTGACATATACATGTCAACGACAGCAACTGCTGACGTGCCAATAACGTAAGCCCTACTCCCATTCCCCTCACCCCCCCCCCCCATGACAAAAACAGAGAGTTGCCTTGCATCTCTGTGACGTGAAATGAGGTGGGACGACGTTTCCAACTTCAAAACGCTTGAAGAAGGTTTTACGCGTATTTTGCCGTGGGGGATTTTACGCGTGACTGCCCTTGTATCAGATGAGGACAGGAGTGAGGAAAAAGCGCCGCGGTTTTTACGCTGTAAGATACAAACATGTCGGTCAGTGGGCCAGTATTCGGTTTACAAAGTGGCAATCAGTATGCAAATTTCACAGGCAACATTTGTTACTTTCGAGTACACTTTCTGGTATGTGAATATGAAAATATTTCCAATTTAGCAAAATCCCCCAATTTGGAAATCTCTAATTACATATAGCAGGTGTGTTCTGCATTTTTCCAGATATTCAAATCAAAATAAGAAAAGGATGGCAAATTAAACAACATGAATTAAAATTAAGTCAGAAATATTTTGAAAAATTCAAAAGGGATGAGCGGATCACCAACAACCTCCTTGTTCATTCATTCACTGTTTTGCAGGCAAAATTGTAGCACAAACTGTGACAATATTTGTATGCATTACAGTAACACAAGCTGGGACAAACAAGCAGTGCGTGCATTAATTTAGCATTTGTGTTTGTCAAACACATGCAAGCCAAATAGTTTGCGGACTTATTTTCATTAAAAATAAAAGACTCTTTATGCATGGTGTTTGGCATGAGAGGTATGCAAAGTCAGGCGGGAGATTTGGGGATTTCTGGGACTGCATTCACAAATGGCAATTTGGTCTCCTTGGATTTGCTGGTTGATAAATAATTTATGCCCCATGTAATGCACGGACTTGGAGTGGCTTTTCCGTTAGCAACAAACATGAGGTCGTGTTACAAGGAAAAAAAGTTTGAGGAAAAAAACCTGAAGTCTGCCTTTGACAAATATTACTGCTAGGACCGAAACATTAGATCCTCTAAAATGTGTGATTTTGTATATTTCAGGTCAATCCAGTCAGTAGGCCTAAGGCAAAAAAAAATAAAAAAAATAGTTCTGCTTTCGTAATATATGGCATTTGAAAATAGGGTAGGTTAAGTAGGGAATTTTTTTTTGGTGCCAATTCTTTGTGTGTACAATCATATGGAGGCGTCTGCGTTAGTCAAGGGTAAAAGGTAGAAATTGATGGTTTTGGGTGTTGTTTTCTCATTTTTCCCATAAAAAAATTAGGGTAGGGGCTGTCAGAATAGAGTAGGTAGGGAAACCCGAAGCAGAACTTATTTTTTTTTTGCCTAAGCAATTTGCAGTGCAGTTTTATTCATTTTCACTAAACAAACCAAAGTAGTAATTTTTTAATTAAAGGTTCAGTCCATCATCTGTAGCTTTCCAAAAACTAACTGACGTAATTATTGTTGAAAAGCATACTTGGTTTAAAGATAGTAATAGGACTAAACTCCCTGAGAAATTATTCTTTCTGGCAAGCTGTCATTTTGAAGAAATCCATGAAAGAAGGTCTTTCCAACGATGCATCTAAAGAGGCATCGTTATACACGGTTGATATAATTCATCGGTTCAGTGCGCAACATTGCGTACTGCAATTGGCTTAGTGAGAACGTGTCTCGGACGCTGAATTCAGGCCCAATTCAAAATTGAAATGAAATGAAATTGATTTGAAATTGAGATCCTAGAATATGGCGCTTTCTCGGAATATACAGCGTTCACTGAGCTGAAACTTCATCAGGTTAGTTGTTCAGCACCCTTCTTTAGACTTGAGCACTTTTGCTGCTTCAAACGAACATAATGCACAAATTACAAATGATGGACGCTACCTTTAACCTATATGTGATGCGGACTGTGATGTTGCAGCTTGGAAAATAAATGCAAGGTATATATCAGTAAGCCATCAATAGGCGGTTTGACATCAGAATACATAGACGAGAACCTTTAAAGGAATGATTTATACAGTGGAGCATACACATATCTAAAATGATACAGTGATTGTAAGTAGGGCTGTCCCGATTATACCAAATATTTGATCATCAACTGAATATTCCAATAGCTTTTTGTCGGTTTGAATATTCGATGAAAAAAACAACGTATGCACCTACACACACGAAAGTGTTGTTATTTAATCATAAGGTTGCGGCGCTTTTTGTCAGGTGCCTTTTTTATTGTCGACGGTAACTTTTTGGTCAATGACGGTTCATTGTTCCCATCCTTTTAGCAGGTTAAAGCCCTCGACAGCTATAACATACTTAGGCCTGCTGCAATAACCAGCAGCCCCATATCGACACAGCACACAAAGTTTAACTGGCGCATTTTGCATACAACTTTTGACCGGCACGGAATGCAGCTGGCAAATGTAAAACTTGATCAATTTCGAATATTCAAATATTCGGTCACATGCACTTTTGAATAATCGAATACTAAGTTATTTGGAAATTGACAGCCCTACATGTAATTGTCAGACCATGGAGTTATTAAATTGCTCCCTTGGGTCAGAAACGGTCATCCTATTGCTGTGTGACTGACAAAGTAACTGACTGACGGATTGACTGACTGAGTCACCGAGTATGTGAGATGTTCTTGCCAAGCTCAACTAAGGGCAAAAGGCAATAACAAGTTACACAGCGCGCCGATAGCCATGTGTGGATTTTGATATAGTTTTATTTTAAAGTCGCAGGATTTCCTACATAATCGTCCAATAGCACGTATCCACTGATCGTACCCAACATTAATTGTCACCTCGCTGTTATCGTAGTACATTTACTATACTGCGCTTTTTGGAGGCAGGCCAAGATTCAAATCTAGTCTTGTTTTTATCATGACAAAAACCAAACAATAACCAAGTTTATGTATGACATGCACGTAAACGGTTTCTGCACTTTAAATTCAAATTAAGGATGCTTATTTGTACGCTTCTTATAGTGTTGTTAAACAGATTTGGGAAGTTGCCAGTAAAGAAAAGAAGGAATAAAACTACATAGCAACCAAATTTTAATACCTTAATGCAACTGAGATGAAACGCTGGCAATTTATGAGGTCAAAGTAATTTCACACTGTACAAGACGGACAAAATGTTCCATCTGATGATCAACCGCAGCCATGGTTGATACAATCAGCTTGTACAAATCCTGCTCCAGGGACACTGTGTAATATCCAAAGAGGCACTGTAATCTCGGGTTTGTCTTAAGCCACCATTTACTTATTGTAAGAAGCCAGTCTTAATACCTAGACAGCCAGAGGGCTGATCAGACAAGGGTTCAGACCGAAGACTTGTGGTAAATCGCAATCTTCAGGATGAACAGAATTACATGTACTCTTTCTGCAAAAACAAGTGTTGTTATTGAGTTGGGGTGGTATTTTTTTTTACAAATTTGCCCCGGTGAGGTTTGAATTCTGCCCAGGATATGTACGGTATGTCCAGTGGGTGTGCATTCCCTAAGGCCTGTTTTAAATGCTCTGCTGAACTCAATTCAGGGGTGTAGCGAGGGGGGGGGGGGAAGAAAAAAGTGGGGGAAAAGGGGGAAAATGGGAGAAGGGAGGGGTACAACTGTGTATCTAATTAACACGCTGAATGTTCTCTCTGCACTCAGCCTGCTTGCGCATGCCACAATGTATGCGGATGTGTTTTATACCATCAACACGGCCACCTAGCATATTGAAATGTTCGGGTAAGAAGGGGGAATTGTATAAACCCCCTGAAAAATATCTTACTCTCTACAGACTCGGCACAGCAATAGCGCGGCATTTTAAATGCCGCGCTATAGCTAATAGAACCATTTTGGGTCTGTTGTGCTGTCGTCATACCAAACAGCAGCGGCACGGCACTGCTCTCAACGCCTTACCACTGCTGTGCCAAACTCAATTCAAGTCGAAGTTGGGGCTAACATTTAGCACATGCTCACAATAACCTCTCTCGAGCCCATACCACGGAGAGTGAAATGGGCACGAATGTACAATTTGAATGTTATTTTTTTAACCCGGCAAGCTACTCTATAGATGCCTTTAGTTCGACTATTAAGCTCAGCGTTTAGAGCAACTGCCATTCTATAAACAAGCTATTGCCACGAGCTCAATTCAATTGAGTTCGATCGGCACAGCAGTGGCACAGCGTTTAGAACAGGCCTGACTGATTCCAATGGGATTGCTGTTTTTCCCTAGCATATCATTTCGGAGACTTTTTCTGAAATCTCTTAAAAGGAAAATCTCACCCTCCCCCCAACCTGCTCTCTTTCCGGGTTGTAATACATGTACTAAAAGTATCGTAAACGAACCCTTGGCCTCATTACTCAAAATACATTACAAAACTGATAACAGCATGTGTCCTTCTTTTTGCAAAGAATTTTTTCCCTGCTCATACTTGAAAGTACATTTGTCTGAATTCATACATGAAGATGATAGTGGTCTTGTAGGTCAGAGAAAGCACTGAAGTACGCGTATCCATCCACCATCAACATGTCCAATGCTCATTACGTATTCAAAGAATGCGCCAAGAGTTCTCAGGTAAGAGTGCTCAACATCCAGGTCGCCAGATTTCTTCAAATCTTGACCGTGAAACATAAAGCGACTCGTGTTCCAAGCGTGTTTCCAATGTATAACTCGCTGGGAAAAAAACAGGATACATGCATGCTGAAGGTAGGATGCCGAGGCATTTTGTCAGAATATGAAATACGAGTGTCTCAAAAACATCTCTGCAAGGTGGTGCAAGAAGAAGCAAACCCACTTTTCACAGCAATTTCGCCTACTTGTTGAGCATATTTCAAAAATTCATTTTAATGGTATTAAAATATTGATCATTAAACATAAGTGACGAAAAAATGATTGCAAATGCATATTTTGTCTCTGAGATATGGTAGTTTAAAATGTCATGTGTCAAACCTGTCTGTCCACGGACGACTGAGCTCTGGAGCTTGATTTGAAGACAAAAACCACTACACTAGACTTACACGTGGACAACTGTGATTTGGGGGATTTGTATTCAAATTAGCATAATAACACTATTCTTGCGATTTTTTAAAAGATTTGTTCACCACGTATGGTTGAAGAGCTTTACTTCACTACATTATTAAAAAAAAAACAGTTCAAATACGTTTAAGTATTTTAAAATTCCTGTCAAAAGTGGGTTTCCTTCTTTTAGCACCACCATGTAGGCCTATATTATATGTACAATTTTTATTTTGTTGTTGAGGATTGGTGATTCCACGAAAAAGTGGACATGGTTGAAAAGTGGAAATCTATGAAATCTTCAGAACTACAAGCGTCACAACCTCAAATTAAAGGGGCCGGTGCTGACAACAAGACTCGTCATTTGTGTGGTGTGCCAGTGAGATGGACTGTGGTCAAATGTAGTTTTTTTTGCCCAAAATACCCCTGTTTTGGGGGGCTAAAATTATGGATTTTAGTTAGTAAACTTGTTTTCACATGCAATATGCAAGTGTTATTGCTACTTTTTGTTTTTAAGGAAGACAGAAAGGCCATAATCTATGCCGAAAGAGTTTATTTGGGATGGTTATTATTTTCTTATATGTTTTAACTTGTACCAAATATGAGTGGACAAACTGAAACGCGAGTAGCCGAAACACATCCCTCCAGAGATTTCATGATAGATAATTTTTTAGTAATTTTTACGGTAGCTATGACCTACACCCTAATGATGAAAGAGCACTGAAAAGATTCTTCCAACAGTGCACAGTATGCGGACATTTTCAAATGCAAGGTATTTAAATTTTTGCGATGTCCTTTTTTTGTAAGGCGAGTTAACGATAAAAATCTTATTGTCAATCCAACAGAAATGTAATTTGTTGGTCTCTTTTTAGTGATTTAGTCACTTACTTCTAAGCATCGTCTGAGAGAAAAGTCCACCCGAAATGCGTCAACTGTATAGAATAATAGCAAAGTGTGGAGGGAAGACACCCCTTTAAATGTAACCCGAGTTACCATGGAATTGCCCTGATACGTACCATGGCTATATTGCAGATACAATGGCACATGATAATCACCGTCTCCTACAAACTCCCAATTTATTCCAAACCATTATGCCACTTGAATAATGTTTCAAAAAATTCTCTGTAGATCCCAAGATGACCATGGGGCATTTTAGATCTACATGTACATGTACATAATACATTATAATAATGTCCTACACTGAGCTATTCGACAAAGAAAAATGCCTTAAATTCAAGACTCAACCCAAAAGTGAACTGCATGAATACATGAAACGATGTTTTTTTTTGCAGAGAGCAAATTGTGCATTTTTTTTTTTTATATTCAATATTTTTTTTAATACAAAACAAATATTTATTTTTAAAAATATAATTAGGTTTTTTTTAATATGTGTCAGGTTTAAATCATGCTTCACACAAATCAACAACTTGGCATCTTTTAATATGGTCTGATAAGCTCAACCGAAGCCTGTAAATGTCGCACAGAAACATGGACATCTGGCAAGCAGCCAGCAAAAAATTCTCAGAAAGGTACATGACACAAAGAGTCTAATAAGAAAGAGAAAACACGGGAGATTATGAAATCCCTGCAGTCTTCCACAGCTTAAAATTCAATTTAGGGAAAGGACAAGCACTATTACAGAGGTTGTAAGTAGCAACATTAACTGCTACTCAACACGATCAAGTATGTAATCGTCAACTGATCGATCTGATTTCACTAATGCATGAATTCCCTGGAAACGTGACATTTATACAGCTTGCCAGCGTCAGCGGCGGACAATTTCGGACAAAATGAGCGCCGGTTACTGGCTGTGCACTGCGCGTGGTAGGCGTACCAACGTAATCTGAGCATGGATGTGATTTGTGCTAAGTGCACTGTCTGCCAGAAAATTTGATTAATTTCAATTTCTGTCACTCGGTAATGTCTCAGTTTCCGTAAATCTATCGAAACAAATTTATTCAGACTTCTTTTTTTTTCTTCTTCTTCTGGCAACACATATCATAGCCATTGTATTTGATTTTGTTGGGAAGAGTTACAGATTGGTTTCAGTTGGCAAGATATTGTCTCCACGTCTGCAAATGCCAACAAGTCAGTTACTTTACAGCAAATCCATAATCTGCTATTGGACAAAAGTATGATGAGAGAAAACATCAACCAACGACTGTGATAAGAAATATTTAGATACTTTTTTTGGAATCAAAAATATTGCAGCAATGTAGCTTTCGATGTCATCGCGACATCTTCATTCAGCGTAGTGAATTAAACCACTCCAGTCATGTGACCACCTTTTGGGCGATCACAAACCAGCAGGTCGTCGTAGATGACTGTGATATTTAATCATGGACTTCACTCACAAGTAGGTACATAACTCCTCATTTCAGATAAAGAGAGCTAGGGGTATGACATGAGAGATTGTTGTGTGCCTCAAGTGCACACACACAGCCGCTATGCATTTGTGCACATTTGGATGACAATTACTTGTGCGTACTCCATGCCATACTGTATGTTCTCAAGCCTGTGCGTACACGCAATCGCAATGTGACCATCCTAGTGGCTCCAAGGCAACTCAGCATCATCTACTGTTCATGAACAGAGTCAAGCGTAAACAACGAAGACAGTCATGCATAACTCATCTGGGATCACTTGGTCATCAGGTCAAGTCATTCGGGACAACAAGATGCTCACGAAAAAATTGAGAGGTCAAGTTTTATTATTGTACATTATGCACACAAAGTAACGTACAACAAGCAGTTTTGGGACGGATTGTTGTGATATTTCTTTTAAAAATATCCACCGTATATCCACATTCTGTTTTCAACTGAGAAATCACCAGCAGGTGCTTCATACATCATAGTGTATTCTGCCTCGTTTCCCTCCTCCGTCCCAACCTCTAGTAAACATCACACCGAGTGATAGCATCTCAGCATCCATGTTTACACTTCAATTATCACGCTCCAATTAACAACTCAACATCCTTCAATACTCCGGCCGTCCCACAAGAAAAAGTGCATCACTATTTCTCTTGACGGCTCGTTTTGTTTTCTCACTCCACTTTCCTCATTCACCATCAATCCCTGTTCTTTTTTACTTCCTTCGTCGTGGAACTGTTTTTCTAACCCTTCAGCATGATTCCCTCTGCTTCTAATCTCACCGTCTTCTCCGTCCCAGTCATCAATGTGGGTTGACCGTTCTCCCGGGGGAGAAAACAACCTTGCGGTGTCTTAAAGATGAGAGGATGCACCTTTTGCATCTGCAAAGAAGCTGTGTTGTCTCCGTCTTTTAAAAAGTATTACAAGAAATGTTCCGGGGGGCATTGTACTTGTCTCTTAGAGGAAAGATTTTTGAAGTTGATAGTGTCGGGTTTGCATGGTCAGCGACTTAATGGATACCTGGGGGGGGGGGTGGAAAGAGGCCGGTATGGATATTTACAATTTAGTACACAGTGTGCTCTCGTTGACAAATGTAGGATTTTTTTTTAAATGCAAACACTTTAAGGAGTCTATACATCAATCTGTAATGGAAATTAAAACGTTTGTATCATGGTTCAGTTGAAAGCGAGATAAGGGGCCTGCTAAATTGTAAGTTGCTGTCACCAAAGCTGATTTTTTTTTTTTAACTCAAACTGCACTCAAAGAGTCCTATTAGTAAGATGCATACATAATTGCACAAATTAAACTGCTGCTGCAAACCTCAACCAATTAATGAAACAAACAAAACTTATGAAAAGTTAAATAAAATGATAAAAACGTCTATGAAGCTAACCAGCGGAATACTGGTACATATATTTGAATTAGTGAACCTTTAATTTCAGGTACCATTTTTTCCACTTTAAGTAAGGAAAACAGAAGTCATAATTACTTGATTGGACATATTTTTTAAAAGGAGAAAATTTGATTTCACATGAAGAGTTTATTACCTCTGCCAAGGAGGATATGTTTTCATCCGCGTTTGTTGGTTGGTTGGTTTGTCTGATAACAGGATAACTCAAAAAGTCCTGGCCGGATTTGCATGAAAATTTTTAGGGGTGGTCCTTGGTACAAGTACAAATTAATTAGAATTTGGAAGTGGTCCGGATCTGGGTCTGGAGCCAGGATTTTTATAAAGGATTCTTCACCATTTATGTGAGTATTTCTTTAAGGTGTACTGACAATATGGCGGGGAATTGTTCAGCCTTGGCGGAGGTTTGCGCTCTCTGAGTGTTCTCTAGTTTTCAAAATGCGATGTATCTAGGTGAAAAAAATTGCACGATTATGAAAGCCTATCCCATGTGGAACACACATATAACAGCTGTTTCAAAACTACATTTTTTTTCGATTTATTGTATTCTTAAATTGTGTTTAACTATTATGTAAACCGTTGAAATTTACTTTGCGCAACCAGGAGAGGGCAGGATTCTAATAGATAACAAAATGGTGTTAATCGTGTATTGAAAACAAAGTTTTCATATATCAGCCCTAACCACACCAACTCCATCAAAATCCATCCCCCCATTTTGGTGGATTTTGGGAGACTTGGTCCAGAAGGCCTGGCGTGACTAAATATTGATGGAGTATGATGGACTTGGGCCTAATGGCCGGAAGCAGTGCCAAGGATATCCGATTGAGTTTGCCTCGCTTATAAAAGCCATGTACATAGCAAGTCCATGAATGTCAACCAGTGCGTCACGTCAGTGGTGGATTCCATTATGTCAATTACAGTTCAGTGATTGATGGATTTTTATAGAATTGGTCCAGTTCCTAGTCAAAGACGTTAGGGAGTTAGGGTTAGTGCATACAAATTGTAATGGTTATCCTATGGGCTTCATCACTAGAACACTTCACACTAGCCCTATTCAAGCATTGCTTTAAGTCAAGCAAACCACTAGGATGGTAAGGCGGCTAGCTAGAGGCGAGCCACTGAACAAGACACATAATCAATATACAGATGAGATGAGATCAGATAAAAAAGAACACACATTAATCCGCCAGGATACGGGAAGACTGTAACAGACGGCATGTCGGCGGAGATATAGCCCAAGGTACCACATGCTCAGATGTTTACATCCACTCGATAAGTACAAAAAAAATAAATAATCTCGCTGATAGATTTTGGGTTTTGTAGCTTTGAGCGGTAATACTCTAGACATATATGCCCTGACACTATGAACCAAAGCTGCTTGAGATAATGAGTATGTCGAATGAGCAATGCTGGAGTTGCTGGAAATGTGGCACAATCTTGAGATTTTTTTGAGACATTATTCAGAACAGTGGCAGATGCATTGGATGGTCAGGGGGTCTAAACACATCATCCCCTTCGGCTGCAAAAAAAATAGGAAAACGCAAACAGAAAAAATGTGGCCCATATGCCTGCTACATCGTCCCCCCCCTTCTCTTGACAGCTAACCCTCCCCCTCTTGAGCCCAAGGAAACACCATGGCCTTGCTGAAAGTTGCTACTTTGTCAGATTAGCCTTGCTAACTTGAAACAAAACAGATTCACAAACAAGAAAGCGGGTTTTCTGAAGGGGGGTTTCTAAAGGGGTTTTCCTTAAGGGGGTTTTCTTACAAAATTTTCCTTTTTTAACTTATTGCTTTATAATGTTTATATTTCTGTGCATTTTTATACAAGATTGGATTGTTTTTGTAAATTAATTAATTTGTTTAAATGTATTTTTTGATGTTTTACAATGGAAAGTGCATTTGAACATACCTGTATTTTATCACGGAATTTGCGCTATACCGTAAATAAATAATTATTATTATAAAAAGAAAAGAATCATACATGAAACTTAAATACAAAATTATACCCTTCCAGATGTCACACATATTCCAAAGGAATATGCCAGTTGCCAAATGAGAGATAAGCAGAGAGATATTGTTCATTTCACAGCTGATTCAAAACTAAAACGTGACGTTTCAAAAACTCGTCATCAAGCTGTTTTCTTAATTGCAATATGTGCTGTTCATCATTTTTGTGGGCATAAAGACCCAAAATTTATTCAATCACCTCATCTGGAAATTCACACTCACATCAATAACACTGCCCAAATCATGTCTTGCAATTCATTAAACCACCTCCGAGGGTTTGTCCTGCTTCAGTCTCACTGAGGAACATTTTGAGAACCTGGCGGAGTACACCGGCCCAGTTCTAAGTCAATATTCTAAATGTCCCGTGAGAAAAAAAGGAAAACAGGCGCATGCATTGGGGGACATCCTAAAACAAGCAACCTCCTGAAAGCTGAAGAATAAAACTGGGGCTCTCATCTGTTTAAGATGCGTTCCCCATGCTCTTCAACAAATTCCATTTATATTCTTCCGATTAATAAATCTTCAAGCACAAGCACAAAACCTGCCTGAAAGCCAATAATTCAAAATTGTGAAGTAATAAAAACATTTCTTCGGTCCATGTCTCATTCAAAAGTGAATGACTAAAGAGAAATAGCAATTTTGAAAAGGAATCTATTTTTTCGGGATGAAACTCGAAAATAGCACAGGGAAGGCAACTTAAAGATCGAAAGATTGAGCGAGCTGCTGGCAATATCCAGTCGACCCTACAAGACAGAGCTAACAAGGCGTATCTGTATTCTTTGCGTGAAATCTAATGAAGCCTTCGGACTTGCTGAAGTTTGAATGATTGAATGTTTGTAAACCATGTAGAAACAATCACTGGACGTGATTACACTCTACCCGTCCAAGAGATGAAAGCATTACAAGACACGGATGGGAATTGACAAGAGTGTTGTCAAGAGTGTTCAGATGAGTCGTCAACTGCTTACATGTAACTTTCCTTCAACCTGACCTTTTATCGTCTCCGTTTCTTGTTTCAATATTAGTGGTATTCAATATAATTCTGTATAAATCAAACTCAAACAAAACTAGATCTCTTGAATCATACATGTTAGGTCTTTTTTTTGGTTGTAAACATTGAGAGCCATTTTGTATAGGCTGCCACAAGAGCATAAAATTAAGCTGCGGTTGGCAACAGATTTTGCCAAAAATTGCAGATATTAATCACGGGCGTCGCTAGACCAATTGTTGTTTTTTTGTCGGCAGAATTCTGTCGCCGGTCGGCAAATTTGCTGGGTTGAAGAATGGCACCTATTGTAATGTACACAATTTGTTTCTTACTAATAATATGCTGTTGAGCTGCTGAACACTTGACAAAAAAGTTCTTATAACGACAGAATTGCAGAACAGTTGTTCCATACTCGTATCTGTGAATCTTTTGCATGCTTGGAGCTTTCCATTTAGATTGCTATTTAAAATCAAATTCTGTGGACATGTTAGCGACCCCTTTCGTAGGGCCTACTCCTGTGTTTCACTTTTATGTATATACGTATTAGGTCTCAATGAAACAACAGCCAATCTCCCTGACCCATGTGACCCGGCGTATACATACCGGAAATTCATTTTCGCTATTTGTATAGTAGGCAACGCCCATATAGCGCTGCGCGCAGTAGGTAATATAGCAAGTTGTTCAAAGCTATGATGGAGGGCAAAAACCGTACATTGGCACACGTAGTGACCGTCATGCCATTTGAAAAAGAAGTTGCAGTTAGTTTATATGTGAAAATAAGCCCTACTGTAGTTAAAACACACACTCTACAAAAAACATTAGTCAGAATTGAATGAAACCAGTTAAAATTTGACCAGCCATTCAGGGTCAGCTGGGTGCAACTGAAAACCAGTCAATCGGACTAGTCCAGTCAGTATTGGAAAGTATACATGTAGTTATGCAACTAACTAAAACTGGAGTCTGTCAAATTCAACTACCTTTTCTAGTCATAGTATGAAACTTTGCCAAACTAAAATTTTTAGTCAATTTTCAATAACTAGGAAAACCAGCATGGGCGTCGCCAGGATTTTTCTAGAGGGGAGCAAAACATATTTTTCCCAAAAAAATCTTGTATTTCTGAACAAATTCTCGATTTCTCAGTTTTAGACGGGGGCAGGGACATTTCCCCCCCCCCCCCCAACTCATTAAATTTACACCACTATGAGTTCGCGCCTCTTTTTCTTTCTTTTTTTTCTCTTTTTTTCCTTTTTTTGTTGTTGTTGTTGTTGCTTTTCCAGGGGGGGGGGGGGGCAAGCATCCCCTTGCCCCCCCCCCCTCGCGACGCCCATGAAAACCAGTCAATATTTTGACTCAGTTGTTTTTATAGAGTGCTGCAGGACGCGGTTGCTAACCAAACACTTGGCTACTGCATTGATGGCCGATCCCGGGAAAACCGCATGGTCACGTGGTATTTTGATGTCATCTGATCGAAGCCTACAGAGCATACATTAAAGCAACAGAGTTCGCATAGGCTGAGTAATTTGAGTTCTATCTCATTAACATCACCACAAGCATAGTCTGCAAGTTCAACGCACACTTTAGTATGTAGATGCTCTGCACATGCCAAGGAAACGGATGGGTTCCAATTCTCCAGCGCTGATGAGCATGGGTGTCAACAAACGCTGGTGTTGAAAGGCTATTCACACGACTCCCTAGCGATATGAGCAGGATCCGATGACATCAACATGAACTAACCAACCAAGCCCAAGGTGCCATGTTTGTCATGGTAACTCCGACTGATGACCATGAGCTATGATGAAATCTGACAGTAGCCCATCCCACCTGAGGACGATCAATTCTTGTTTCCATGGATATTTGCATGACCATGAGTATATTCTTAGTAATACCCATGTATGCAGAGCAAAAATGCCTCTGAAACAATACAGACATCATAGTCTATATTTGCATATAGCCCTATAAATAAATAAATATCTTAAAACTAATAGCACCCTCCAGTTCCTACCCCCCCCCCCAAAAGGAAAAAGTAAGGCAAGATGCTATATTGGATCTATATTTAGATAATGGTTTCCCAATGCCAACTACTGACCGTGCTTTAAACACGATCGGTGAAGGACGCCAATTCATAGTCTAAGGAATGAAACCGGAGATGCAAAAAGAACCATCTAAGACCTGTTGAGAACGGTTGAGTCGATACCCGGGAGGAATGGGGGGGGGGGGAATAGGGAGAAGGATTTCGTAGGCTCCGTCTGTCTCAGACAGTAGTACAAGTCAGCCGACTACAAGAAGGGAGAAAAAAAAACGACGACGGAGACTGTATATCGGAGATTGTCTAGAAGCAAGATTTCATTAAATAATGCAGTGGTCAGATCGTTATGACCCAGATTTACAAACCATGAACCTAGCTTTTTCTGAGATGTTCCACAAAGATTGTTATCAACCAGATTTTCACAAACTGAATTTTGTTTTCCCCCTGAAAGCTTGCATATATCTGATGGAATCGAATGAATGAATATAAATGTATGTCAACGACTCATGTTGACTGGGACACATTTTTAAGGGATTTGATCGTATCTCAACTGAAGCTCATTTTGCCAGGCTAGGAACGAGCCCAGAAATGTCACCACGCAACCACCTGCAAGTAATGAACCGCAGGAATTATATGAATTCATGTAACATTCTCAATCATCACATAATCCAAAAAAATCTGCAGACATTTGTGCTCTAGGTAGTTCACATTTCTGCGTGTTGGGCTATCAGGGGTGGAATTACATTGACAAATTTGACAATTTATTATATATGAAGGCCCTATCTGAACAAAAATGGATGTCCAGTCCATCATATTTCGTGAGTGCATTAATTCTTTGTACCATAATTCTAAACTCTGCATACAACAGGTCAAAAACAACTCAATTTCACTCATTTTTTCCCAAACATTTTTGGTGTGTCAAAGGTTACTCTCTGTAATTTAAGTTTAAAAAAATTAATCGTTTTTTTATAAACCTGGTTGCTACATGTAATACTAGCTGTGGTGTGAACGATCATTACATCACTCGACATTAACAACAGACCAAATTGATGTCACCCACCTGATCTGCAGTACAAAGCAATCCCTTAGCCAGTTCATTACTCAATCCATTCAATTGCGCCGCTTCCATTAACTCACAATCCCAAGACCATTTGACTTTCAGTTGCCATGGTAACAGCCTGATGTATTCATGGGAGATTGGTAACAACCTTGGGTACAGATTTCTGCGATAAAGCTGGTATATCTTGTCACATACAGTATGGTCAATACAGGGTAATCTTTAAAGTGTATTGTCTTGTAAGAATACAGAACCCAACAAACAAATATGAAAGGAGGCTGAAAGTAGTAAACTATTTTTTTTAAAAGAATATTAAATATTCGAGGGATGTATAAGGGCCTATTCAAATTTTGAATCAGTTATCATTTCAGTCTATGTAGCATTTATATTATGTTCTCACCATGACTCTCAATTATATTTAATTCCCTTCAATTCAACCCAAGACAACTTCCCTATCCTACTTGTATCAACCTCTGCCCCTGTGTACACCCAACCTTTCCATCCTCTTTTCCAAACCTTTTTTCATCCTGTGCGGTTTTACAGCCTGTTTGTACACAATTTTGAAAAGGAAGCCTGGTTTTTATTGCATTTAAATTTCACTAAACTGTTTCTCTTGATTTTAACTGTTTGTTTTGTATCTGTGTACTTTAATACCATACATGTTTTCCCAGCTCCATTCCCCTCAACCCGTCCTTATCACTCCCTCCCTTCCTATGCCCTTTCATGATGGTTATTCTTTAAATCTCTGTGTAATTTTATTTTTTATGTAACTATTCTGCAATTCCGCTGCTGGCGGCGATAGAATAGAATAATAAACCATTAATAAAACCATTAATAATAATAATTCCCATGAAATTTACAAATTGACATCGGAAATCTAAACATTTCACAGATTTCTTATTCTTCAAAAAAAAAAGAGGCCAATATGGAAAAGTAGGATGATTTGCCCAAAGCAGAGACGAGGCTGTGTAATATCTTACATGCCATGGCTCATATCACAGTACACTATTGACCTGTCCGCGTACGTGTCTCTAAATTGTAAAAAAGAAAAAAAGAAAAAAAAAGAAGTGACGTACATATTCCATAAGGCATGGATTCGAGATCCATCCTCCCTACACTTCCCCACCGTGTTTTGACAGGGTGATGAGGGATGGGTTGCTCTCTTCAAGCATTTTTCTAATTTTCTAACAAGCAGGCACGCAACTGGGATTTCACAACAATGAGGAAATTCCAAGTTATACAAGACTGAGCTACAGTATTTTTCAGTTTTGAAGAGCGTACACGGGAATTTGTTAACTAAAGAAAGAAGAAGTCAGCTTATCTGAGAAAAAGTTGCATGCTTGTAACATCAAAAAGTCACGGACTGTTTTCATAGGTACCAGCACATGTACATTTTGAGAAACATGATAGTTTCTGAATAAGAAAAAGGGGAGAAATATATAAGTAAACACATTTAATCCTACTCAAACCCCCCCACCCCCAACAAAAAATGGCAAAACAACTTATACAACCCGCAATATATTTCATATTGCATGCTTGTAACATCAAAAAGTCACAGACTGTTTTCATAGGTACCAGCACATGTACATTTTGAGAAACATGATAGTTTCTGAATAAGAAAAAGGGGAGAAATATATCAGTAAACACACTTAATCCTACTCACCCCCCCCCAACAAAAAATGGCAAAACAACTTATACAACCCACAATATATTTCAAATAGGTATAAAAAATACCTCTCTGAAACCATTAAATGTTTTATAATGTATAAAACACAGTAAATCATAAACAGTCTTTTAGTTTTATTCCCTGAAGACATCTGTCATTCAAATATTCAATACCTTGACTTCACGTCGACTTCCCTGAATACATCCCCGCACTAGGAGGTAGGATTATGGAACGTAAGGATTATGTTTCAGATTTGATCGGAGTGGATCAGGGTAATGGATGAACAGATGAAGTAGAAGTAAAGGAACTTATGATGAAGGCACAAGTCATTCTTTGCATCCAACCCCCCCCCCCCATTCCATTTCACATTTGCTATGGGTATTCAATTCCTTTACCATATCATCAATAAAGCCACACAAAATATTGTGTGTTTACAGTTACCCAGCCTCCCTGGATATTTTTTGGCCAAATTGCCAACCTCAAAAGCTTTTTATTGCCACAATTTGCCAAAATTGAAAATATACTATGTTTTGAAAATCATTAAAAAAGTCTTTCTTATGCGATGACATTGCGTGATGACATTTATTATTAGCAAATTAAAATAATCAGATTAAGTAATCAGGATACTGTTAAAGGTACCCAAAATATTTTTAGGCCAAATTGTCAACCTCAAATTCTTTTTATTGCCACATTTGGCCAAAATTAAAACAAAAAAACTACAATTTGTAAAAAAACAAAAAACAAATCTTATATAAGATTTCAGGCTTTGCATGGTGGAGTATCAGTATCATTTCGGTTTGCGGTAACAACATGTAGTAATAACTACTGTCGCTCCGTAGATGTATAGGCTCTAGTCATACTATGGGACAGGCTAGTCCAAACGTTGAGACAACCAAAGACAAGTTTGTTAAGAACTAAGCAGGACTGTTCTTATCAGAACTAAAAACTACTTAGCGAAAGTTGATAATAGCAGGAAAAGTTCTTTTCAGAACTAAACGTCTACTGAGCGACAGTAGTTATTACCACATGGTGTTACTGCAAACCGAAACGATAAAAAGAAATCTTACTTATGCAATTTTTTTGTCTGTTTGTATTATGAGCAAATGCTCATAACAGAATTGGGTAACTAAACAGGATATTGTTAAAGGTATCCTACAGACCGACAGACCAACGTTGCACAAAGTTACGAAATAAAATTATTTTCCTACCTATCTACCAGGATAATTTTTAGAGTGTTACAATAAACCCCCGTTTTTGTTTTTAGCCTAATAATGGAATCGTAATGGAATTTTTATGGAGTTGCATTAGAAAGGACTCACTTTTTTAGTGTGTGCATAGATTCTCTTCGTCAAAAGAAATGCTGAAGCAATCAGCAATGTGTAAATTTATACATGTAATCTGCTTTGAATTTAAATGTCATGCGGGCTCTGACTTGCGTAAAAAGACTGTGTGGTTACTATGGTTATCTGTTTTTATTCAAACACTGGAAGGGGAAAAAAAGACCTAATTTTTCGCATGAATGATCTGCATGTCAATAGAAATTGGGTTCCCTACATTAGGTTACAACACTTGAGACCACATAACTTGAGGATTCGTTTGTCCTGCTGTCGTCCTAATGTCAATTTAATGTCTTGTATCTTCTTGCATTTTGACTAATGCAATAAAAATAACTTTCAATGTTTCAAGATTCTCAGTTGTAAAGTCACATTCTTGCTTTAAACTTTCACGCTCATTGTAAACAACTTTAAAACAAATATCAAATTTTCTTATTGAAACAAGTCAGTGTCCTCTGATTATTTAACAATTCCCATTGCAATTTCCAAATCTCACGCACTGACTGTCTCAAATATATTCACACCATTTGCAAGTACTTTACCGTACGTTGATTTGCATAATCCCGGCCCCTTGCGTTACCTGCTGCTTCACTGCAAATCCCATAGGGAATACGGGGCACCAGATGTAATTTTGAAGTTGACATTGTATATGTTAGGATTGGAAAACAACATGTTTGGCAAAGTCATGCTCTATTGAGAATGCAGATTGCCAATTTAAAATTTACATTTCCCATTAGAATTCGCTGGGCACCGTGTTTTAATAGTTCACATTCGAGAACTTTCAAAGTTCTGGATGTGGAAACTTTAAACGGGAAATTGTTGAAACTTTAAAAGTTCATCACCCAAACTAGCTGACCAAAAGTACCAAAGTGCTGGTAAGACATCCTTAATTAATCAAGTCATATATATTTTTTTGTTCATTCGGATATTCTATTAACCCTCCTGCTATTTAAGCAGTCACAGACAGTCAAATTTCACTTCCACTTCCCCTGCTATACTTTTAACAAAGGCTTTAGCTAGTCACCAGCAGTCAGATCATATGTCAAGCAAGTACTGTGTCTAGTCAAACTGGGTCAACAGACAAAGCAGGCAAGTTGTGATCACAGCTGTTTTATCACTCATCTGAAGTAAAAGCATAGCTGAATCAGGTTACTTACTCAGTCCAAGGCAAGTCAATCCTGCTTTATGTGGACTGGGAATTCATTAAAGGAAATGTACAACATACGAATGTACAACTGTACAGGAGCCACGATTTTACAGGATACTTTGGACTGTCATTCCCTAACAATCCAGTACGGTATTTCATGATAATTTGATCATTTCGTTTCGTGATGTTTGCAAATGTTGTATCTTCCCTTTAAGGGTTGAAAACAGTCACTTGATTGCAAGGGTGTCAATCACTTTTAAAAGTGGGAGGGGGGACATTTGTTGATCGGATTAATGTGAGCGTGGGCCCTTATGGCGTGGGGTTCGGGGCCCGCTTAAGGGCCCCGAACAATTTTGGATTCTAGATGCTCGGTGGTGCGATCTGAGGCAATTTCTGACCACTTTAACACATTTTTTTAAGCAAAAGATCGTAATTTAAACATCATTTTTAAGTTTGGAGTAATTGAATCAGCTATTCTGAGCTATAGAATCATATGTAGGTTTCTCTCTCTGGAGAGGGACGAAAAAAGTGGGGGGAAGGGGACAAACGATATGATATCCTCCCCCCTCCCCGTCCCCCATCGATTGGGGCCCATGCTTGATTGATTTTGACAGCAAGGACAACTTAAGGCACAGAATGTATGTTTGCATAGGAGGGTTAGATGATCAGAATCCATTGGAATTTAGAATTCCATATTTACGTACTTGGCTTCTTCGACACAACTAGGGCTGTCTATTTTTCAAATAACTTAATATTCCATTATTGGACATTGCACTTGACCGAATATTCGAATACTCGAAACCTGTCGATCACGTTTTACACACGCCAGCTGCAGCTGCCTTCCTCGCAGGTCAAAAACTGCAAACAAAGCGCAGCGTGCCTGTTTAAACTTGCATGCGGCGATGAATATTATAGGTCGATGGAGTACTTGCAGAAAACTCTGTATAACTGTCAAGGGACTTTACCTAAACTATAAAAGAATGGGACCAATAAATAGGCGTCGACAAAAACAAGAAAAAAGTGGCATCTGACAACAAAAAATGCAATTTTACAATTAAAATCACAGTCGTGTGTGCACTTGCATATTTTTTTGCTTTTGGAATATTCAAACTGGTAAAAAGCTATTCAAATATTGGGTTGATGATCAAATATTCGGTATATTCGGGACAGCCCTAGACACAACTCTTGAACGTACATTTGCCAATCAACCAAACATGTAATTGTTGAACTGCCGCCTGCTTAAACAGACAGATCCAATAAACCCAACCCCACAATGTTTTGACCAATATTTGAAGCTACAGTCCATCATTTGCAGCTATCAGCTTGCAGTAATGGGTTGATGTTAAACGATGATAAAACTGAATTTATTATCATGGGTACTCGCCAACAATTGGCTAAGGTTAATATTGACAGCATCAATGTTGGGGAGTCCAGACTTTCCCCTGTCTCCGTTGTGAAGAGTCTGGGTGCCTGCCGCACCGGCGGCAGAACCGGGGGGGCAGAGGGGGCAGTTGCCCCCCCCCCCCCCACTTTTGAAAAGGTAGCTATTTTGCTCCCTCACTTTTTACCAGAAGCGATTTTAAAAAACGAGGTTAATTAAAATGATACATTCATTAAGAGGTAAAAAAGATTTTTGAACACGTGTCTCATTTACAGGGCCCTATTAATAGTATTATGTACTACAATGTATCTTTTGCTCAGAAAATATTGGTTAAAGACTTGTGGTCAGAAATTGCCTCAGATCGCACCACAGAGCATCTAGAATCCTATTTTTTTCGGGGCCCTTAAGTGGGCCCCGAACCCCACGCCTTAAGGGCTTCGCGCTTCGCGCTCGCATCAGTTCTGATCAAGGATTATGTTCCCCAAGCGATTGACACCCCTGGTTGGGGTTGAAATTTGACAGTAGGCCTTATACCTAAGTGGGTATGGCGACACAAAAGTAGAAAAATGATACGAAAAATAGGGATATACCGCGCGAAGAGAAAATAGTCCACATGCATAGGTAAGCACACATTACGTAGGTCACATTTTCGTTTCGGACCAACTTCACACTTTTGCCATTTGCTTTGATTTTGCTTTAATCCTGCTCCGGTAACAGTAACTGGACCTTGCCCCCCCCCCACTTTCAAAAGTGTTCCGCCGCCGATGGTGCCTGGTTCGATGCAAACTTGACAATGTCTACTCATATCACAAAAACATGTGGTACGGCTTTTTATTATTTACATAATATTAGACGTATCAGAAAGTATCTGACCAGGGAATGTACCGAAACATTAATTCACTCTTTTATTTCTAGTCGGTTGGATTATTGTAATAGCCTCCTCTATGGATTGCCTGACGTTCAAATATCACAGCTTCGACGTGTGCAAAATTCCCGTGCCAGACTAGTCTGTAACGCTTACAAGCACTGTCATATCACTCCACTGTTTTTTGATTTACATTGGCTTCCGGTGAGATTCAGGATTGAGTTTAAAATTCTGTTAATAACTTATACAATTCTTTATGGTCTCGCTCCCTTATATTTATGCCATCTAATCCAAAAACGATCTTCATCCATTTACAATCTCAGATCTTCCAATGACAAAACACTCCTCAGCTACTCAAGTCGAACCAAGGTCACCCTTGGTGATCGTGCATTTGAGTGTGCTGCACCTAAATTATGGAATGCACTGCCATTAAATATCCGAGAAGCAAGTAGCCTGAATGTTTTTAAACAATTACTAAAAACTCATCTTTTTATGAGAGCTTTTTATTGATTTTTTTGTACCTTGTATCAGTATTCATTGTATTGTTGTATTTTGCTTTGTTTGTTTATATCAATTTTGCGTATAAGTCTGTTTATTTATTTTTTATGACTGTAATGCGCATTTGAACATATTTTAAATGGAATTTGCGCACTATAAATTAATAAATTATTATTAATTATTATTATTATTATCCAAAAAGTAACTGACTTAATTATTGTTGAAAAACATACTTGGTTGAAAGATAGTAAGGGAACTATAAACTCCCTGTGCAATTATTCTTTTTGGCATGCTGTCATTTTGAAGAAATCAATGAAAAAATGCCTTTCCAACGATTGTTGGAAATTTCCGTTAACAGTTCGTTTTTTTATTTGGTGAAGCACGCACGCAAGCGTTGACACGACGCACATGCGCGCGGTTGCTACAATTCGTTGGTTCAGTGCGCAACATCGCGTAGCTGCATTCGGATCAGTCTCGGACGATGAATTCAGGCCCATTAATTCAAAACATGATTCAACTTTTGATTTGAAATCAAGATCCTAGAGAATGTTGTTTTTCTTGAAATATACAGCTGAAGCTGAGCTGAAACTTCATCAGATTAGTTATTCAGCACCCTTCTTTAGATTTTAAGCAATTTTGTTGCTTCAAACGAACAAAATGCACAAATTACAAGTGATGGACTGTACCTTTAACAGCCATGACTGCGCAGCAACCAAACTTACTGCACAGAACAGAGACTAGTGGAAATATAGGTCCTACATCTGGGATTTTCTCCAAAACTGTTGGGTCTTAAGACTCGGAATTGTTTCATCTTGTAGCTTTACTATCCAGTTTTCCAACCATGTATAATTTGTTTTCAGTTGAAACACGTAAGTGTCTCATTGGAGAGGTGAATATGTTAAGTTGTTGTCCGAAAATGCAGTAAGCTTTACAAGAAAGTGCAGATAACAGACAATGTACTTCAATGCACATGCAAAGTAATTTAGAATTTTCAACTAAAATGTAGGAATGCCGTTTGCTTTTATACAAAAAGCCGTGTCCGAATTACTTGGCTGTGTCAGGGAATATCACGCGCATCTATGGAAGTCACTGGCTAGCTGCTGCAGCCACTTCCCGTAGACTAGTTATTTCTGGCTACTGCCAAAGTTTCTGGAAAGGCAAACTATTTTGTATTTCATTCATCAATTTAACAATTGACGAAAAAAGCTTGTAGAAATTTGTGGGTTTAATTTTTGCAGGGCTAATGGAATCAAATTCTTACCTTGACCATCAGAAGTCCCTTGGAAACTGCCCGATCTTCGTTCTGACTCTGACTGAAACATTCAAACGCTGCGTCCAGGATTGGGTAGCGGCTGGCAAACAACAGACCACTGTTCAAGAAATGTCTGTTAATTCTCCAGGAGTCCACGCCTACGTCGTAGATGATGTGACTGAACCACAGATGGAGAGTCTTGACAAGTTTCTTGGCGGCTCTGCGCTCGAAGACCTCTTGAAAACAGATGAAGTCCAAACCGGCGGGAAAATTGATGTTGACGGCGTGTTCTGACGGTGAAGGAACGTCTCCTATCTTATTTTCACCGTGGAGTTTTTGATGTTGAGGACCGCCAGTGAGTGTGTGGGGCTTTGGCTCATGGAAAGGTGTTATAGGTACCTCAATCTGAATGCCACAGTCTAAGTTTGGAGTGGAGGCCAAGGATTCTGATGGCGTTGGGGTATCCGAGATGTCTTTGGGTACGATATCAGGCACAGAGTTCAAGTTATCTAGCAGATCATTTCTTGAGTCTTGATCGGCATCTCTAGAATCTCTTAACATGTCTCCATTGACAGGTGTGTCCGGTGTAAGAGGTGTGTCCCCATTGCATTGGTGAAGGGGTTCCCCGTTCTCACAATTATCCCTGATCTTATCGGTACCCTGTGCAAAGAAGGACGTTTCTTCCGGTAGGATATTTGTGTACGTCACACAGGACACTTCCGCGTCACTGGCGTCTAGTTGATTGCTTTCTCCGACATTAAACAGACTCATTGGGTTGGTGGAGGCCGGTGGGTGTATGCTGTAGGTTTTCAGTTCACTGTCCGACGGAGATTGGACAAAAATCCTTGGGCTTGGTCTGACTTGCGAGTTAATGATCCGACGTGCGAGATTGACCGACCGGGTCTGAACATTCCGGAGGTTGTTTAATCTTGACATGCCTTCCGGCATAAGGCAAGTATCGATAACGGCGAGTTTGAAGAAGTGTTTGGATGAGAGATCCGCCCATATACACTCGTTAACGTTGACCCGACTTGGTGTGTCCGCAAAGGAGTACATGTACGGGGCACGCTTGCTGGCTAGATACACCCTGGCGATGAAACCAAACAACGCGAAGGGGGAGAACGCGATGATCAGGGCGAGGCAGACAGGCAGCGAGAAGAGGAGAATCACGCAGCGTTCGTAGCACGGTGCCTCCTCCTCATTTCGGGATTCATCTGTCGTCCGTATCACTAAGGATAGAAGTCGGTTGACCGACCAGATCCATGGCAGCATGAAGCCGTAGGCCACCGAGTACATCCTTGCGTTATGTTTGCTTCTAAAAGCCGTCTTGTACAACATGATTCCAACTTCATTCACACAGCCAGTCAACTAAATATGTTCAACCAAGACGAATTCACTCACACTTAAGTCAAAATTCGGTTCCCCGAAATCTTGACTCTCTTCGAACTGCAGGTTATAATAGCCTGTCCTTGTGTCTATTTTCTACCATCTTTTGCAATTTTTTTTTCATTCACCATTTTGCAATCAATGTGTGCTCACATCCAGCAAACCTGTTGACGTAAAGCAAGCCTGGATACGGTGTGACCTATCGCCGAGCCTACAACCGGCATCTGTTTAAAGACTCTCTCTGGTTATCCAAACCACTCTTCGATACACCACTATCCAGACTCATCGGGGAGTGTTTAGTAAACACCGGTCCGCTGTTGTGCAATCCTAGATGCTCCATCTCTGTTTACCATCGTTATCTGCTTGCAAGTCTTGCTCTCGCTTTGGCGTGTGCGGTCGACGATGCGTCCCGCGATTTCTCATCCCGTCCTCAATCAACCATGACCTGTTTACATGTCCATTCTGCCGCTGAATCATCCTTCATTCAGTCAGAGCGTCGACTAGAACGAATGACCGGCAACTTCTCGCCTCTTCCGTCACAGCCAATCAATATCTAGTTGGGGAGAGGGGGGGGGGGGTTATAAATGACCTTCTGGCATTTGCCGAGTCCAGTTCTCTCCTTGCAGACATCCACATCTCAGTTTATCCTCGGATGCAGAACCTGCAAAAAGCAAACTTCATATATTATTCAAGAAGTGATGTGTCATAAATGAAAACTTTCTTGGAAAAATAATAAGCTTAATGAAAATTTTAGTAATGTCACAATTCTGAAAAGCCCATCAGACGGTTACACCTCTATGTTCCGACACCCCTATGTTCCGACAGCACATATTCCTATTCCTAACCCTAACACTAACCCTAACCGGGAGTAACACAATCTAGGTTGTCGGAACATAGGGGTGTCGGAACATAGAGCAGTCACCCATCAGACATGCCACTGATGAATCTGTTTTAGCATTTAGAAATTTTATCCTGTATCAAGTTAACAAGATCCTGATTCCCATTTTACAAGGGCCATGAAGTGAACTTTTCTTAGGAACAGATTTTGTGCAATTTTCTCAGGCTCCTCTTAAATGTATGAAAAATATTTGAAATCCTTTTTTGGCACTTCTTTATTAAAAATTTAAAATGTTCCGTGCTTTTCTGGACAACTGAAAGCACTGTTGCTGTGATGTCATTTCAGGATGACACTGTTCAATTTAGGGGTTTTTCTGTTTTATTTTGTGAACCCAAAATTTGTTTATTGAAAACATTTGTGAGAAAAGTTTGCTCATTGCCTTACTGCCATGTACATGTACTGACACAACAACAAATCACGGTGAAATGACGGTGAACTCTCAAAAATTCTGCCAACTTTTGGTGCTGAAATAGCTGTAACATTGCGGTTTCTGCCCGAAATGACATCATACTTTTGTTCATGAATATGGAAATTTGCAGCAGCATAAAAACCAAATAGGCATGCCAAAATGAAAATTTTTAAAAAGGTTAAATGAGACACAAAGGTGCATTTCCAAGGATTACATTAAAAAAAAATACATTGCATGGGCCTTTTAATAAATAAAACTCTCTGAACGATTGTTCTTTTTAACCCTAACAGATCTGACTCCTCCAACTGTAATATGATTTTTTTCACATGTCTTATAAGTTATAGGGACTGGTATTAAAGGACATTTTGCAGAATCTAAAACACTTGTTCTGTATAACCTTTTTGACAGTGCTTTCTTAAAACATTTATTTTTTGAACTTCTGAAGAAACTAACAGCGTTCTTGGGAAATGACTAAGCACTGTTGATATCAGAATTTGCAATAAGCGATATATCGGAAATCCAATATCGAGAATATTCAGTATATCGATTATCCCCATGTAAAAGTTAAAGACCATAAAGATGACACTTGATAGAAAAAAAATCAACCTTAAATCCCAATTTTCCACAGCTTTTTCTTGGTTTCTTTGCTCAAATGTTTTTTAAACAAACATCTGCACTGAGAGTTTGTCCAGAAAGGGTGGTTTCTTTTAAGGTTTTACATTAGGGGAGACCACGAATTCCAGCGAACGCAGAGCACAAAGCGTGGCCGCTTATTATTTCACGATTATTTTATTTTCAGTCACAAACACAAGTTAGCGCCGAATTATATTTTGTTATACAGCAAACGTTAAAAACAAAGTAAAAGCACAAACGGAAGATCCATTTTGATGATAATCTGACGTGTTTTTGATATTTTTGATAAAAAAATTGCTATTGGCGATATCCATATCAAAATAATATCGAATAATCGAGTAACATCAATATATCCATGGTGCTTAGAAATGACAACCTTAAAAAATACATGATCAAGAATATGCTATTTTCCAAATGGCAATAATATACAAACCCACCATGCGCACCCTGCATGATACATGGAACATTCTGGATTTACAAACATAATGTAATGCAAATTACTCCCGTTGTTGGTTTTATATTGCAACACTGATCCTAAGCTACAAGCAAATTGACATAAATTTCCTGTATAGATCTTCAGGCAACATTCAAACATATTCAAATTGTTCTGAACTCATTTCCAATTCCTCCCATACTCTGAGCTTTGCTTTAAACTGCCGGCTCGTCTCCCAACCCTGTGAATAAATCTGTCTCCAGTGCTCATCTCGAATTCCTCTTTTCCATGTGATGCAACAAGTCTGAAATCAACGTGCTTATAACCCACAGTGCATCAGTGTATTGTCGCCCCGGACAAGCAGAAAGGGATACTCAGAGGGCTCAATAAATATTACACTTATCAGCGGACCCGGCATACTGTGTACCTCAAGTCGGTACTCCTCTGATGAGCAGATTGGATGTAGAAAAATCATCCCGGCTCCGACACTAATTGCATGTACTATGGGACATTAGACGACACACTACACGAAGTAATTTATTTGTACTTGAAGATTAACATCTGAGGACGGAACATACGTAGTGTAGCCTTTGATGTCTTGGAAACAGAGTGGATTCTGTGAGACGATGTGATCTGCACTCCAAATGTAGATTGTTTTCTCCACAGTTACAAACATTGGATTGTTGCCAACTGATAATTGAACAACATACATGTGTAACAACAACAAAATGGCTTTTAAATTAAGTTAATTGACTGAATGTTTTTGTCAAAAAAAGAATTACATAATTATGGCTATACAGGACAATCAATTACATTGTAACTATAATTTAAATGAGAAGTTCAGAGACATGGTTGAGTTTAGGGAAAAATGATAAATCCACGAAATAATCATCTGAGGGTTTTAGGCTTGCCAAGGGCCCGCAGAGCAATGAATAATCTTGGATCTATGTTTGTATTTGTCTAAAGGCACCACTTAAAATACCCATCTCCTAATCTGTTCTATAATGGTGTAAACTCTTCAAGATAAAAACACTTTTTAATGGTAAATACTCAGGACTTTTGGATTTAAAAAAGATTCTTTAAAGATCCTGACAAAAAATCCTGAAATCAAGAAAAATCCTGACAAATCTGATGGAGAATAAATTATTAGTCTTTAAAAGTTCTTGTCGCGAAGTTCTTCTGGGTCAAATTATTTTGCCCCCCCCCCTTCTCAAAAGTTCTTTTCATTGACAGAGGGCACAAAATACCAAAATTATAAAAACCAGTCCAAAAAAAAAAACCAACCTGGAATAATCCCTTTGAGTTATTTGCCTAGCGCTGCTACGTCAATTTTCATTGTCAAGAATTTCAATAGGCCTACCAGTCATCAAATTAAGAACTATGTTTGCATAGCTTCACCAAAAAAAATGATAAATAATCTTCTCATGAAAACACAATTTCCTGAATAATTCATGCAGCAATCAAATTTCCCATCAGATTAAAAAAAATTCAAAATGATGACTCAACCACAAATGAGTAATAAATTATGGATAGAGAAAATGAGCGGCACAATGGCACCAACAAACAAGAAAAAATTGCCTCTGGAAATCACCGGAACAAAAAAAATCTCTCCAAATGATAAATTATCTCTCAAAGAGATCAGCCGCGATTACCAGGCAGATTTTAGTCATGCTTTGGCGATTGTTGGGGGTTAAAATTTCCGACGTCAAGCCCCAGGGGTCTCCGAGAGAAAGTCTGGCTGGCTCTTAATGGGCAAGTAACACCTGAGAATAATGAGCACTCAGCGAATCAAGTGGATCTTGCCCTCTGATTTATTTAGCACTCAGACACGAGGGAGCCAAGAATGAAGGTGGCTGGTTACTTATCACCACGGGCAACCTTTGCATACGACATCATTCTCATATTGCCAACATAGGTCAAAGGTCAACAACTTTTTGGCTCATTATTTGTTGGGGAGGCTCTTGACTAGCTCAATGACAGATTTGAGTATTTATGCAAATCGCTGAGAATAAATTGGCTAATTTTGCAATTCTCATTGTTGTTTCTGATGCGATAAAAATAAAATTTGTTCATGAATGTTCATCTCTTTGTAAAAAATATCATTCATGTAAAATCTCTATGTACCCAAAACTAAAAAAAATTCTACACTGGTTTCTAGCTTTTTGATGTAGTCTAGCCTACTTAGGGGCTTGACCTGTGAATTTTGTTAAAAAAACAAAAAAATGTACCATTGCAATGCACTGTATTATTTGTGCATTTAATATCGGGGGAAAAAAAACCACAAGTACATAATTATACACACCTATGACTAAATAAATAAAACCTGAAAAGAATGAGTTGAGAATGCAAGACTCCTATAGGGCCGTCCCGAATATACCAAATATTCAATCATCCACTAAATATTCAAATAGCTCTTTGCCGGTTTGAATATGCAAAAACAAAAAAACTATGTACGTAAACTCACGGTGCCACTTTTGTTGTTGTTGATGGTAACGTTTTTGTCGATGGCTGTTCATTGTTCCAGTCCTTTTAGCAGGTTAAAATGAGCGGCACAATGGCACCAACAAACAAGAAACCTTTTTGATGTTGTTGATGGTAACGTTTTTGCCGACGGCTGTTCGTTGTTCCTGTCCTTTTAGCAGGTTAAAGTGAGCGGCACAAAAAATGGCACCAACGAACAAGAAAATTGTTTGATGTTGTTGATGGTAACGTTTTTGTCGACGGCTGTTCATTGTTCCTGTCCTTTTAGCAAGTTAAAACCCTTGACCATCATGTTGACCGTTATAAAATGCTTACTTCAAAACACTGCAGTGGACCATAATGGAGCCATGAGCGGCCCATATCAATCTCCGCACACAAAGTTTAACTGGCACGCTCCGCGGGCATCTTTTGACCGGCATGGCGCGCAGTTACAGCTGGCAGTTTCGAATATCTGAATATTAGGTCAAACGCGGTTTTGAGTAATCGAACAGTAAATTATTCGAAAACGGATAGCCCTACTCCTAAAATACAAATTGTGTAGCAAAAATCCTGACAATTGTTTCAACTCCTTCATCCCTTCATCTTAAAACTGTCAAATTGATTTATCTACTTTCACTATTCTAAAAAACAAAGAAATGTCCTTTCATTTTACTCTAAAGCAAGAATGATACAAACAAATTACTGGCCAAATCAAACACTTACATTATTACATTACAAAATGGCAACAGACATAAAAAGGGAACGAGGTACTTTTCACAAAAGAACATCAATCAACTCACCATCATAAGACTCATCCGGACAACTTGACGCAGCAAGCACCTTTCTGCATTCAATAGTACAGCTTACAATTCACCCCGACACATCATCAACACAAGCCCGTCACATAATTCATGCTCCTCATAAGACACTGCGTCTCCGCACAGCATCACCAAGACACTGGCCTCTGCTGGACACACCTCCTGGCACGTGTCCGCCTCACCGCATCCTGCAGTCACTGATGAGGAAGTAAACGCACAAGTGAAGACAATGCCATCATAATGCACCATTTCTCCGAGCCCCAACCATTGACGGAGAATGCGCGTGCAGTGTCAGTGATTGTCACACGATGCCTGAATGCAGCCTCATATGGTGCTGATCGTTTCCTACAAACGTCATCGACACTGCGTAAGGTTTCACTGCCCCTGACCAATTTCTAATGTCAGCCTCTATATCCAAGAAAAAAAAAGAGAAGCCATATTTCTGCCAACATCCCTGATTTCAAACTCCATGTCTATATTCATAGTTCAGAAACAAAAACAGCTAAGCGTGTCTAAAGAAAACGAGAATAAAGGATGCTTTCGGCATTATTCAATGATTTGTCCTTTATTAAAATAATTTATTGGGATATTTCCAAAATGTTCCTACAAATGTTCCTAAACATCTAAACTACCCAATTCAAAACAGAAACAACATGAAACATGAGGCGAAGAAGGAAAAAGAACGGTTTGGAAAACCCGAGAACAGTGGGTCAATGCTGCAAACTGAAGGTGAACAAATCCCACATTACCATGGCAACCAAAATGAGCAGAGGGAGAGGTTATTGATCTTTCGATCATCTCACATGCAGTGACTGCGTATGAGTGCATACGAGTCTCCGTTAAGCATCTTGCACTAGGGTGAAGAGGTAATGAGGTGGAGACGATTTCGTTCTTTTTTTTTCAGTCATAGTTGAAACATGTACACGTCTGCACTCGCAACTATAGAGAATTCTTAATTCGCAAAATTTATATTGCATATGCAGTCTACTGATTACAAAAAGTTTTTTGAAACTGTTCAATGTTATTTTGAGCTCAATTAAATAACTGCAATCTTTTAAAAATGTTTTAAATGCAAGCACTGAAAATTACAGCAAGTTGCCACTACATTAGGCCAATCTACAGATTTCTGATTTATAATTTAATAAGTCATTGTCTGGCCCAGCTAATGGCAATATTTTATACAGAATTTGCACCATGGAGATTTTTTTTTTGACTTGGGTCTTTCTTTTCTTCATGTTGTGACAAAAATGATGGAACAAACCAGGATAATTTTACAATTAAAAAAATAAAATAATTTGATTTATTTAATGACAATCAAACAAAAAAGGAAAATGGATGGGAACAAATGCTTCAAATAAAATTCAGTGGGTGCTGTTATGCAGGTTTTGTCACAAATGGCTATAAATTGGAAACGAGTTAAAACCATGGCTGGTGTTATGCCGTGTTAAATATATCCATGCAAGAGAAAATTATACATGTATGCCCCAAGAAACTATCAAAGCATTATGGGAAGCGTGCTTAATGGCTGGCCTTAAGGGGTACGTGGTCCTTAATTAAGTTTCTGTCACAGGCCAAGCAGGCCAAGCAGGCCAGCATCCATGAGGTGTCTTTCAATTTACATGCATTTTAAAAATGAAAATCAGCTTTGGCACCAAAAGTAAGGTACAAGATTGCAGGAAAATTAATTTTGTAAAGATATGTGTAACCTGTCACCACGGGGGAGGGGGCGGAGGGCTGGTAGGGAACAGGGGGAGTTCATTTTTTTTGTGTAATTTTGTCATTACACCAGTTAAAGTTGCTTAACCTATGCTATTGAACATTCCAATGTGAATTACTTTTGCATTGCTAGAGAAATAGACATTTGAAAACCTGTCCTTTTTTTGGTGAAACCAAAAAAAAAATACCATAGGAATAGCAAAGTTTCACTCCTATAACATTAATTCATGGGCACTAAATGCGACACAACGTGCACGAGTAATATACAGCATATAGTTGATGTCAGTAACCGACTCTCCTGCATCAACTACTGTGTAGGAATATGCTGTTTATTCGTGCACGTTGCGCTGTGTCGGAAACCTGATATCGGTGAGTAAAAACTCCCATTTCTAAAAAGATTTTCGGTTCGAGGTCCATTGTTATTCAATTTTAAAGAGACTTGGACCAGTCCTGGCTGTTTTTTGGCGAGATTTTTGTATGAGATAGTGAAATTCTGGATTGCTATAAATCGACTATCATTGCCTTTTTTTGAAAACCTGTAGCGTTAGTACGTCGACTCCAAAAATGATAGTGCTAGAAAAGTAGAAGGCACACTAGTCCGAAAATTTGGGGACTCTCAATACTCTGTACGAGAGTCCCAAAATTTAAAGGGAATATACAACATTTGCAAACATCGAAAAATAAAACTACCAAGTTTTTAAGAAATACCTTACTAGGATTTTGGTAAATGAGAGTCTAAAGCATCCTGTAAAATTAGGGCACCTGGTGTGAAGTCATTTTCAAGAAAATGTTTTTTTTGTATACATTTCCAACGGTGGTCGGCCGACCACCGTTGGAAAAACCTAACTATATTTCAACTACTGCTCCAAATTTACCTTTTTCAGTCCAAATTTTGTTTGGTATTGGTTACATGTTCATGAACGGGTGCAGGCCAGCTAGACTGGTTCCCTTACCTTACAATTTTCTGGCAACTTTAAATTGATCCATTTCATCTTTAGTGGAGTTAGGGAACCAGACTACTTGAACAATTTTATTTTTCTTGGTTTTTCCAGCATTTTCGAACATAAAACTTCAAACATGTCAGTGTAACAATATTTGATCTATTATAGTAAACCCTCAAAATAGTCCATTTCTGAAAATCACAGCAAAAGCCAATGATGTACATTCCCTTTAAGGTACTGAAAATATGCAATACAAGGAAATAGACTGGTACCTGAATAGCCCCATAAATGTGGCCTATTTACTGGCTAACTCCGGAACTAAAGGCCACACTTGGAACATGTACCCGAAAATGTAGAACTTTGTTAAATTTTGATTTTCACATTTAGACTTTGTTTGTAGTTTGTACTTTTAGAAGCACACTCACCCTCTTTTATAGCGATAGAAAAGTAGTCCCCCCCCCCCTTTCAGACATCTACTTTTCGTGTAAATTTGTGCAAGTTGGAATTTAGATATGCAAACGTGTGCAAACGAACCTGGAAATTACACGAAATATAGATGTCTGAAAAAAGGGGGACTAGGCCAACTTTTATATCGCTTTAGAGAGGGTGAGTGTGCTTCTAAAGCGTAAATAAACTACAAACAAAGACTAAATGTGAAAATCCAAATTTGACAAAGTTCTACATCTCAGGTACATGTTCCAAGTGTGCATGGCCTTTATTATGGAGGTAGTCCAGTAAATTGGCCACATTTATGGGGCTAGCACCTGAAACAACCAGTCCAACAACCCTTCAGTACTGCATCAATTGCGAAAAGAAACATCTGGCATGTCTGGTAGTCTGTCTCTATTTCTTCACATTTCTCCATAGTCCGCCACCAGACCAATGGCATTGAATGAAGAGGCCAGTCTTTTCAAACAGCTGGACCATGGTTGGACATTTTGAAATTACTTGACTTCCCTCTCACTGTTGCAAAAAAGTGAAGAAAAGTCTTCTTTAAAATTTGAATTGAGACTTCAAACTTCGCTGGTGAAATACAGAGAACCTTGTCTTTGCCTCATGAAAATTTCTGGGAATTTCGTCAGCCGAAGAGGGAAGTTGGCCTGATTTCGTTTGGCCTGTTTTTTCAGCACTCAAGGTCCCAGTCTGAAGACACTCACGCACGGGTGCAAAGTTCTTGAATTAGGCCGAAATTATTTTTCTTTCTCCCGTATCCCTCCAAATTTAACGCATGAATTCACAAATAATGGACTTGTTTTCAGACATAAAACAGAAGATAAGTGGCTGCTGACAATTGTAAACAAAATAGGTTTTGCGAATTAAACTAAACGAACAAATCTTACCAAGATTCGCATGGAACGTCATATTTCGATTCAAATTATGTTTGCAGCACGTGTTT
This sequence comes from Patiria pectinifera, assembly GCA_029964075.1. Lineage (NCBI taxonomy): Eukaryota > Metazoa > Echinodermata > Asteroidea > Valvatida > Asterinidae > Patiria > Patiria pectinifera. Next base: position 23,025,758 of record CM057141.1, on the reverse strand, counting down.
TTTGGTTGTACGATTACAAACGATTGATGGCGCTATTCACAAAACACGGTGATGATCATAAAATTCGATCGCGTACACATATCATACGCGAACGTTTACTAACCATGGCGAACTACGACAGGCAATCAACTCTATCGCGACTGTCCAAATTACAACAAGAAATCCAGAAATTGACAGGTAAGATATTGCTTTATCTATTTTGCTTCAGTAATACACTAGTCCGATGTATGCATCGTAGTCAGCATTTGTTTCGATTGTTAAAGCTGGGACGGAGAAACTTTGAACGTCTGATTAAGATACGATTGCCCAGTTTTCGGACGCCTCAAACTTCAAAGGGGAAAACCCGCATCCAGTAACAATATAATGAGAAATAGGGTTGTGCTATTAATCATTGAAAGAATGTTGTATCCTAAAGATGCTTTGGTGGTCATGTGCAAAATCTATGGACGTGGTGGGGAGTTGTGAAAATGTTAAAAGGATTTTCTGACACTGACACTGACAGAATTAAATTTTAAAATGTTTCTCACTAAATGATAAATCTCAGTCCCAACATTATTAGGGACTGCACCCAATTTTTAAAAAGGGGTTTAAAAGCCACTTT